>OZ014534.1:39991815-40521656 GCA_963966105.1 Volucella zonaria | reverse complement strand
CAGTTTTAATATTAATTTTGCAAGTAGCGATTGGTATACCAATGCTACCCTTTTCCGGTAGAATTTGCTAGAATAGGTAGAATAGGTTGCAGCTACTTGCCTGCTAAGATATCTAGGGGCGTCAAGTGATACAGAATGTCCAGTGCCGCTTAGCGAGTACAGCGCAGGGCTCCGCATATACATAGGCGACTGCTGCAGTTTTTTGACTCTTTTTTAATGTTAGGTTTCCGGTTAGGTTTAATGCTAGAAATGAGACACAGATATTTTTCTGTAACGGAAAAGACTAAACTGGTGCCGTTTATTGAGGGAGGATCTACGCCCTTACAACTGGCGCATCAATCAAATTCACGCTCACAACCCGCTACCTATCGGTTATTACAAATTTTCAGTCATAGCTTTTGCCGTATGACAATGTTATACAGCAACAGCAGTGACCGAATGGAAGCTACAAAACTAGACTTGGGGCAAGATGCAGGATGCCAGCACTGTGATTTATTTATTTATGATCTGATCAATGAAGATCTCCACACCTTAAAGACTTAGTCAAGAAATCTCCAAGAGCAAGCAGGCAATGCCCTTCTATGCTCTCCTACTGGTAGGTATTTTATCACAATAGACGTACAACTAGTGTAAAAGCGTTTTAGCAAGCACCCAATTTAACCTAACCTAACCGGCTTTACGTTTAAACACAACGGGTCTGCTGCATACAACCGGCTATTGACAAACGCACCGCGACTTCTTTAAAACTCTATCCCATTGCCTCAATGTTAGTCATAGCTTAAAAATTTTACATAGTTAAAAACTGTAAGGCAGAATTGAAAGCGTTAAAAAATTATATAAGTAGAAGGGATGTTTTTTTTTTTTTGTCGGGGATTCCTGTGAATTTTGGGATACAAATCTATTGACAGAACCAGATAGTATCTAGATGTAGACGAAAAATAATTGCACTTCGTCCCAAAAACATGTTATTTAACTGCTTTATGTAAGAAATATTGTACAAAACCACATTTCAAACAAAGCATCCATCATCAAACAATATAATAAATTTGCTTTATCTCATAGATAATTAAATAATCCCAAAACGATTTTCTGTATCCGCATTAATTCAAAAATTTCTAATAGACGAAGTTCCGGGAAATTATCTCCTTTTTCATAAAAGATGAGCAAATTATTTTCTTTTTAGTATTAATATAAATCATATTTGTAATTATTTCGCCTCTTTATCTTGCCATTTGTAGATTAATATGATGGCCAGATTCTACTTCATCATTGAGAAAAATCGATAACAATGTATGTATGTTAAATGGTGTTTTTATTACTCGTATGTTACTGATTGTACGCATCCATGCACAAGATTATCGTTTTGGATCGTAATGAAATATGATACTAAATTGATAATGTAACTGTTTCTTAGTAATAATATTTGACGTTGGATAAACTATCTATATTTCGCAGGGGTAGACGCCCAAAGTATTAAAAATGTACCCTTAGAGGTAACATAAAAGGGAAAATGGCATACCTTATATCCTCTCATTTCTGAAATTCAAAATAGTAGTAATGAAATAGTAAGTTATAAAATGTGAACCCTTTTTTATGAATTTTGGAGGACAATATTTATGTGAAATCTATTACGACCTGCTGTCCCATATGGAAGTTTAGGTAACAAAATTCAATCATAGAATTTCGCCTTTTTTCAAATTTGCAGCTAATTAAGAGCGGTTACTTGCTTACTCCGACTTGTAAGTTTTGTGAATTTAAAGCGACAGGTGTTTCAAATGAAATTTAAGTCAACTCATTTACTGAGCCTTATAAAGAAGTCATCGTATCTCATAAATGATCTGTCAAATTTTAATGAAAAATTATTTACGGGGGCCACGTAAATTTCTGCGAAGATTTTGGCTCGGAAAACACCCTTGGAAAATTTCACTGCTGTCAAAATCGTGCTGTTATCAAATTTGAATGATACTATGACAAAGGTGGGAATACAAATTTCAACCAAATATTTGAGAAAAAATTTTTTAAATTGCAGCAAATAGAAGAGACGAGTTGTAAGCGGTGACGTTTACATGCAAGCCACCGGTTAATAGATGGTGGTGACACGGGATTTGTTGGAAGGGGTCGTGGACGAAATCAAGGACAATGCTGAGTCGTTTGAGATAATTTATATACCAGTTTAAGCTAAAGATTTGCAATAAATTTAATTTCCATTTCACAGAAACCCACAGTCCAAACGTTTTATTAAAAAATTAGAAAAAAGATCCAAGAATTAAAGTTATTAACTGGAAAACAATGAAAAGCAGAAGACGCTATTGAAAGTCATCGTCCATGTCCGCAGTTAAATTGAAGAGTCAGGCAGTCAGTCAGTCTGAGTTGTTGGCTGTCGGGAATGAGAAAAGTGGAGGAGCAGGATTTTTCTAGCCTTTTTATTGTTTTTTTTAGTAAATTTATTTCCATATTTCAGAATATATTGCCAAAATTTGTCCTTGTTGGGACTTATTGGAACAAATTTTCGGTAGCCGTAGAAGCATCTACCCGTCGGTGATATACCAAACTTCAAGTGAAATAACCCTAGAGGACCATGCTTCATTAGATTCCCAAGCAGAAAATTTTGGTATCTCGAACATTAGTTTAGAAGGCAGAAACAGTCCAGTTCCAATAAGTTCGCCAGCAGAATGTTCACCAAAAGCAAGCGGAATTCTCTCAATACAGGAAAAGATATTGAATTTTGAAAAAATGAAATGGGAACAACAGCTAGAAATGGACACAAAATAGTTCGAATTGAAAAAGCTAGAGTTGGAAAAAGGAATGGAAATAAAAAAAACTTGAAATGGAAAAAGATGAAAGGATTGCAATTGTTAAGATAAAATTAGAAATTGAGTTCCAGGAATGGCTAAGAAAATTTTAACTAAGTTTAAAACAAAATACTAGTAACCAGTCTAAAGATTGGTGGAAGAAATATTTATTTTATTTATAACTGAACCTAAATAAAGGATATGAAATTTAACACCTTGACTCTTTTATTATTTCCAAAATGTACGACGTTTGGCTTCTCCTTCTACAGAAGGAAGGTTCTAATTTGCTAACTCGGGTTCATCGCTTTCAATATTTTTACACATCAGATCAGGTAGTTCAAAAATGTCGTCACCTTCGCTTTGATCTGCAATAATGTTGTGTAATATAGCACAAACAAGTATCCATTGGCATTCAAAATTCACACTTCTGTCTCCCTTCAGTTGAATTTATAGTTCCTACTTGTACTTACTTTTAAATTCATTTTTATTATTTCTTTCATTGTTACTTACATTCTAGACAAAAATGATTAAATCAAATTCAACAATTTTAGTTACTTATTCTAGCTTACTGGCTCTTACCGAACGCTCTAAACTTAACAATCTCTTTCAAAGTTTTAATTTCGGCCTTAAAAAACTATCTTACGATTAATCTTATCTATCAGTTATAAATATGTGAAATTTCTAAGAAAAGTTTTAGAAAAACTTAGATACCATATCTTTTAAATTTTGTATAAACTTAGAACTATGGCCCTATTCTACTTAACCTACCTTAACTATAATCGGGGTGGTGAGCACTCGTAGCCTCTCGCATCGAGTGGTCACCAGACCAATTGCGATTTCGGACGCCAATCATTCGTCAACATCATGCACAAGCATCCCCGAGATTTACCCAATGCCATAAAGCATCGGTCACTTCTTAGCGGCGCCGCCTTATGTTAACGAACGTAGCCTCTCCACGAGATCCTCCCTATCCCCTTCTAGAAGCCACCAGAATTCGGTGTACTGTTTCTCGACATCGATACGACCCCTGTCCGCAATCGCGGGACTAAAACGGAGGAGTCAACGAGGCAGGCACCCGTACACTGGTTCTTGCGTTTATTCCATTGTATGTCGGAGACCAGCTTTGTCGCAGCATGAATAGTGTCATGCCTCGCCCTGAAACCAAACTATTTTTCCGGAATTATATTATTTTCCTCAACCCACCTTAACAGCGCTCTATTAACCACCTTCTCAAATACCTTGCTAATATTCGGAAGCAACTAATTTACCGAAGATTAGCAGGGTTAGTTCTAACTTTATCCCTTAGTTTTAAAGTTTAGTTTTAAATGCATTTTATTTTTTAAATCATTAGTTCTTACATACTAACAAAAGATGCTTAAATGCTAGCTTAAAATTTCTTAACAATCTTATACTAACTTACTGGCCCCACACAGGCAGTCTAAGCTACTCTAAATTCTTATATCTATGTCTTTCGACTTTATTTACATTTTATTGAAATATTTGTATACTTAAAGCTAAGAAAAAAATTGTTAACAAAAACTTAATTTTTTACAAAAACTTAATATCTAACTTAAAATAAACCTTAGGCTACCTAGCCTAAATACACAATACACACACATAGATATTATACATTCACAATTATATACATATATTAGTACGAGTATATATTTCTTAAATACTTAATACTTAATACTTCAATATTTCTTAAATACTAACCTAAACCTATGTAAGCTGGCCATCGCTATTCACAGAGCAAACAGATTGGTCAGCTCTGCCTCATTAGTGAGGCTGGTTCGTAATTGACGGAAACGACGACGAAGCATCTTCTCCATCATTCAACCACCAGAAATGCTGGTGCTGCCGAACGACATCCCTCTTATCGCGATTCCCCACCGCCCTACTGAACCTGAGACGATCCACACTGCCGTGTTCGACGTCTCTGCCGTAGTTGAGTCGCGTGTCCCCAGCTTTCCGAGCGACATGGAAGATTAACGGGACCCCTGATCTATCCTGGATCAACCCTATCTGATCTAGGTAGAGGAATGCTTCCGGTGGAACGAAGCCGTCAGAGCGCACACTCTCGTGGTAAAGGTAGTTGGGGTAGTAATCCGCAGATATTAGGTTATTCGTCGAGGCCATTGCTCTTGCAATGTGTCTTCGAGTCAGCTTAATTACGAAGTTGTCCACGCGTATTAGGTTCGCTCAGTTGTAAAGGACCTCATTACGATAAAATTTTTTGTACTCCGACTCTGGTGTTCTGTACAAGCGAAGGCAAGCCCTCTCAAACACCCGAATCTTTTCCATTAAACTTGCTCGCACATTGAACCACACGGGACACCCAAATACTAGCATTGGCCTGATAAGGGCCATGTAGCAGATTACCTTTACCCTCGCATCGAGTTGGCTGCTATAAAACAGTCTCTTTGTAAGGGCAAAAGCACCTTTAGCTCTGTCCAGAGCAGCATCTACATTTTTATCAAAATACAGAAACTGATCTAGCCAGATCCCAAGGTATCTGACCACATTTCGACAGGCAAGAGGCTGTCCGCGTTGTCCAATGATCGAGAACTTACGCCAATTTTTCCTGGTATCCCTAGAGGCTCCAGATAACGGCGTCCTAAAGAGAATGGTTTCCGACTTCTGAAAGTTGATTTTCAACTTCCAGTCATCGCAAAATCGTCTTATCTTATCGAAGTCACGCTGCAAGAGAGTATTAATGACCTCCATTTTTGGACCTGCTCTGTACGCTATCAAATCGTCTGCGTACGCAATAGTATGGGGAAGTGAACCTATCAAGCCGCTTGTATAAATGTTGAATAGGATCGGCGAATTGAACGCGCCTTGCTGTAGACCATTTTTAATTTGAAATATTCCAACAGAAGTCACATCACCATTTTTCACGATGAACTGTCTGTTGGTTAGCATATTATAAAGAATGTACAAGAGTGGTTTACTGATCCCCAGCCTAGTCAGCTTATAGAAAAGACCCTCTAACCATACGATGTCGAAGGCCTTCTCCAAGTCAACAAGGCAGGCATCAGTACATTGGTTTTTGCCTTTATTCCATTGGATATCGGACACCAGTTTAGACGCGGCATGTGAGATATCATGTCCCGCCTTAAAACCGAATTGATTATCCGGAACTATATGTTTGTCCTCAACTCACCTAGACAGAGCTCTATTGATTACTTTTTCAAACACCTTACTGATATCCGGAGATTCGCCGGATTGGATATATCCTTTCCCTTTTTGGGGATAGGTTGCACCACTGCCGTTTTCCAATGCGCTGGATAATGTGGTGTAAATGTCCACCGCTTCTAGAGGAAGATGTCGAAGCACGATGTTCGGAGTACCATCGGTCCCTACTGATTTCTTAGCCCTGATTGTGTCGAAGATCTTATGGAGCTCTTCCTCCGAAATGAACGGAGGTAGGTCACCCTCTCTGGTAATGACATTATTTGCCATATTTTCTTCGCTGAACCGGGTGAAGCCAGAGCCCTCAGATCGCCAGTTCTCTACTTCATTTCGAATGTAGAAGTCGTGTAGGTCATAATTAGGGCCACTGGTATCAGTGGCCTTGTATATTTCCTGGAAAGTCGCCCCTATGGCCTCAACCTTCTCCTGTGGATCCTCGATCACAAAGAAGTCGTCATCATCAGCGGCCTCATTTGGATCAATACCTGCTATTGTCAGTAACCGTTCGTTGTCTGTTGTCCGGGCTAATTTAAGACACTGAAGGTCGTTTTGATTTTTCCTCCGAAATAGTTTATTTATTTGAGGGAACATATTCGAGTTGCTGGTGCTTACAGCCCGAACCCTGTTGTTCCAATACGAACTTACAGAAATTCTGTAATTCTCTTTTATTAACGTTTGAACATTTTTAATCGACGCCTTCAGTGTCCTAATCTCCGGGTCTTGTCTGTCAGTAAATTGTCTGTACAAGTTTTTGAGTCTTGTCAGAAATCTACTTTTCTGTCGGTGCAGTGCGTTAATAGTAGGATTGGGGAACAGGTCTTCGTTAGTCGTACGTCGATACCGCGGTATTGTAGCGTTCATAGTTTGTTTAATTGTCTCGTCCATTTGTTTTAAGTAATTGTCGATCTCCTCGTTTGACAAGTTCCTATTGGACGATGGGTGGAGCGTATTCGAGGAGAGTGCTCTTGTCAATGTTGCGGAGAAGCGTGCCCATCGAGTCTTACTGTAGTTGTAAGAATATCTTTGGACAAACTCCTCCAATTCCGCAATTTCGTTGGGAACTGTAATTTCGGTACTAAAACCGCAATGGTCACTGTCATACACGAATGTGCGCAGACAGTTTAGCGTTTGTAAATTCGTACCTGTCAGTCGTATACGTTCGTCGTACAGCAGTAGATCCAAATAAGACCCGCCTCTGGGAAACGACGGGTTATCCGTCGCTTTAAGACCGAGTCTGTACATGACATCGTGCTGACCCCACCAATCGAGTAGTAGGTTCCCTCTTGTACTCGTATTTGGCAAATTATTTCCGTAATCCCTGTGTTTAGCGTTGAAATCTCCGCCGATTATGAAATAATTCTCCCCCGATTCCAGTCTCAGAAGTCGAAAAAGGCTATCGAGCTCTGTAATGAATAAAGTGGATTGTGAAGCCTCAGGTGCATAAACAGAGGCCAAGTACAGCCGCTTTCCACTGCGGAGCGGGATGTAAATGACGACTGCCTCCAACACCCGGAACCTACGCAACGCTCCCTTGTACACTCTGTGGAATTTTATACCTTGTTTAATGAAGATCGCAACACCGCCTCCACGTTTGGATTCGGGCCGGTTTCTTCTTCTAACAATATAATTGTTGTACTCCAGTTTGTGCTTATCGGTTAGCTTGGTTTCGCTAGCGAAAAGCACATCAGGAGTTTGGTCTTGTAGCAATTTAAACATCGCGGCTCTTCGTTCGATCCTAATCAGTGAATTAACATTCACAGCAAGGACCTTCAAAGTTTGCTCCACCATGTGCGTACCCATTACGACATGTGTTGCGTTAGGCCCGGCAGCAGCGCGTAGATCTGGTCCACCCGCTTGGCCTGTTCTTGCACCTGCTTTTGCAGCTGAGCCATCTGCCCTTGGATTGCGAGCAAGATGGCCAGCATGTTAGGTGCAGCTTCCGTTGTTCTCGGCATTGGCTCCGGAGAAGCAACAGTCGCTTGCTGTACCGTAGCACCCCTACCTGCCGCCATTTGGGCTTAGGAAATTTGGGACGTGACGGCTGGTGTTTGAAGCCTCCCAGGTGAACGTTTGACCTCCACCTTCTGCTGCCGAGCCAGTTTTGCTTTTTTAATGTCCGCGAACTTAGGACAACCTCGATAGTTTGCGGTGTGTCCCACGTTCCCACATAACACGCACGAGAGCTGCGTCCTATCGGACTCTCCGTCCCTACCCAGAGAACACTCCTCGGAACTGTGATTCTTTGCGCACTTCACGCATCGAGGCTGCATTTGGCAGTTCGACGCGGCGTGCCCGAACCTCTGGCAGCGAACGCATTGTATAACGCCTTCGCTCCTTTTTAATTTTTCCCAGTGAACCACCTGGTAGTCTAGGACATTGATACTCCTTAGACTATCCAGACGGCTTTCGGGACTGAGCTGCACCAGGAAGAACGGCAGACTCCGTTTCTCCCGCCTGGCTCTAGCTGTGGTAAATGGCTTTACCCCCACAAACTTGAGTCCTTCGCACTCCTTCTCTTTGAGCAGTGCCAGGATCTCGTCAGGATCAGAAGACGGTTCCAACCCCTTCAGCAGCATCGATTGCCGCTTTTCACACTTCGGTGTGAATGAGTAGTGCTCCGTCGTCGTTTCCTTTAGGAGATCTTTGACTTTCGCATAGCCCTCCACTGTATTACAGTGAATGGCATGGCGATCGTTCCCCAATCTCTTAATATTAAAATTATTACCAATGACCAACTTACACAGGTCCTTGGTAGCATTTACCTCTAGTTTATAGGTGTTGATGGGAGGCACCTTCTCCTTCTTCTTCTGCTGTTGTTGTTGTTGTTGCTTCTGCTGTTATTGTTGTTGTTGTTGTTGCTGCTGCTGCTGTTTTTTCAGCTGCTGTGGTTTCAGTTGTTGTTGTTTTTGCAGCTGTTGCTGTTTCTGCTGCTGCTGTTGTTTCTGCTGCTGCTGGTTTTGTTGTTGCTGCAGTTGTTGTTTCTGCTCTTGTTGCTTTTTTTGTTGGGAGCTTTCTACTTCTAATTGCTCCTTCTGCCTGCGTGCAGTCTGTTTTTGCCTAATAGCAAGCATTTTTTCTTTCAGCATTTGTATGCTGCTGCTAATGTCTTTTATTTGTTCATCCTCACCTTCAGACTCAGATGCTGCTAGAGAGGCAAAGTTGTTGTTGCCCCCCTCATAGTGGACCTCATCAGAGATGTACATCAACGCATCATCTGGTTGTTTTTTGGTTTGTTGTGTTGTGGTTGCTGTATCAGTTATTAAAGCAGCACTTATTTTTATTTTTGATAGATTAGGAGTGGCTTTCAAGCTCCTCCTTCTTTTGATGGCTTTCGCCACAGCACCGGCAACAGTATTGTTGCCTTTTGCAACTCCCGCTATGCGACGAGCGGAACGCTCCCCACCATCCATCACGTGATTTCCACTTTTTAGTTTTGCTTTATTTATTTAAAAATAAACACAAAAAAAAAAAAAAAAAACAAGAAATTTCCAGGTTTGGCCCGGGATCGAGAACTCGTATCCCAAGATTTGTTTGATCGACGCCGCTAACCGCTTGGCTACCGATTCAACAATGAAAACTCACTCACTATTTTACTTTAAGAAAAGCCGAAACACTTCTATTCACTGTGAAGATCTGCGAACGACCCTGACACTCTGCTAATTGGAGCCTATATGAACTTCCTCGAATGTCTCTTTGTCACTGATTTTACTAATCACTATTCACTCGCAAGCCGAAACACGTGTGTTCTCCACGGGGATATGTGAACGACTCCTAACTTTATCCCTTTTCGGGATTGGGTGTACCACAGCTGTTTTCCAATGCGTCGGATAATATGCATTATTCAGCGCATTGTTGAATAGCGTAGTAAATATATCCACTGCTTCCAAGGGCAGGTGTCTTAATACGACGTTTGGAATGCCGTCTACCCCCGACGACTTTTTGTTTTTCAGAGACTCAAAGATGCGCAGGAGTTCATCTTTTCGCACGAACAAATGAGAGGACGCTCGTTCATCGGCGATGATGACGTTTGCCGCGTTTTCTTCACTGAATACGGTGAAACCGTGATTCTCGGATCGCCAATTTTGAAGTTCGTTGCGCAGATAATAGTGACTTACGTAGGCCCTATTGTCAATGTCGTGATTACAGTGAACTGGATTGTTCACCGTATACACGGCTTGGAAAAAAGCTCCCAGTAAATCCACTTTCTCCTGTGGGTCTTCGACCACGAAAAGACCGTCGCCTGAGTCGGCACTCTCTGGACTTATGCCAACGCTCAGTAGTGTCTGTCTGTTTTCTGTTGTTTGTGGAATTCGGACACACTGAATGTCATTGTGATCTTTCCTCCTGAACAATTTATTTATCTGCGGGAACATATTCGGACTACTAGATTTTATAGCCCGAAACAGACTTACAGATTTACTATAATTTTCTTCAATTAATTATTTTAGGTTTTTGATCAGTGATCAGTGTTCCTATTTCCGGTTCGTTTCTGTCAGTGAACTGTCTGTACAGCTGATTAAGCCTAGAGATTAGTCTACTTTTATGAGCGTACAATGCGTTGATTATTGGAGTTCTGTACTTTTCGATCTGGCTTTCGTCGAAGTATTCTATCCGAGGGATAGTCTGCTCCATAGTCCATTTGACAACGTTTTGAATCGTCAGTAAATTACGGTCGATTTCTTCGTTTTTCAAGTTTCTGTTAACCGGGGGATCAATTCCACTAAAACGTAAATTACGCTTTAAGATTTTGGAATTTTTATTTCCTGTTGAAAGTTAGTTAAGCTGTTGAATCTTTCCTTCAGAAGGTCAATGCAATGTTCGATTCTGATTCGATGATTTGTTGAATTCTGTTCGATCTTGGAGGGATCCTCCACTTGAATTCGATCAGTAAGGAGTGATAACAGTGGGAGTCACTTTGTAGGCACTGTCGGCTGTTCTGTTCCTTTCAGATGGTCTGATGATTTTGTTGATAGATCACAATTATTATAAATCCTGCTGTCGTATCCAAGAACCATATGACGATAAATTTCCTCTCAGGAAATTTTCTGCTCCTCAGGAAATTCAGGTGACAGATCGTCACACGCATCCCAACCACCGACAGTGTGGCTCGTGTTTTTTTTTAATTAAATCGGTTTGCGTTTATTTTTTTTGGTTTTCTTTTGGTTTTGCCGGCAGCCCAGCAATTGAATAAATTTAGTTTGTTAGATCGGGGAAAATTGTGCAATACTGTGATTTGTTGGTGGTCATCGCGAAGGCCAGTAGCACGGGGAATTGCATTCGTGTGAACTCGAATGGCAAGCTTGATGGAATCATCCGGATGTGCGGAATCGAAAAATCCTTTTCTTTTCACTCGTACTTTTCCTTGATAATCGCCGCCTCTATGACGTTGTTCATAAGCCTTTTAACAGCCAGTCTCGTTCCATTGTACAGACGAAGTCGATTGAATGTAAGCAACATGATGATGAATGATCCCACTTTCAATTGCAAACTGTGAGGTGGTAATCCGGGCAATTCTAGCGAATTCAAGAATTCTGTGGAATAGTGTGGATGGATGACCACATGGAAATTCGGTACTCCGCGTGCTGTTGACAAAACACCACATGGGTATAGTACCCCGGCGTTAAATCCCGGACCATATAAATTAATTTGTATCGTTCCCTTTATAATAAAATAAAATAAAATAACTGTCCCGGAACGAAATTTTGAATAGCCGCATTGAAATCATCGACATCTTTGTTTTTCGCCGCCAATATGGCTTGTTTGATTATGGTTTTTGAAGTTTTGCACTATGTTCGAAAAACCACGCCGAACGAGCTCTTCCTTCTATTCGCGCAACTAGTAGAAATCAGTTGGCAACTGCGATTTTCCCATTGATTGCTTTGAAAACACATCTGCAGTTCGATTTTGTTGCAAAAACATTCGCATGTTAGTCGTCAATCGGAAGGTCTTCACCTGTCGCCACAAATTTGATGATTTAAAGTACGCGTTTAGTTCGTCAGCTGCAGTTGAACGTGGAATAACAAGAAGAGTGTGACGAAAATCACCGGACTAAAGAATTATGGCTCCACCAAAAACATTTTGATTATCATGGCCATCTTTCAACGTTGTGTTCAGCGCATCCAGTGACCTTTTGTGGGCCATCGTGCATCCGTCCCAAACGATCAATTTACATCTCTGTAGAATCTTCGCCAATGCGCTGCTTTTTTTTTTTGTTTTTTTTGTAAAAGAGCTTAACACTCAAGTGGGTAATACTACTGTTAAGTTTTCCGGAAAAATGGCTAGAGAGATAGAGAGAAAAATGTTTGGACTCTGTGGTTATTTCGCTCCATGGGTGGGGAGACTAAATTATTAGTGTAACTTGGACTTGATGTTAAATTGGCGATGTTTGAAGTTGGCGTCTCGTTGATTTACATGTTCAGTGGCAACTTCAGTGTAGAATGTGCAGTTCGTCTGCCTTTTAACAAAGTCACTGCTATTCCAAATGAAGCCAATGCCAGCGCAACTTCATGCAGCGATCAAATCGACGCCAAAGCAATAAAATTAAGAACGCTTTTCTAGCTCCCTCCGGGAGTATCCAGGATGCAAATGCCACCAGTTCCATGCTTCACAGCTTCCATCAAATAGTCGTACGAAGTCTATTGTTGTTGATTCAAGACGATTAGGTGATATCATTCCCAAATCCGACAACACTTTATTCGCCACCAATAAATATATGTCTTCTATCATGAATCATGATCAATGCCTCATTGCGCTGTCATTTGCAATGTCGGATTTTAAGTCGACGAACTCGGTTCCCAACATTCTCAGATATGTCATTTTTATATTTGACTCACAAATCGTTCGGATTTGAGGGGCGACATGTGGATATGATAGTCGCAAACAATGTGCGAATTTGATGCGATGAAGATATGACGGAATGTTTGAGTGTATTGTCCCAATGCGAATTTTCTAGAGCAACTGTAAAAGTTGACGCGCTTCACGGTATGTCGCACACAGATGTACGAGGGGCGTTCAATATATTCTCGGTATCGATATGAAGGAAAATGCGAATTCAATTTAAATTGTTTTTATTTTTCAATATAATCTCCCCTAACATCAATGCATTTGTTACATCTTGAGATAAGCTTTTTTAAACCCTCAAAAAAATAAATTTCCTAAATACCCATTTATTGCCGACTTGAGTTCTTCATCATCCGAAAATCTTTTTCCACGAAGACATTTTTTCAAATCCGGAAACAGGAAATAATCACTAGGTGCAAGGTCTGGACTATAGGGTGGGTGTTGGATTTCTTCGAAACCACAATCTCGCGCAGCAGCCTTGGAAACTCGCGCCGTGTGAACAGGAGCGTTGTCATGAAGAAGCAACACACCCGCTGCGAGTTTACCCCTTCTTTTCTTTTTAATTTCCTCCCGCAAATTATGCAAAGTGGAAGCGTAGGATGTGGCGTTGATGGTTTCGCCTTTTTTTTTGTACTCAATGAGCAAGATTCCCTTTGAGTCCCAAAAAACTGTGGCCATGAGCTTCCCGGCACACGGAGTGACTTTGAACTTCTTCGGGGACTCTTGTTTGCTTTCAGGGTCATAGTGGTGGACCCATGTTTCATTCCCAGTAACAATTCGATCCATAACACTGTCCGCGTTCTCACTAAACATCTCCAAAAGCTCTCTACAGCATGCGATTCTCACTTTTTTCTGAGGCGCTGTGAGCATTCGTGGCACCTACCTTGCACTGACCTTTGAAAGGTTAAGATGGTCATGAAGAATGGTGTGAATGGTACCAATTGAAAGCTTGGTGATCTCTGCCATCATTTTCACCTTTATTCGGGCATCCTCAAGAACAAGTTTTTCGACTTCTTTGATGCTTTCTCCCGTACAATCAGTAGCCGTTGCGCCGGAGCGGGGGTCGTCTTCAATGCTCTCTCTGCCTCTCTTGAACTCGCTTGACCACTTTTGCACAGTTGATAATGAAGGTGCGGAACCCTGGTAAACAGCCACCATCTCTTCATGAATAGTTTTTAGACTTTTTCCTTGCTTAGTGAGAAATTTAATTACAGCGCGACGCTCAATTTTCACCATCATTGTCTCAGTTGCCATTATGATTCGGTTTAACTAGAGATAAAACGCGAATTACTAATCGCATTTATATGAAATTTTACATGAATGCACTAAAATAATAGTATTACTTGATAAATAAGTCAATTTATATATGCAATCACAGCTTCACCCCGATACCGAGAATGTGTTGAACGCCTCTCGTACATTAACTGTTCTCAGTTGTTGAAACAACGTTGGACCACGAACATTCACCAACAACAATCGAAGGCTGCAACATCCATCGTTATTTGTATGCACAGTGTAGATGCGACTAAGAGCATCTCAAGCAAATACATCTGAATGTCCTTCAACTGGTGTTTTCAGATGCTGAAACGATTTCAGTGATGCGTTCCATGCGTATTAACGCGACATTTAAACACACAGCAAAGCATTTGTTTGACAAACCGAGAAGAAGATTGTCAATGTTGTCGACGGTGGCCGTGCCGCTCTGTCCACTGCGTTTTTTGAATTGAAATACACTCGCTGTCAGTTTTCCAGACGCACTGCTAAATGTATAACTGTAGAATGTCTTTCGTGAATTCCAATGGAAAAGATCGCCAAATCGCCTCGTTGGTACTCACGTAGCAACCCTGTGATACTTCGTCACACCGAAAACAGCCATGGGTGGACGTGGCTCAAGTGGTAGTGGACTGGCTCCAAAATCGGAAGGTTCGATGTTCGAATCCCAGCCTCGCCCGAAAGACATATCATCCATTTTTTCAGTCAATGAAAATCAAGTAAGACGAGTAGTTGACTAGAAATAAACATCAAGCCAACTTACACTAAGAATTTAGTCTCCCCATTAAATGTTGGATGCCACCCATGGAGCGAAATAACCACTGAGCCCAAACATATTTCTTTCTCTTTCTATCCCATTGTCCAAAAAAACTTAACACATGCTGGGGCATGTTACCCACTTGAGTGTTAAGTTCTTTTTTAAAAAAAAAAAAAAAAAAATATCGCAACTGTTTGTTCACATATGTAGATGCATATGTACTCGATCAACTTGACGCAGTTACAGTATTCGGCATATGTAGATGAAAGCCTCAAAAGTCTAGGACATTATTGGTGAATATGGCATAATCCAACGATTGTCCACATCTACAACTATAGATCGCCCATTGTCCGCAACTGATCGCCAACGATACAATGGGTATCTGTCTTTGACTATGATGGTGTCGGCAATGATGTCTCTCGGGTATTGCTAGGAACCTCTTTCCATCGATCATACAGGATGAGTCGTTGTTGAAAACTCCGTAAGATGTATGGTTCATATTCTTAGTCATCACTGCATGAAATTTCGGAACAAAAGCTTCATCTGAGATTTCGGCTGAGATGATGGAATCGATTTCATCCGGTCTGATTTTGTCAACGAAACAAACCAAAATGTGTGCATGAGGAAGACACGACCAGGAAATAACTCATGAAGTAATTGAATTATATATGGCACAGTCTTGTTGAAACTACATGTCGTCCACATCCATATCTTGGAATTTAGCACAAACATTTTCAAAGCCGCATTTTCAAAAAAGAATGGTCTGATGATACTTCCAGCCCAATATCCGCACCAAACACTAAGACATTGTCGATGCATTTGTTTCGAAATATCACTCATGGATTTTCTGAACCCACAATTCTACAATTTCGATGATTAACAAATCCATCAAGATGAAAATGAGTCTCACCGCGAATTGGTAACTGCAGCTGTCAAACCTTCATTATTGTTAAAATATTGCTCAATAATGACAACGTGTTGTTCTCCAGTGTAGCATTAAATTTCGCATAACCGCAAACTGTCAGCTGCCAGGCTGTCTCTTTTTTATTTCGTTGGGAATGCTTTACCGCATAAATGGCGCAGAATTCAAATCTCGCATGAATTTTGGGGCACATTTTATTTACGAGTATCATGGATTAAAACATTTTATAAAAATATTCCACCAATTATAGCAGCACGCGTAAATTATGTTATTTTTTTTTGGTCGACATGGAGTGCTTTCGAATAGGACTATTAATAAAAAAATTAATTAAAAAAATTAAAACACCCGGCTGCGTAAAAAAATGGACGTTAAATATGAACTAAACCATTACTGGGAACATTTGAGCTGGTCTAGATATTTAATGGGTCCCGACTGTTTAAGTTGCTAAGTTCCACATTAAAATTTATTATTTGTTTTATGTGTGTTTCCACCATGAAACTATTTCAATGGTCTGGTTATTTAATAACAGAATTCTAGACCACTGGACTTGTTTTTTTCGTTTTAGTTTATGTTTAAAGTCCATTTTTTACGCAGTCGGGTTTTTTAATTTTTTATATTAATTTTTTTATTTTACACTTTTTAGTAAAACGTTTAGACGTTAGATGGCAAATTTCGCAACCTTGTCATTTCATTGAGGGAGTTAATGTCGTGGGGATTATTAAGTACCTTCCGGTGGTCTAAACTACTAATTATTAATCCATCTAGAGACCTAACCCGGCTCAAGGATACATAGGCTTGACCTTTCGCAAAAATGCGTGAACTTAAATCAACTACAGCTCGGTCCAAAGTAGTTCCTTGTAACTTGTGTATACCCCAGCACAATATCAATGGTAACATTTTTCGTTCTATTTTTCCCTGTCCGCGAAGTGCATCGAATTCTGTCGTCGATGGTTAATTTTGACTCCGACGCCAGGGTATTTTTTTCTAATAGCTTTGTCATCTAATTCAATATAAGCAGCCTGTGACAATTTTCCGGGTTCCAACTGGTCCCTTCGAAGGGCTGGCCACCCAATTGTCCTCACAACTCCCATTGCTCCGTTGACAAGACCGTGGTTAACATTCAAATTTCTTCGCAACATAACGCGGGATCCTAAACCGACTGTCAAATATTTAACGATTCCTCTAGTTTTGTTTTAGTCATCAAAAACATATAAATATTTCGGCTTTTGACCGTTTCGTTTCTACTAATGTATCTACTGCTTGTAATTTATATATGTAGTTTAGTAGTCTTCGCCAATATACTTGTCATCTTTTGACTACGGTCATCAACCTGTTTAGTAGTTGGAAAACTCGAATGACTTCATTGAGATCATTTACGTCTACTCGTCGGCTATCTAATTTGTATTGTCAGTTGTCCGACTCTAAGATAGTTTAATATATCCACAAATGTAGTGTCATTTCCTTGTCTCATATTTTGTGCTAATTCGCAGAAATCGAATAGATGCCAGAGGTGGACTTCACCTGTTAACATCGCAAGTTGACGAAAGCAATTCGCTCCACCACTTGTTTTGGACACAGGTGGCAATTGCATTAGATCTAGAACATAACAGGATAATCACAAGTAAGATTGAAAATTTAAGTGAGAATATGGTAGTTGCTAACTACTTTTTTTTAAATCGTTATAAGGAAAAAATGGTAAGAGAAACGGAAAGATGATTTTCAAATACACATTTAACGATACCCCACATGACACATTTTGTCGACCTTCATTTATTTTATTTATTTAGTTATTTTTTTCCACAATATGACGGCTGGTAGTCGCCATATTGAATGTTTATTAATATCATGTCCTCAGTGACACGCGCAATTACGATTACGACAAATCGATAGACCTAAGAACCATCAAAATCGGCTCACGCGTTTGGTCTCTAGAGTGCCACAAAGGAACAAGCATACTAGTACATATATGTATAGGCTGATAAACACATTACCCTTCTTTTTGCATCGCGCAGTCGGGTAAAAACATTATCCGCAATTTCGAGAACTATCAGACTACAAGTAGTTAAGTCAAGCCCAGCACGTCATACAGCGCGTACACAACCAAACATTGATGCACTAAAGTGTACTTAGTTTTAGTAAATCCTCGGAAACTTCGATTCGTTATTGAGTTCAACAAATTGCTATTTGTATAAAATTCAAGTAACTTAAGAATTTAAAGGGAATCACTACCAGCGACGACGGGACTGTAATCCCTATTCTTATGGAATAGAGTTGACCATGCATTTAAAAAAAATTTGATAATGAGCTACGAAACGCATTTCGACTTAAGAGGAGATTTGAACAAACAGAATAGGCGTAAGTACTTTAAAAACGGACTTTTCATTCTGGTAAAGTGATTTTTTGGTTTGCGATTTGGACTGGTTTCTCTGAAATGACGACGACTAAACTGTTACAGATCAATATGGTGTCTGATGCTGCTCGGCTCGTGGTCTAACATGATTAACGGCAGAAATGGTGGAACAGCCATAATTTGGGAGTAATTTTATTGGCCATCGCGCTCTCCAGATTTTACAGCCTCTGACTTCTTTTCCAGTGGCTACTTGAAGAATCGGGTAATTGAAAGATAATATGTGCAGTGCACTTGGGATAATTGCCGTAAGAGAGAATTTTGTACGTCTGCATATGTAGATGGTAAATGTAGCAGGAGATGCAACCGCGAAATTTAAGTGGAGTCGATAGATTTGTCTAGAACCTGTAGAGCGGGCGTATATTAGCTCTGGAGAATTTTCGAATCCACCTCAAAGGGTTGGCACAGTTTAAGAAACCTCAAATCAAGTGGCGTACACAAGTAGTTTTGAAAGTACTACACCTGTTCAATTGTTTCATATGGTAAAGTGTTAGCGCGATGTAGAGGATATATTCGGCGACTTCTTCCCAGGAGTGGCTGAGTTCAAAGTAAGGTCTTCTTTCTGTCATCATGACCCTTCCGGCAGACAACGGAAACTCTACGAAAGTGAAAACTAAATATGAAGAGTCTCTTACTCCCTCTGTTCAGAGTCGGCAACAAATTGTAGGTCCCCTCTCGCATAAAATGACAAAGGCGAACAATAGAGTAAGTGGGAAAGATTAGACCTTGGTTCACTCCGGACTGTAACTGCAATAGTCAACTTGTCTTCGAAACGGATTCGATAAAAAAACATCTTTATCGAATGATTTACTTTGATATAAATATATTTAACCATTTAACCTCCGAATTAACAAGCGAAAATGTTATTCAAGACAAGAGCTCTTAAGAGAAGTAAGGTGAGGCCATGAATAGATTGGTTAATAGCTTTTTTCTTAAATTTTATAGGAAAAAACACAGTTTTAGAAAATCGAAGAGAAAAATAGTCAAAGTAGTAGAAAAATGGTTTATTACATAGATTAATCAGAGTTCATATGCTCATTTAAAATTTTCCTATTTTCAAAATCATTAATTTATTTAACAGAGAGATTATCTATGGGCAAGCAAATAACAACCAACAACGAAACCAGCTGATTATATCTATAAGAGAAACAGCTACAAGGTATTTACTCTATAAATTACTTATTATAGAAGGACACAAAGAATAACTTCCGCCTTGATTTACACTTTGCCACGAAACCAGAGGTTAATTTTTGTGAAGAACTTTCCATCTGATATAATACGTACATCTATACTTTGCATAATACATACGTAAAACTTTGGAAAAAATAAATTCGTTGACGCCGCAGACGCGAGAAACTGGTGCGTTGAAAAAAGGCAAGAAGAATTGCTCTATTAAATTACCGTGGCAGTCGGCACGAGAACTGGTGATAACAAACGTTACTGGAAAAGTTTTGCGGCAGAACAAAAATTTATTGTTCAGACAATATTGCAAAAATGCCCCAAAAAAGGTCGTGTTGTGCAGACAAAAGTATCACATTATAAGGATGATAAATTATTATTATATTCTTTTTTCTTTTACACAGGTAATGTGTTATATAAAGAAAGCACTTCAATGGTGTACTATAAGGTAAATTTTTGGGGAAAATTGACTTCACTCACTCCTCAACCATTAAAAGATATAATTATTACCTATAAGACAGATGGAGACATATTTTCTGACATATTTCATAAACATACAGAGTATATTAAAACTAAGAGTTTTTTTAATTTATAAAATAGTATCTCTTTACACAGCTACGGAAACATAATTAAGACTGCTTCAACCTTTCCTTTTCCATGATGCATTTAAAGGAAAGAAAAATCTTTTAATTATGTGAAGGGTGTTTTTTTTAGAGGCTTAGTTTTTAAACTGGCAACACTATTTCCACATATTGTCAATTTGACAGTTGAAAGTTGATTTATTGTTAGTGCGTTTTCCTATTTTACGATGAATAGATGAATATACCAACGCATGCAAATTGGGCAAACTTGTTTTGAAAACCATGGTTCGGTTCGCCAAACTTATCGTGCGCTACGTCCATTTTACGGTCGACATAATCGTCCATCTGGGTAAATTATTCAGAACAGGATGAATCGATTTCGCACCACGTAAACTCTAGTGGATTGTATGCATCCCCAAAGACGACAAACAGTGTGAACAGAAGAAGTTATTGCCGTTGTGGGGCTCAGTGTTGAGCTATGGAGCAATTGGAGCTACATATGCCCATCCACTTTGTGGAAGATTTTGCGGAAAGATCTTGGCTTAAAAGCTTATAAGATGTAGCTTGTGCAAGAGTTGTAACCGCGTGACCATTATATGCGTCGTAGGTTCGGTGAATGGGCCGAAAACATGACTCAGCTTGATCCTCATTTTCAACGCAAAATTTTGTTCTCCGGTGAAGAACGTTTTTGGTTAAATGGATATGTACGAGGGGCGTTCAATATATTCTCGGTATCGATATGAAGGAAAATGCGAATTCAATTTAAGTTGTTTTTATTTTTCAATATAATCTCCCCTAACATCAATGCATTTGTTACATCTTGAGATAAGCTTTTTTAAACCCTCAAAAAAATCAATTTCCTAAATACCCATTTATTGCCGACTTGAGTTCTTCATCATCCGAAAATCTTTTTCCACGAAGACATTTTTTCAAATCCGGAAGCAGGAAATAATCACTAGGGGCAAGGTCTGGACTATAGGGTGGGTGTTGGATTTCTTCGAAACCACAATCTCGCGCAGCAGCCTTGGAAACTCGCGCCGTGTGAACAGGAGCGTTGTCATGAAGAAGCAGCACACCCGCTGCGAGTTTACCCCGTCTTTTCTTTTTAATTTCCTCCCGCAAATTATGCAAAGTGGAAGCGTAGGATGTGGCGTTGATGGTTTCGCCTTTTTTTTTGTACTCAATGAGCAAGATTCCCTTTGAGTCCCAAAAAACTGTGGCCATGAGCTTCCCGGCACACGGAGTGACTTTGAACTTCTTCGGGGGGTCTGTTCCTTTTTTATGCCACTGCATGGACTCTTGTTTGCTTTCAGGGTCATAGTGGTGGACCCATGTTTCGTCCTCAGTAACAATTCGATCCATAACACTGTCCGCGTTCTCACTACACATCTCCAAAGGCACTCTACAACACGCGATTCTCACTTTTTTCTGAGGCGCTGTGAGCATTCGTGGCACCCACCTTGCGCTGACCTTTGAAAGGTTAAGATGGTCATGAAGAATGGTGTGAATGGTACCAATTGAAAGCTTGGTGATCTCTGCCATCATTTTCACCTTTATTCGGGCATCCTCAAGAACAAGTTTTTCGACTTCTTTGATGCTTTCTCCCGTACAAGCAGTAGCCGGGGCGCCGGAGCGGGGGTCGTCTTCAATGCTCTCTCTGCCTCTCTCGAACTCACTTGACCACTTTTGCACAGTTGATAATGAAGGTGCGGAACCCTGGTAAACAGCCACCATCTCTTCATGAATAGTTTTTAGACTTTTTCCTTGCTTAGTGAGAAATTTAATTACAGCGCGATGCTCAATTTTCACCATCATCGTTGCCATTATGATTCTGTTTAACTAGAGATAAAACGCGAATTAATAATCACATTTATATGAAATTTTACATGAATGCACTAAAATAATAGTATTACTTGATAAATAAGTCAATTTATATATACAACCACGGCTTCACCCCGATACCGAGAATGTATTGAACGCCCCACGTAAACAAGCAAAATTGTCGAATTTGGAGTAGAAAAAACCGAGACGCCTTTGTCGAGATGTCCTTACACCATTTAAACTCACTGTTTGGCGTGCTTCATGGACTGGTGGAATCATCGGCCCATATTTCTTTACGGACGATTTCGGCCAGAATGTTACCGTCAATAGAGAGCGCTATAGAAACATGAATTCTGACTTCTCCGTTCCTCAGTTGAATGGCATTGACGTGACAGACCTTTGGCACGTGCCATCATCAATTTATTGCGGGAAACATTTACTGATCGCATAATTTCGCGTAAATGGACCTTGTAGGAAATTCTATGAAAATCACATCATTACAACGGCGCTGTATGCTGCTTATTAAGTTCCCAGGTGTTTGCGCAGAAACGGCCTCCAATATAGTCCACTTTTAGTTTGATACACTTTTCCAGCGATTTTCCAACTTCTTGATCCCGTCCGAAAAGTAATTTTCCGAAAGGTCTGCAAAATACTCCTCCGTGGCGTCGATGATTTCCTCGCGTGAGCTGAATTTTTTATTGATGAGCCATCTTTTGAGGTTTGGGAAGAGATAATAGTCCGAGGGATCCAAATCCAGTTACCAAACGACGCCAAAAGTCCGCCCGATTCCGCATCAGAAAGTCCAAACACTCTTTCGAAGTGCTCTCGCGTTCGTGTTTTTGGCCAAGAGTGGGCATTCGCGACACCCAGCGGCAGGATAACTTTTTCATATGCAGAATATTGCCCAAAATATGGCGTGTGCGCTAAGTACTAATCTTTGTATTATCTGCTAGCTTGCGCACCCTCACTTTCCGATCCACCAACACCATTTCATGTATTTTTTTGACATTTTACCTCTGTAACCGCATCGGAGGGCCTGCCGCTGCGGACTTGATCGGTAGTGGAGTTGCGGCCACCACGAAACTCTCGAAACCAATATTTGACATTGTAATCTGACGGAGCATTAGCCCCATAATTTTTATCCAACTTTTCTTTTGCTTCCTTCGCCGTTTTTCCTCTCAAAAAATAATGTTTTATAAGAGAACGAAACTCGTTTTTGTCCATACTCAACATGATGCCAAATACGTTAACAACAATCAGCTGTCAAAACAAAACCAAAGACAGTATCATACTGAAATTTGGCATGTCTGCCTAAATATGAACGGACTTCAAAGCATCATAACCTTTTTTGAAGTAGCAGCGCATTCTGGCGGTCAAGGAGATTACTTTACCTAGTATGTTTGCTATCAATTACTATCATTTACTGAATTCGATGTGGTTGATCTTTTTGACTGATATCATACATATAATCCTTGGCAATTTTAGTCATGGAGTCCTTTATCACGCGACAATGCATTTTAGTGATTCAATCCTATTACGAGAATGGGCGATCTGTTAAAGTAACATTTCGTAAAATTCGTGCATTTTTCGGTCAACATAATCGCCTTATGTCGTTTTCGTTTGGGCTTTTCTCCGTGTTCCGGAGAAGAAACGCGACGTAAAATCATTTCCCCTTATTTTTCAGAATCAAAATTTTGCTTCTCGTTTGCATTTGAAAATAAAAATTTCTCTCCTCGATTTTATGTCAAAATGTATGAACGTCAAATACTAAGTATTGTGTGTTAAAATAGATTTCTGTTTTCGTGCAATCGGCCGCGTTTGGCCAATTTATTATTCTGAATATTCAAATTGATTCTCAAGCAAATATCAGTATGCTCGGTCAGTACGTACACGCCAAAACATCACGACTGTGAGCGAGAGTGCTCAAAACCATTCAGGCACCTCAATTCGTCGCCGAAGTGCCTCACTTATGGCACTTTACGGCGAATTTAAAAAGTTTATCGTCATTTATACGCCTAAAAAATCAAAATTGCACAACAATTGAAGTCTTCAGACCATCTACGACGTCGTCGTTTTGTTAACTGGGTGTTGGATCGCCAGGACAATTTGTCATCGAATTTGATCTTTTCCGATGAAGCCCATTTTTGGATTGCAAGGTACGAATATAAACAGAAATATGGTGCGGATTATGAGTTGCTGGCATCATTGGCCCGTACTTTTTCGAAGATGGGGCTGGAGAGACAGTTACAGAGAATGGAGAAACTTACTGCAACATGTTGACCCTCAATTTTTTTTTAAATTTGAATGAATTGTGTCTGGACGATCTCTATTTTCAACAAGAGTTGAGTGAAGTGATTGACTTTCAGGGTGATCGGTTGTGTTTTGCTTGTGCCTTTGTGGAATTCTATAAAATCCATCTGATTCAAATTAAAACAATTTAAAAAACAATCCAATATTGAAGAAAGACATAGGCTTTTTAAAAAATTGTGAACAAAAAGGCAAAAATTGCTTCAAAATTGTCAAATTTCTTTATTTAAATTTTTTATTTTTTTTATTTCACAAAGAAAACCAAAAACAACTCAAAAAGGAAAACTGTGCGCTTTTTTTGAGTACGTCTTCTTGAAGGTTTTGTTTTTTTTATTTTTCTCCTGTGCATACACACACTCGTACACATTCTATATTATGGATAGGTGTAGTGAATGCTCATCCGACCTCCCCGCCGACGGAGACTATGTGACTTGTTTTAGGTGCGATCGCAAAATGCATTATGGATGCACTACGCTCTCCGAAAAGTCATATAGGAAAATGACAATTGATAAAAAGGAAGCATGGAGGTGTCAAACATGTAGAAAAGACTCCATCAATTGGAATACAGCAAGCTGAACCAATGGCTAAACGGCTCCGAAGCGTGAGTTCTCCCGATGGTACACAACAACAAACCAACGCACTACCAAACGATCAACTTATCCTATTTGAGATGAAAAAAATGCAAAAAGAAATAAAATTAAGTTGTGAGTTTGTGTACGAAGAAATACAAAAACACTTGTCATCTAACAATGACTCTCTACAAAAACTTGCAAATGAAATATAAAAACTCAAAGAAGTTAATATGCAAAAAGACAAACACATTATCACATTGGAAACAAAAATAAACACTCTTGAACAACAATTACTGAAAAATGACATTCAAATTAAAAACATCCCCGCAACACAGAATGAAAACCTAATTCATATTGTCCAAGCTTTAGGCAAAACAATAAATTGTGACATAAAAAATTCTGATATCACTGAAATACACCGAACAAACAAAAAAAATCCAAACAAAACAACGATTATTGTCTCCTTTGCAAGGAACACACTTAAAACAAATGTTATTAAACAAACTAAAATAATTAGGAATATCACACTGAAAAAAATTAGGGAAAATACTGGAAATGGCGAAACTACACAAAACGAAAATGATGCTCTCATTTTTGTAAACAATCGACTTACACAAACCCACAGACACCTTCTCTGGTTAGCAAAGAACAAAGCCAGAGAATGTAACTGGAAATTTGTATGGGAGACAACAGGAAAAATACTTGCGAAAAAAAAGTGAAAATGGAGAAACTACTCGTATACATATTGCGACCTTAAACGATATAAACAAAATGCCACTTTAATGAGTACAAACAAATCAGAAATCAAAATGATGAATGAAACCGAAAACAGGGAAGCTGTAAACGTAAACGTAAACAATAAATCTGGATCAACATCTCCGCCAGCGAGAACGATGAACATTATTTGTGTAAAATTCAATAGCATGAAATGCAAGAAAAAAATACTTGTTAACAACCGCAGAAAGAAGCTGTCAACGAATATTCTTGGTGCTGAATTTGATAATAAGCCTATATTCATAAATGAAAGGTTATCAACATATAACAGATTATTGTTTTACAAAGCTAAGCAAATTAAGGTAGACAAACATTTTTCGTTCTTTTGGGTCAGAAATGGGGTTATTTTATTAAGAAAAAAGGAAGGGGAAAATCCCGTTAGAATTTCCTCTTTTGAGGATCTACAAAAATTATCTTAAATTATGGTTAATATACAAATGAATCAAATTGAAGTTCCTTTAAATAGTAATTTAACCTCCTTCTACCAATATGACAAAGATTTTTTTGATGTATTGGGTATATAACTTAATTCGTGCGGTTTTTTTTCAAAATTTGAACGTTTATTTAAGAAAAGCATGTACAATGGTATTATTCAAAGTATTGCCCATCTGAAGCTATGACTTTTTCCCATCTTTCTGGCAATTTGTGGATGCCATCCCAAAAGAACTGCGCCGGCTTGGCAGCCAAGAATGAATCAAGCCAATTTTTGATATTCTGCTCTGAGGTGAACCGTATTTCAGTGAGGGCGTTCTGCATCGACCGGAACAAATGGTAGTCAGAAGGGGCAAGGTCTGGGCTATGAGGCGGGTGGGGTAAGACTTCCCATCCACTGTTTTCCAAATAGTTCTTAACCGGAATAGCAACGTGGGGCCGAGCGTTGTCATGATGGAAAATTATTGCCTCGTGTCTGGTCGCATATTCCGGACGTTTTTTGGCCACTGCTCTCTTCAAACGAATTAATTGTGTTCGGTAGCGTTGTTCCTTGATGGTTTCACTCGGTTTTAGCAGCTCGTAATACAGCACACCCATCTGATCTCACCAAATACAGAGCATTACCTTCTCGCCATGGATATTCGGCTTTGCCGTTGATTTGACTGGTTGGCCGGGTTTCACATATGATTTTTTGCACTTGGGGTTGTCGTAATGGATCCATTTTTCATCACCAGTAACAATCCGATGCAAAAATGACTTCCTTTTGTGGCGTTCCAGCAGCATTTCGGACATGCAAAAGACTTGCCTTTTCTTAAAGAGTGGTACGATTAAACGCATAAAAAATGTAGTGTCTGATTTTGTAACTCGAAAAACCAACTTTAATTGTCTTAATGCACGCTTGCTACAGGAAAATTGGTTTGGTGTATACAGGGAAAACAATCCTTCTATTGCACTCGATAAATTTTGTAACATTTTAGATTGCCACATTGAGTTTTGTTCTACAGTTTCAAAAAAGAGAAGAGATAAACAAAAAAGGCTAAAGCCTTGGATGTCTGATTATTTATTACAACGAATTGCTGAGAAAAGTAAACTACGGGCGAAATGCAAAAAACAACCCAGAAACACGCATCTGATGAAAATATATAAGCTAATCTGTAAAGAGATAGCCTCTGAAGTTTCTATCTGCAAAGAAAACTATTATATAAACAAATTTCACTGTGCGAAAGGTAATGTAAGAAGGGAATGGGAAATCGTCAATACCTTGTTCAATAAAAATGTCATTTTTGATGGACCTTCTAAAATAAACTTTAATAATAGGGATATCACTAGTTCTGTAGAAATGGCTAATGTCTTCAATGAGTTTTTTATTAGCGTTCCGATCATTACTCTTTCTGATGCTGGTTATGATATAGCGTCTCCGATTTTGTGTTCGGAAAACTGTCATAATAGAGAAAGTGGTCAACAAAATAGTTTTTTCTATGAACCAATCTCTTCCTTTGAGTTATGTAAAAGTATAATATTGCTGGGCGACTCGAATTCTACTAGGTTGAATAGTTATTCAAATGCTTTTTTGAAGAAAATCTGTTTTAATGTTGTTGATGTCCTAGCACACATTTTCAACAAAAGCGTATATTGCTCTATTTTTCCGGATAGATTGAAGATAGCTGAGGTCATTCCTGTATTCAAAAAAGATGATAGGACTTTGCCAGATAACTACAGACCGATCTCTCTTCTTACGGTCTTCTCAAAAATTTTTGAGAAAGTAATAAATAGTAGAATTGTCGCATTTCTTGAAAAACAATTATTCTTTAGCACTAACCAATACGGCTTTAGAGCGGGAAAATCAACAGAAGATGCACTTCTTAATATCTGCGGTCAGGTGCACGATAGTTTAAATTGCAAAAGAAATACTACTGCTCTTTTTATAGATATCACAAAAGCCTTTGATACTGTTGACCACGAACTCCTATTGGTTAAATTGGAAAAGTCGGGTCTCAGGGGCTTTATTCTTAATTGGTTTGCTTCATATCTCAAAGATAGGAAACAAATTGTTAAGATTGGGAATTCTTTCAGTGAAATTCAAGATGTTCGCATCGGAGTTCCACAGGGCTCCATTATTGGTCCTCTATTATTTATAATCTTTATTAATTCTATCTTTAACCAACAATTAAAGTGTAATCAAACTGGTTTTGCAGATGATATTGGGTGCGTGTATTCAAATGTGTCTGTAATGGATTTGATTGCTGATAGTAACCATGATTTAGAAATGCTAAGACATTGGTTCGGTATGCACAAGCTAGTTATTAGTGATAAAACTAAAATCATGTTTTTTAACTTACCATCACTAGACAGGCACTCTCCTAAATGTATCTTTCATAGTTTTGATTGTACGAAAATGTGTTTTAGCATAAGTAATTATGTTGCTAATAACGGTCAAATAAACTCAAACTTGAAAGCCTGACCTGCTCTTCAAAATGCTTTTCTATTGAAAATGTAAATGCTTTTAAATATCTGGGTTTAACTATTGACAACAATAGGAACTGGAGTATACATACCTCCACATATTATGTATCACCTAAAGAAACTATGCTCCCAGAAACTTTTAGAAACAATTTATTATAGTTTGGTACAAACTAAGTTGCAATATGGGCTCATATGTTGGGGTGGTACTAACAGTAATAGGTTGCAACCCCTAATTATATCTCAGAAACATATACTAAGATTAATATGGAAAAAACAACGCCGTGAACATAGGTTTTGCTTGTTCTTTAAATCAAAGATACTTCCGCTGAAACATCTTTACTTTTACAAAGTCTTAAAAATATTTTACTTAAGAATTGGAAACTTATTAAATCAAAATTTAACTACCTACGGACTTCGCAGGACAAAACGATGTCTTGCTAATATTCCACCTCACAATACTCATCGCTTTTAACATTTCTACACTTCAGTAGCACCCAGATTATTTAACAGGTTACCTTTCGAACTTCGAAGCATAAAAAAAATCTATTCATTCAACAGAGAAATTAAAAAGTGGCTATTTAGGTTTGACTTTAATGAAATAAACAACTTAATAAAAGTAATTATATAGCGTAGCTTTTACTTAAGAAAAATTCAGCTTTTTTTTCTTATGCATTAAATGTACAAGCACAACGCTTTCAGCTCATCTAATCTTAATCACCCCACAGCAATTGTATTTTATCTTAAGTTATAAATTTCCTTAAATTAATTTAATACATCCGTCAGTAGTTTTTTTTAACTAATGCATATATTCCTCAATGTAAATTGATGTAACATCTATTAGGTTTATTAATATATTGTTTAATTATGTGCTCATTGCTTGGAATTCATAAACGAATGAACGAATAAATGAATGAATGAATGTTATCGATATTAGGGTAATCAATGGTGTTAGCGGGATTAATAAAGAATTTTTAAATAGAACGAATTTTTGTTGCATAGGTTTCAACATACAATCAATTACAAAAATTTTCGATATCTTCGTCACAGAAGTACAAAACGTGTTGCAGTATGTAGATATAATAGTTTTTAATGAAATAAAAACTAAAAAGGAAGGTTTTATTTCTAAATTTCTAAATCGTGATGGAAAAGGTGGAGGTGTTGTTATATTTGTGAAGGAAGGCTTAAATTTTCAAGAAATACCATCTGAACCTGAAAACTATGAGGGAATTCATCTAGAAATAATGCAAGGGGATGACAAAAAGTATATTCATGCTATCTATAGGCGGCCTAAGTTAAGTATTACAAGATTCATAGATGAAATTAATGATAAGATAAGAGACAACAATACGAACATCTTATTAGGTGACATGAATATTAATGTTCAAGATAAAAATAACTCTTTAGTCTTAAAATATATGGAAGTCATGGCTGCAAATGGCCTTACAAATGTAATCATGCAACCTACCCGTGTTGGTATTAAAAAAAACACGTCTACCCTCATTGACCATATGTATGTTAGCCTCACCAAACAGAAAATATATTCAGCAGTAATAGAAACAGATCTTTCCGACCACTTTGCCATTTTGTATGCAACAGAGGATCCAAAAAAAAAACCGAGCAATGGATAAATTGAATGCTGTACAGATAAATCAAGGAATAGTAAATAGGCTTATAGAGCAAACTAAATGGAATGAAATTTTGAAAATAAACAACCTAGAAGATATATATAACAACTTCATCGAAAAAATGAATTGTATATATACTGAAGCCAGCAAAACAAAAAGTTCCAAAAAGACACGACAACAGAAACCATGGATCACGAAAGATGTAATTCAAATGTGTAAGAAGAGGAATGAGCTTTATAGAAGATGGAGAAACAGTCGAAGTTGTATAAATTACGAGCAGGAGTATAAACAATTTCGCAATACTGTTAACGCAAACATACAAGCAGTCAAAACAAATTTTTATAAACAGAAATTTATCGAAAATAAAAATGATCCTAGGAAAAAATGGAACATAATAAATGATTTATTGGGGAGAAAGAAACTTTCAATAGACGAAGTAGTACGCAACAAATTTTTAATAAAAAATAACGATTTTAATGGCATTGTGGAAAAGTTTGCGGATCTGTTTTCTAAAAATATCCTATCCATTTTACACTTATGTAATATTAAGACATCTAGCCATGAGAATGTACAGTTGCATCAAAGTATATTTTAAAGAGAATCTTCAATAGAAGAAATTTTTCAAATTTTAAGTCGTTTGAACACTAAAAAAGGACCTGGAGCTGACAATATAAGAGCAATAGATCTAATAACTTTAGAACGCCTTAATACTTTCCCCTGTTATACAAGCAATTATAAATCGAAATATTTCGCAAGGCCACGTACCACGGTTAATGAAAACAGCTATCGTGGGGCCAATCTACAAGGCTGGCGCTAAAAATAATGTAGAAAAATATCGGCCTATTGCTATTCTATCTTCTGTGTTGGAGGACGTTATGGTCAATAGGCTCAATGGTTTCTTAGAAAAACATCAAATTATTCATCCAAACCAGTATGGGTTCCAAAGAAACAAAAGCACGGACAGACTATTAGGAGAGTTTGCGAACACAATCAATTCAGGACTAAATAGAAACCTCAACATACGAGGAGCGTTCAATATATTCTCGATATCGGGGTGAAGCTGTGGTTGAATATATAAATTGACTTATTTATCAAGTAGTACTATTATTTTAGTGAATTTATGTAAAGTTTCATATAAATGTGATTATTAATTCGCGTTTTATCTCTAGTTAAACAGAATCATAATGGCAACTGAGACGATGATGGTGAAAATTGAGCATCGCGCTGTAATTAAATTTCTCACTAAGCAAGGAAAAAGTCAAAAAACTATTCATGAAGAGATGGTGGCTGTTTACCAGGGTTCCGCACCTTCATTATCAACTGTGCAAAAGTGGTCAAGTGAGTTCAAGAGAGGCAGAGAGAGCATTGAATACGACCCCCGCTCTGGCGCCCCGGCTACTGCTTGTACGGGAGAAAGCATCAAAGAAGTCGAAAAACTTGTTCTTGAGGATGCCCGAATAAAGGTGAAAATGATGGCAGAGATCACCAAGCTTTCAATTGGTACCATTCACACCATTCTTCATGACCATCTTAACCTTTCAAAGGTCAGCGCAAGGTGGGTGCCATGAATGCTCACAGCGCCTCAGAAAAAAGTGAGAATCGCATGCTGTAGAGTGCCTTTGGAGATGTGTAGTGAGAACGCGGACGGTGTTATGGATCGAATTGTTACTGGGGACGAAACATGGGTCCACCACTATGACCCTGAAAGCAAACAAGAGTCCATGCAGTGGCATAAAAAAGGAACAGACCCCCCGAAGAAGTTCAAAGTCACTCCGTGTGCCGGGAAGCTCATGGCCACAGTTTTTTGGGACTCAAAGGGAATCTTGCTCATTGAGTACAAAAAAAAAGGTGAAACCATCAACGCCACATCCTACGCTTCCACTTTGCATAATTTGCGGGAGGAAATTAAAAAGAAAAGACGGGGTAAACTCGCAGCGGGTGTGTTACTTCTTCATGACAACGCTCCTGTTCACACGGCGCGAGTTTCCATGGCTGCTGCGCGAGATTGTGGTTTCGAAGAAATCCAACACCCACCCTATAGTTCAGACCTTGCCCCTAGTGATTATTTCCTGTTTCCGGATTTGAAAAAATGTCTTCGTGGAAAAAGATTTTCGGATGATGAAGAACTCAAGTCGGCAATAAATGGGTATTTTGCAGAGAAAGAGGAAATTTATTTTTTTGAGGGTTTAAAAAAGCTTATCTCAAGATGTAAGAAATGCATTGATGTTAGGGGAGATTATATTGAAAAATAAAAACAATTTAAATTGAATTCGCATTTTCCTTCATATCGATACCGAGAATATATTGAACGCCCCTCGTACTGGTACTTTATATTGACTTCAGCAAGGCTTTTGACACATTATCTCATGAGAAAATCATAGAGAATTTCAGCAGAAACGGTGTGAGGCGTGTAATATCAAATTGGCTCAAAAACTATCTCACTGATAGAATAATCAGAGTTAAGGTGGCAACGGAAACAAGCCAAGAAAAATCCAGCTCGTACGGCGTTCCTGAAGGATCCAAACTTGGTCCTATCTTATACATTCTTTTTACAAACAAACTGTTACGGGTTTTCAAAAATACTACTGCGTATGCATTTGAGGACGATATAGCCGTCGTTGTCGAACATAGAGATCTTAACACGGCCATTAAAAATCTACAGAGTGAGTTTGATGCCGTTTCAAAGTGGTGTCATGATAATGGACTCATAATCAACACGAAAAAAACGAAAGTTATGCACATTCGCACACCATCTAAGCGGAGCGGAGAAATTAAAATTGTTCACCGAAACGAAAATTGCCCTTTGTCGGTAGGAAACCAGGAGATTAAAGTTGTACAGCGGACGAAATATCTAGGAATAATAATTGACGAAAACTTCCTTTGGAGTGAACATATTAATGAACTGCGTCTACAACTTAAGAGTGCTATTTTTGTGATGGTATATCTGAAAAGACTTTGCAATTATAATGTGATGAAGCAGGTGTATTACTCGCTCGCAGAGTCGCGCATTAGATACGGTATCCTGGCTTGGAGGACTGCGGCAAAAACCCATACAGATAAAATTTCATCCTTACAACATCGTTTAATAAAAAATTTCAGAGGATTTAGCTCATGTTTAAAAGCACTGGATCTTCGTGGGATTTTTCAGATGACTGCGCTTGTAATATATATGAACGACCAACGATTTTTAAGACCTATCCAGCACAATCACAACACACGAAGACGAGCCGAAGGAATGTTAGAGATACCAGAGACTTACAATGTATATGGTACAAGAGAACTGAATTATATAGTGCCTAAAACGGTTAATATAATACCGCAAAATATAAAACAAATTCAAAATTATAAAAAAAAAAAAAAACTTATAAAACAATACTGCTTGATTTATACCCAGCTTGTTTATAAAATAAAGACGGTGCTACCGCCCACACAAACCATCAATCAATCAATTTACTGCGTACGGAATTTGAAGATCGCATTATTTCGGTAAGAGGAGAAGTTGATTGGACTCCAACGCCATGTGATTTGACACGTTTAGACTTCTTCCTGTGGGGTTATTTGAAGAGTAAGGTCTATGACAATAATCCAGCGATAATTTAGGATCTCAAACACAACATCCAATCTGCAATTGCGGCCATTGACGCATTTTTTATTCAAAAAGTCATCGATAATTTTGACCTTCGGATGGTCGTTTGCAACAGAAGCCACGGTAGTCATATGAACGATATCGTATCCCATTCCTAATTGCCATAGAGCGATCTAATAAATCAATAAAACCCATTACTGACTTCATAATAAATGTGTGCTTAATTTAATAAAAACTTCCACACCCGCTGTTGGCTCACCTTTTATTTCTTATCACTTTAAAGTAAAGAAAACTTTTAATATAAAAACGAGCCTCCGAAAACTTTAAGTTCAGTTGCGTCTTTAACGAATTGAATTTAGTTTTTTACGTTATAACAAAATATTGGGCAGACGGTTTCCCTCCTGGAGTCAATTTATCGAGAAAAGATGAAAAAAAAACCGAATATTATTACGAGTAAAAGACGCTCATGCCATCTGTTGCCTTCTTGATTCGACTAAAATTATACTGATATGGAATAATGCGTACGTGTTTCCTTAACAAAAATAGAAAAAACTATTCTTACTTCCTTTGATATGTATGACCAACATCACTGAATTACACGTCCGAAATGTCTACCCATTAATTGAGGGATTATTTCTTTAGCACAAGGCCCCACACAGTTCACATGTAGCTCATTATTCTTCATTAAATTCTAAGATAAGATAGATAACTTCGAGTTCATAAATACTTTTTGATTTTTTGGGATCACGTTACTTGTAGAGATTTTGCACTTCCTTCTGAAATCTGGTGTTTCATAGATAAGGAGGGGTGGAATGAAAGAAACGAAAGGCTTATTAAAAAAAAATATATCATAGTGAAATGAACTGCATATTTATGATCTAAATATAGGTTTGGGTAAGGAAATAATTAAGTGCTCAACGAAAATGAATGGAATATAGAAATACCATATATGATATCTCGAATTTGTTTTACTTAACGTTCAATTTTCCTAGAATTGCTTCTGTTGAAGGTTAATAGGTTTCAAAATCTTAATAATCAAACCGGAATGAACTCTATCCAAGTGCCTACAGAAAAAATGACATTTGAGCTTAGTGGATATTTCACTTAAAGGAGCGCAACCAACATTTAATGTGAATATGTGACTAATGAGACTTGTCATGTGTTTTTCACTCGGACTAAACCAATAGGAAATTGAAACAGGAGTCGTCCTAATCCAGAATTACTTTCTTGACTCACACTAGTCAATGTGCTATTCCAACTCCCACAACTGCTTTTATCTGCTTAGACCTTTTTAGTCGGTTGTGACCAACACGTTGGCTTTAAACAGCACAAATCTGGCAGCTTATTCCAATCCAGTGAATTTTAGTAATCTAGCTCATCACCTTCAGATGATAACCGACCTTTAGAATACCTAGATGTGGGAAAATTTGTTATTATTTGGCCAAGGTACTAAAGCTAGAATATATGTATTAACATTATATTGCATGAGTTTTTCAAAAACAAAAACAATTATTTTTTGAAGTGTGTTTTGTCAAAAATTTATTTGTTACACCATAAAAAATTCACCTGTATTTTTTTCGAAAATATTCAATTTTCGATTTTTGTCCCCATTTCGGAACATTATGCAAATAAACTTCAGAAAAAGAAGACCCCACACTTTATTAACCTTATACAACTACATGATTATAATGAAAAAGAACAATGATTATAAACTAAGGGGCATTGCGAAATAACTCGAAATAGTTTTTTTTTATAATATAAACACAAGTGAACTTTACATTTTTCGCAAAAAATTCTACTCTTCCCTTTGCAGCCAGGTACTTTAAATCTTTCCCTTTTCTCTGAATGCATTTGCCAGTGAGTTATTGTGTGTTTTATAATCTCACCTGGGGGAACATCTTCTCTTTGTCTCCTCTGTACATTACGAGACAACTCCAAGGGAGGACGGCCTCCTGTTGGAGTGCCTTGTCAATCTTTTCCTGTCAAAACTTGGGCCAATTCAAGTTTGAAGTGATACAATGTATAGCTCGGGTAGTCCTCTGTGAACTTGGATTTTCGTTGATTACCAATTCTTCTGTAAAGAATCCATGAGTTGCAAACCATTATATCAAGCAAATGACATGCTAGACGACGGTACCATTTTTTACTTCTTAAGGATTGAAATGAATAAAATCTGTAAATTTTAATACGGGCTACACTTCCAATGCGTAAAAATTGCAATCCCATTTTGTACCCAAATTAGCCTGTATATTCTCTAGTTTCAGTTTCTTATTGATTTTAGTTCGGTGCGGTTTAAAATATTTATAAAATATGAGTCAAGAGGAACGCCGTAAAAAGATCATCGACAAATGGCTCGAAAATACTTCGCGTCCAAACCATTTCATCGCAAAAAATTAAAACATAGACCACAGTACGTTGATAGTTAAGCGAAAACAAAAAAGTGGAGCACATTATACAAATTTGGACAGGAAAATAGTGGGTACTATCGTAAAAACGGACCATGACATCCAGAGATGTTTCTCGGAAATGTAATACCAACCAAACAATGGTACAAAGATCTAAAAAACGTAACGGTCTAAAAAAACAGAAAATACCAAAAGTTACTGAAAAGCAAAAAGAAGTCATAAAAACACGAGCCCGAATGCTATACGAGTTGATCGGCAACAAGAAAGCGTGCTTGGTTTTGGATGACGAAACTTATGTCAAAGCCGACTTTACTGCTCTTCCAGGTGCACAGTTTTACAACTCCTTTGAAGCTGAGATTCTTCCGCAATCAACAACATCGATTGGGATGGAAAAATTCGGGTCAAAATATCTCGTTTGGCAGGCCATTTGCCAATGTGGACACATGGACACAGAAGCTCATCGCTTATTACAACGGGAATAATTAACGGAGAAGTCTACATTAACGAGTGCCTAAAAAAACGGTTGATTCCTTTCTTAAACAAACACGAGGGTTCAACATTATTTTGGCCAGATTTAGCTTCAGCTCACTATGCTCATGCAACGTTGAGCTTTCTTGTTGCTAAAAATGTCGACTTTGTGCCAAAAGACATGAATCCACCCAATGTTCCACAGTGCCGTCCCATTGAAAGGTATTGGGCTTTGGTAAAAGCTGAATTGAGGAAAAGTGAGCAGTGTACAAAGGGCGTAAAAGATTTTAGTGCTAAATGGAAAAGAGCGTCCAAAAAGATCACGGATGTAACTGTCGCCAACCTTATGAAGGACATTCGAGAGAAGTTGAGGAAAGAATGGGAACCCAAATAATTTTTTTTATTTTTTGTGATTGTGAATGAATTTAATAAAAACAGAGTTTTAAAGCAAATAAAAAAAATTTACATGAATTATGAAAATAGTTTTTTTTTACTTTGAAGTTTCCAAATTTTATTCGTTTCAGTCCTTAATTTTATGGGGTAAAGCCAAGCAGAGAGTCTAGAAGATCGACACCACCCATATGTTTATTGTAAACTGTTACTATATTCGGAAATATCCTTTTTGGACTTTTCACTCTTGAAAAATCTCTTCACTTTCACTTCACTGAACCATTTTGATGGTACAATTATTCAAGGTAGCTTGTTGTTCCTCATAATACTCTCGACCTTTCTGCTTGGAAACTTACAATCCAGAACCCTATTCATTCATACTGTGTCAACGGTATCAATGCCTCTATTGTGGAGAAACGCGATGAGATTCAGGCTACAGAAATAATTGTCGAAATAGAATTTATGGCGTATGTTATCAGGTACAATCTCACACATTCTAACAACTACATTGCTCGCTGCTCCAAAATCGGAATCAGGTTGTGGGTTGTTTTCCTTACCAGTGAACAGCTCGAAATTATAGGAAAATCCACTAACAACAGAAAGGACCCAAAGTTTATAACCCCATTTCTTTGAATTACTCGTATATGTCTTGAGGGATATTCTTCCTTTGAAAGAAATGATTTTTTCGTCAACAGAGAGACTTTCCTCCAATGGAATAATTTTTGTTGCTCCCAAGATTTGGTCAATAGGGGGTTGTACTTTATCTGTGTTCTTCACTGATTTACTATTATCATTAAAGTGTAAGAATCTCTTCAATTCTTCGAATCTGTTTACCGAAATCACATCCGCAATTGGCGGAGTTCTCGTAAAATTAGACCAGTATCTTCTGGTTGAATGTTGTCGTATCAAAGACATTCAAAATAATATTCCAATAAATTTTTCAACTTCTTTTGAAGTCGTGAATGGTCTATCAGGTCTTTTCTGTGTGCTGTACAGATTTGTCATTCCCACAACTTCCTCTAGAAATTGATCTGTCAAGAATAATTTGAATTTTTGATAAGGCAGCAAATATCATCCGGTAGAATATCGTAACCCAGAAACTCTCCAGATTCTGTTTTCGAACGAGTCTGCTTCCATTTCAGCAGGAGACGCTTCAATTTTTTCTTTGTTGGTTGCTCTGAATTGACGTCGGTCAATTGTACTGGACGCTTCTTTTTGTGTGAAAGGAAATACTGGGATAGAGTCAAATCATCATCAGCGGAAAAATCATCTTCAACTTCAGAGACAATTGCTAATGCCTATCATTCATCTGAAATTCAGTATCTTCATTGTCATCGTCAAGAACAGAGTCTTCACTATCCGATGGTATAGGCCTAATGAATTCAGCATTATGTTTTTTACCATAAAAGAAGATGTGGGTATTGTTGAGATTTAAGAACAGAAAAGCAAACTCAAAATCTTGCAGCTAAAGTTCATGAATATTATCACTGAGCATCATAATACTACTTACCATTTTTTATTTTGGTCTATTTCTTCATAATATTCAGAAAAAAAATCGGAAAATACTCCTTACGCCGTTCTGTCTCAACACGTGTAGGAACAAGAAACAGATAGCTATAAAGAAAAAATCACAGTAAAAAACGCCATATATTTTTGAGAAATGGTTGGGTGAGAACTCAAGCAATGCTACCGAATCAGTCATTACGAGTTACCCTTTAGACTTTCCTACTGAGGGTCAGTTGGAAAGCCGCTGACCTCTAATAGACGTCGGGAAGAATTCGTTTGGACTGTCGACAACCTGCGGAGCTATGCTCGTATGAAAGTCAATTGTCAATGGAAGCCCTAGCCGAGAACGCAGGCAGACCTAGGGTAGGCTCAGGTCCTGAAAAACCGTGATCCCATTATAATCTGAAACCCTGGCCCAGACCCGCAGTGAATTTAGCCTTCCGCCTCCCTTCAGTGAAGACATGCATTCTCGAACTATCATATCCTGGAAGCTATAAAAAAAACTCAGCAAGACTCTAAGTGCATCTTAGCTGTCGCTGCATAGGCAGATGATTTGCTAACTCAATATTGCCATCACTATTGCGTATACCTTCGCCTGGAAAACAGATGGAAGTTTAACTAACGATTAGTGAAATCTAACGTTGTCGTCACCCAGAATTATACCAGCGCCCGATTACATTCCTTTGCTGGCTCAGATTCTGGCCGAAACCTGTCGTTGGCACAGGAAAATTCGATTTCGTATTTTTTTTCCGTACCAGGAGTTCCGGTGTCATTACATTGGATGGCATCTCCATTAGACCAGAGCCAAGAGACAGTGAACAAAGCTCCAGTACGTGTTGCACCAAAGACCACTTCTTTTTAAACAGAAGATGGCTTTGATAGTACAGCCCGTGATATGAATATCAAGGGATGGAAGATTCATCAACGCATCTAGAGCGGAGCTAGGTATGCTAGGGAATATTCCCATGCAAACCGTTCTTTGGAGTCTGGTAAAAGCAGCAATGACGTATTTTCGTGAGAGCTTGTTCTATTGTAGTAGTACCCAGTTTTTTCAGTTTGTAGAGTGGTTCCTCTTACCGTATGGTCTCGAATCAATTGGCTCCTAAGTGAGCGATTTAGGAGCCATTTGACATTCATCAGAAGCATAGTATGCTCAATGACTCAGATGCAGCTAAACCTCTCCAAGCGGCCGGAAGATTAAAAAGAAGAAAGCCTTAAAGTAATACTGGGAAAGCGTTTCAACCAAGAAGTAGGTAGCAGTATTATGCACTATTGGTTCAAGACAATACGCAAAAAATATCAGAAAAGCAATACCCAATATCTGACTAGAACCCTTTTGGGGATAGGACACAGTGAGGCTTTTTGAAAATTCGCTTGATCCAAAAACGATCCAAATTTAAGCACCGCTCTAGCCGAACATTTCTAACAGTTGCTAAGTGCGCCACATAGTGCAATCCAACTATAGTATGTGGTATCTTTCTGGAAAGTCGATTCATCGGGCTTCGAAATGATTCTCCAGGGCTTCTACACAGTTATGAAGAGATGCAGTTTAAATACTCGTAGAATAGAGCATTCCGTACTAGTTTTTCAAATACGCCGCAAGTGAGCTTCTAGCAAATGAATCGTACAATGGTGTATAACTTCATCTTTGATGTGGGTGAAGTACCGGACAGACTCTTGCAATATGATTGTTCCCATATTCAAGAAAGCAGATCCAAGCGACCCAGGAAAATATAGAGGCATATCAATCACTTAATGAAACTATTCATGAGCATTATCTCAGAAAGGCTAACAGCTTGGATAGAGGCTACTGGCTTACTAAATAGGTGGTTTCCGTATGACGCTCAGAAAGAACTTGTAAAAGTAAAGGTTGTAAATTAAAGAGTTTTTTTTGTATTTATCTATTTAATTCACTTTTATTTAATTTAATCAAGATAATTTAATTATAATATTTATTACTAAAATTTTGTTTGCCGTGGCACTCAACGAAGACCCCAGAAGAAAAAGGAAACAAAGAAAATGGTCTTTGAGCATCGCCGGAAATTTCGTTGTGACAGCTGGTGGGTTCGTTCGTAGTAGTGAGTGCATTCGCAGCAGCGGATGCGTTCGTAGTACTTTGGCTGCATTCACTTTGGCTGCATTCAGCTGTGCCTTGTAATGTAATCATGATTGACGAGTACCTTCAAAAAGTATTAAGCTAGACGTATTATTTGAGGATTTTGAAGCTGCGTTTGACTAAATTGATAGGACTTCTCGTACAAACTGAATAACTTTCAGCTTATAACAGAAGGTCTTAATCTTATCCAATGAGCTTACAAGGAGTTTTGATATATTCAAGGACTGCAGTGTGGGGTGATCAGTGTTTTAAACTGGCTTCCATTGATGTTAACAATGAATATGGCATGAAGAACTGGATATGTACATATATGTACATATATATATAGAGTACTTACACTCTTTCACATATATATATGTACATGCATATATGTATGTATATATATGTACATGTATATATGTACATATATATCTAGAAAGAAATATAACACGTTATATATATTTTAAAAACCATATACACCAAAGTGTGGAGAGGTAAATCGGACGGTAACTCGAAAGTCATACTGCCTTAAAATAATATTGCACTTACTTACTTATCCTTAAATTGCGTTACAACTGGCTATAGTTCCCCTCAAGTTTGTTAAGGTCCTCTTACACTTGTGAGCGCCACCTAAGGCGAGGTCTTCCTCTACCGCGTAGTACCTCCATATTGGAATCGAAGACTTGTTCTATAGCTTTTATATTTATTCGATCTAGATGTCCTAACCATCTTAGGAGACAAATGTGCACTTTTCTATTCAATATCACTGCACGGTTCGTAGAGCTCTCCGTTAAATCTCCTCATCCAAACCCGTCAGTGCAAATGGGGCCAAAAATCACTCGAACAATTTTACGTTTGAATAGAGAAGAATTAGGATGTTGGGTGTCTTATATAGAGTCGCCTCGATGTTTCTTGACAAGATCTTATTACTAGGCCGAAGAAGCAGCGATTTGCAAGATTAATCCTTCTTCTGATACCTGATGAAATGCCATTATAAGATTTAAGTCTGTGACTATCTTAAATTTATAGCTTCCTGTTGACAGCATATAAAGGGTGCCCCCAAATGATTCATAAAGTATGCAGTAAATTGTTATATATGGAACACCATACTACCGGGTAAATGGCCTTCACGGATTTTCTAGCACATACGTACTCTTTCGTCGAAATTGTTCATGATAATTTAGCATTAATGTGGCAGAATTTCGTTGATGCAGCACTCAATTTGCTCCTTTAAGGCGTGGGTGGTTGTGTTGTTGTATAAACCTTAGACTTGGAAGAACCCCCAAAAAAGGTTTTAAATCCCATGATCTGGGTGGCTAATTCTGATCACCAAATTGGAAAACTAACCGGCTAGGAAATAACTCATGCCGTAATTGAATAGTTTTTTGGCTGTATGTCATGTGACAGCATCTTGTTGAAACCACATACCGTCCACATCGATCTCTAGAAATTTAGGCACCAAAAACTGGATTATCATGTCGCGATAGCAAGCCTGACCAGCCGCATCTTCAAAGAAGAATGGTCCAATGATGACTTCATTTCAAAATCCACAAGAAAAGGTGATACGTTGTGAATGCATTTGTTTCTCAACAATCACTCGTGGATTTTCTGAACCCTAAATTCGACAATTTTGAAGATCAATAACACCATTAAGATGAAAATGAGACTCATCGCTGAAGATTAATTTGTTTGTAAAATCAGCATCGTAATCTATTCAACAAACTCCCTTCATTGTGCGTGGTTAGTAGGCTTCAGTTCTTGAGACAGTTGCATTTTGTATGTGTGAGGATATAAATCCTTCGTGAGAATACGCTGTGGAGAGCTTCCCGAAATGTCCAATTCTCGACCAGGGTGCCGAATTGATGTGTCTGGACTCTCAGCGCCACTCTCACGAACTGCTTCAACGTTTTGTTTTGAATGCCTTTTTGAAGGACGGCCAGAGTATAATAGATCACTAACTGATCCACTCTGCTTGAATTTTTGAATTAATCTCTTCACAGTTGATGAAGTTAAATCACTATTCCGATCATATTTTATACGAAAATTGTGAACTCTTCGTTCATTATTCTTAAAATATTGCTCAACAATGAAAACGCTTTGTCTTTCCTGTAGCTCTCCATTTTTAATTACCCTGAGCCGTTAGCTGTCACTTTCTCTTTTTTTTGTTGGAAAAACTTTACTGGGCAAAAGCGAAAATTAAAATCTTAAGTATATTTTGGGACACCCTTTACTAACTTTTGCGCACATTCACAACTTAACCCACCTTTATTAGAATACTTGCGGCATTGGAGGCAATGCCATCAGCATATGCAAGTAAAATAGTTGTACTATATAGTGCCTCTGATGTTGACTTTGAATTTCTCACATTCTCAAGTATGTTGTTAAAAAAGTTACACGACATAGCATCACCTTGCCTAAATCCTTTCTTGTCATCAAACGTCTCGGAGAAGTTCGTTCCGACATTGTTCAATTGTCCCCCATCGTCTTTCTGCACAAACTGGCGAGATAGGCAAGGACAACGAAGCTAGTGGTGCTTATCGATTTGAACTTCTTGGGTTTTTTCCAGGAGCTGCCGTAGTGTGAATATTTGGTCGATTGCGCTGCGCTGATAGGGGCAAATCAGATCTTTGATAAATGGGTTCTGGCCTTATGATCCTATATATGATGTAAGGGAGACTGTTAAGATTTATATAACTTAAAAATCCTATAGTATGTCCGAACTTACTTGCACACCCCATTATAAATGTCCACACAATCCATTTTCTTTCTTTCCCAACAGACTGTAAAATCTAACCCCACGACCCAATTTAATACACATTCGAGTAACTCCATTTTTGCTACCGAATGTGACACACGTGAATGTGTTTCATATGCACAGCAGCAATTAATTTAGCAACTTGATGACTCCAAATTAATTCAAACACCAATTCCCGGTTCCATTCCCACGATCTTCATTTATGAAATAGTATATAAGTTAGAATACAGTCAGAATAAACTTCACTTGTTAAGAGTTAAGCACAAGAGACGGTATTTTCATTTCATACAGTTGTACTGGTTTATGTGCCTTTACAAAAACAACGCATTCGACAAGTTTATGTGCTTGACGATTCTTTTAAACAGAGACTAATGCCTCCAAACCTGAACAAATTCCTGAGATATGTTATTAAGAAAATTTTCAGACTACCAGAAAATATTCATCTAGAAATCGGATTGGCATCACTGCAATATTTACATTAGCACTTAACTTTTCCTATATTCATTTTAACTCTGCATCTAGATCTAGGACTACCATATTTTGAAATGATGGATAAGTTCTCTTATCAATTATTTAGACTTGGACTTAACAACTCTACTTTTGATGCTGTAGTATTCACCACTGCTCCAATAAAAGTATCCTTTCATTCACTTTTATCTAACATATCAGTTGTTATAGCCTGGCGAACCACTCTCATTCAAATTCTTAAATCCGTAACACCTCCCACCCTTGCCTTGGTATTAATAGAATTTCAGGAAATGACTTTTTAATACAAAAGCAGAATCCATAAAATATTACTCGTACTATACCAGAAAGGTATTTTCCAATTTATTTGTCTTACGTTTCAATTAAAAGTTTGAAGTTAAATCAGTCGTTCCCCCATTTCGTGTTCCTGTTTATTTGAACCTTTTCAATTTGGAATTGATTCGATTTCACACTTTGCAGTGACATTTTATTTCGGCTAAAAATGATTGATGAGGACAAATTGTGAACGCATTCAATTGATATTTACGCATAATTTATCACATTTCAATCATTCTAACATGCTTCCGAACTTTTTTTTTTATCGATTGTCCTTTCCAACTTTTGCTCCCAGGGAGGAGGGAGCAAACTTTTTATTTTCGGTCATCATCACTTGATCGTAAACTGCAAATGTTTGTTGTCAAATTGATTTAACAATTACATAAGTATTCATCAATCTCAATCGAAGATTTTTTAGTACAATTTTATATAAAAAATATTGCAGAATTATGAAAGAGGCTTTGAGATTAGTTTACATCAAAATCCTTCTATGTGTACGTGAGCAATTGAACAAACTGTACAAATACTTTAATACCCGTGCAAGTTTACATTTCCATGGATAATATAAAGCTGATACGATAATTGTCCTTGGATATGACCTGAACTTGTGTAAGCCAGATAATAAAGATATTGAGAACGTACCATTCTAAAAAACAGAGCGAACTTGATAATACCAAAAAGGACTGGCAGACCATAAATGGTATTATTGGTGGGTACTCCCCAAAAATATAAATCTAACGATGTGGTCATCGATGATCCTAAAACAGTATCAAATATCTTTAATGACTTTTTTTTGTTGTTGGCGTGATGCCTGATTTGGAGTCTTCTTCTTACTGTAAAATTGGGCTAGTTCTCAATTATCTAAGGACAATGCTATAAACACAGGGTGGGGCAGATGTCATAATGTCATAATGTGAATTAGTTGCGTTTTTGTTAGAAATGAAAAAAATTGGGCTGTTTTTTCACGAAAAGTTTACTTGATATTGCATTAAGTTGAAAAAATGATATCGCTCAAATGACCGATGAGGTTTCTGGTTTGTTGCGGCAAACTCAAAATTTAAAAAATCCCCACAGGAGGAAGTCTGCCGCCGCCAGATCTGGCGATCTGCCCGGCCAGTTAAAATCACCAAAACGGGAGATTACACAGCCTGGAAATTGGTGATTCAAAATCTCCATCATTGCCCGAGCTGTGTCAACGGTTGCTCCGTCCTGCTGAAACCAACAATTCTCGACACCCAATTCAGCATCTTGAGGCAAAAAAACATCTGTCTATAGCGCTCAACAGTTACGGTTACCGTGTTGCCGTCGACATCCTCAAAAAATTAAGGGCAAATGTCGCACCAAACAGTCACTTTGAGGAGATGCGATGACTCTTCGTGCTTTTGATGTGGATTCTCGGTGCGCCAGGAACGTACATTTTGCTTATTCACATAACAGCTTAAGTGGATATGGGCTCCGTCGCTCATTACGATTTTGGATACGAATTCATCCCCTTCTTGCACTTGGTTTAACCGAGAATGGGAGTAGGTTGGTCTCATTTGACGATCAGCAGGCAGCAATTGGAAATTAGTCAAATAAGCAGTATAAATAATTCCCCGTGCTTCAGATGTATATCGCTCCATTGCATATTTTCTGTCTATAACATAAATATCGAAGCATAATGACACCTGACGCCATTTGCAAAAATTAAAGGACATTCACATTATAATATTATATGCAATATATGTTTTTGTGGCACGACCCACAACCGACATTCTGAAATAATCATTCCCCGGTCGTCTGATATCGCGTTTACACGGGCTTATGTGAACAAGCCACAAACTTTGGCAGCATGAACTCTATCGAAAGCGAATGAAGATATCAGTCATTACAAGAAAAATCCTTCGAAAAATATTCGGTCCTATTTGAGTTGACGTGCTTTTGGGGGACAAGATTCAACGATGAACTATACGAGCTGTACAGCGACATTGGCTTAGTGGCGCGACTTCCCCCGCAACTGGGGGAAGCTAGCTAAAGAAAGTAAGTAAGTAAAATAGAAGGATACCGATATTTATTGGGTTTACATTTGTAAGTGTCATAATATTGTGAATTATGCTTTAAATATTAAGTGATCTAACATATGTACAATATTATTGTGAATTGTCTTTGAAATGTCATAAATAAAAATTTTGACTTATCACTTGTTGTTAAGTCGCCAAATACTCAACATGGTAGCAGTGCATGGTTGTTAAAAGTTCGGCGGAGCGACCACTTGGCAAACAAAGTAAATTGAAACAATAATTAAAATAAAAATCGAATAACATAAAAAAACAAAAAGTAAAGTTGTGATTATATGTGAAATAATCAAAAATGTTAACCGATGACAAAAATAAAAAAGGATTAAAAATCATAACCTCATGATTGAACATGATAGTGAAAGTGTACAGCTAGATTTCAAAACAAAATTAAAAGCCCAAGAAAAGTGCTCATTAAGCCAACAAAAAGTGAAATAAAAATTGAAAATTTTAAATGATATGAACAGTAAAATTAAAAGTGAGAAAAAAGAGGAAACATTTAAAATGACATCTTACGCAAGAGTTGAAGATGTATCTCTGCCCGTATTTGACGGAGCAAATTACTCTAGCTGGAAGATAAGAATTATGAAGCTTCTGCAAATGAAAAAATTGAAAGAGCAAACAACACGCTCAAAGACCAGCGAAGACCCAGTGGAAGCTTGGAATGAACTCGACACAAAAGCTCAATGCTACATACTTGGATCGATCTCGGATCGACAATTGGAGTATATCGGAGATTTGGACTCGGCATATGAAATCATAAAGAAATTCGACAGCATGTATATAAAACAGTCCTCAGCGCTTCAAATGGTTTGCAGAACCAAGCTCGACAACATCAAACTCAAAAATTACGACATTACAACATCATTTTTCGACGAATTTGAGAAAGCAGTGAACGAGGTGAAAGCGGCTAGTGGCACGATCAAGGAAGATGAAAAATTAAGATATTTATTAAAGGCGCTTCCATCGGAATACAGCTATATTGCTGATTTAATTGATGTACTACCGACTGATCAGCAAACATGTGAATATGTGAAATCTAAGGTTTTAATTAAAGCCATGGAAAAAGAAAACAAAAGAAATAGACAAAGTTCAAATGCATTTACTGCAGATATGATGGAAAATGCTTTAAGTGTGGTGGAACAGGTCACAAATTTAAAGAGTGTAAAAAAGGACAAACTCATCCCGGTCAGGGCAGAGGAAATCAGCGCGGAGGTGCAGGCGGTTATCAGCGCGGCAACAGAGGCTTCCAGCGAGGGGGCTATAGAGGTTATCAACACGGCAGCTACAACAGGAGCAACTACAGCAATGGCGGAGCAATGGTGGAGGTAACCAAGCAGCATTTTTGTCTTATAATATTGATAATCAGATAGACTTGAATTGTAATAATAGTAGCTTTAGTAATAATAATAATGAAATAATGTGGCTTCTCGATAGCGGATGTACGGACCACATAGTTAATTGTGATAAATATGTAACTTTAATCAAACCAAAAAATGTTAAATTAGGAGATGGAAAACTTTTAAAAGCCACGAAAGTAGGAAAAATTAGAAGTAGATTTAAAGCTTACAATTCAGATTCAAATGTGACTTTGAGTAATGTTTACTTTGCAAAAGAAATGAAACAAAATTTGCTTAGTTTTGCCAAGATAACAGATAGTAACAAAATAATTTCTGAAGGCGGTAGTTGTAAAATTTACAACAACAGAGGCTTAGTAACAATAGCAAAAAGAATTAGTAATCTATATTATTTAGAAAGTTTTACTGAAAATGCACTGAACAAAGAAACTATTGCCTCGTGTCTGGTCGCATATTCCGGGCGTTTTTCGGCCATTGCTCTCTTCGAACGAATTAATTGTGTTCGGTAGCGTTGTCCATTGATGGTTTCACCCGGTTTTAGCAGCTCATAATACAGCACACCCATCTGATCCCACCAAATACAGAGCGTTGCTTTGGCTGGTTGGCCGGGTTTCACATATGATTTTTTGCGCTTGGAGTTGTCGTAATGGATCCATTTTTCATCACCAGTAACAATCCGATGCAAAAATGACTTCCTTTTGTGGCGTTCCAGCAGCATTTCGGACATGCAAAACCGCCTTTCGACGTCTCTCGGCTTGAGTTCATGTGGAACCCAATTTCCTTGCTTTTGAATATATCCAGCTGCTTTTAAACGGTTTGAAATGGCTGCTTGAGTGACACCCAAAAATTTTGCGAGCTCTTCTTGTGTTTGGGAACAATCTTCATAGAGTAATGCTTCCAGTTCTTCATCTTCAAACTTTTTTGGCTGTCCAGGACGTTCATCGTCTTCCAAGCCAAAATCACCACTTTTAAATCGTGCAAACCAAATTTGGCACATTCGCTTAGCTAGCGCATGCTCATCATAAACTTTCACCAAAATACGATGACTTTCGACAGCAGTTTTCTTCATATTAAAGTAATGAAGAAGAACTCCCCGCAAAAACACTTTTTCAGGCACAAAGTTCGACATATTTGAGTGAAAAAAAGTTATTGTTGTTTACGCTTCACATGAATGACATATACTGAAATGACGTACAATGACAGTAGCTTTCCAACGCATGTTCCATTGGAGAATAACGATGGAATAATACACGTTCCGCCATCTCTTAGCAAACCGCACGTATTAAGTTATAGACCCAATATACATACAGACTTAAATCATTCAATAACAGGAAATAGTGGGGAACAATATTTTTAATTTCATAGATGATTTCAGCAAATGTGCAAAAGTGTACTCTATAAATTCAAAATCTGATAATTATAAATATTTTGTAGAATATACTAATTTAGTGGAAAACATGACAGGGAAAAGAATTAAAAAATTGAATTGTGACAACGGTAGAGAATATATAAACAGAGATATAAAAGATTTTACTAGGTCAAAGGGTATACAAATCAATCCATGTCCACCGTACACCTACGAGTTAAATGGCGTTGAGGTAGTTGAAACAGCGGCTTATTTAAAAAATCGAACCTTAGCAAATACATTAAAATACAAAACTCCTTTAGAAATAATGTTTAATAAAAAACCGAACGTGGAAAATTTAAAGATCTATGGAAGTAGAGTTTTTGTTAGAACACCTGATCAATTGAGACAAAATAAATGGGTAGACAAATCAAAATTAGGAGTCTTAATAGGGTATGGTGATAGAGGGTATAGGATTTTAATTAATTGTAAAATAATTCATGCCAGGCATGCTGATGTAGTAGAAGAAGGAGTTAAGCTAATTTGAAGATAATAATAAAGACAGAGCTGATCAGGAATTAATTGAAGATGATAATAGCGTTGACGGAAAAGAAAATAGAAATGAAATTAATATGAAACAGGAAAATTCAAACTTAATTGAAACTGAAAGAGATGCAAATGATCTAGATCAAAATAAATTAAATAAAAACGATGAAAAATTAGAGATTAGGAGCTCAGAAAGAAAGAAAATCCCAATACAGCGATATGGCTATGATGACAATGCAACAAATTTCATTTATGTATATTTTATTGATGCAAAAGTACCGAATAACTTTCAAGAGGCGATGAATTGTGAAGACTCAAAGAATTGGAAAATAGCAATGGGCTCTGAAATAAAAAGTTTAAATAAAAATGCTACTTGGGAATTAGTAGACAAGCCTCTTAAAAAAGATATTATTGACGTTAAATGGGTTTATAAAAAGAAAGATGGAAATACTTACAAGGCTAGATTAGTAGTTAGGGGATTTCAACAGAAAGAGCATTTAGACAACGTTTATTCACCGGTAGTTAAGATGCAGTCATTGAAGTTACTATTAGCGTATTGTTGTCAGAATAATTAATTTATAGACCACATGGACGTTGAAACGGAATTTTTGAATGGAAAAATTGCTTCTGAAGTGTATGTAAATCAGCCTGAAGGTTATGAGATGGATAGAAGCAAAGTTTGTAAATTGAAGAAATCTTTATATGGCTTAAGAAAAAGTCCAAGGTCATGGTACAATTGCTTTGATGAATTTATAACGCAATTAGGTTTTAAAAGAAGTGAATATGACAACTGTCTATATGTAAAAATTGAAAATAATGAACTAATTTATCTCTTATTATTTGTTGATGATTTACTGATATGTTGTAAAAACAGAAATTTAGTGAATTATGCAAAGAAAAAAATGTTGAATAGATTTAAAATGAAAGATTTAGGCGAATTGAAAAATTATATCGGGATGGAAATAGATCATGATTTAAAAACGAGTAAAATGAATTTACGTCAAACAAACTATATAGAATCTTTAGCAGATAAATACAATGTAAAGGGGGCTAAATTATTTGATACGCCTATGGAGTTTGGATTGAAACTAGAACCTGCGGAACAAATTGATTTTGATATAAAATATAGAAATTTAATAGGAGAATTATTGTATATTAGCATTGGCACGAGACCAAACATTTCTTACAGTGTTAATTATTTGAGTAGATTTCAGAGTTGCTACACAAAACTCATTTTGAATACGCTTTAATTGTCTTAAAATAATTGTATAAAACTAAGGATTTGAAATTATATTTTATTAGAAACAATAACTTTGACATATTAGATTGTATGGGAGACTCTGATTGGGCAGGAGATAAAATTGATAGAAAGAGTACAACAGGTTACATAATACGATTATACGGTAATGTTATATACTGGAAAACTTATAAACAGAGCTCAGTAACTAAATCGTCAACTTTTGCTGAATACGTGGCATTGTCAGAGGCTATGACTGATATAATTTTCTTTAAAAATATGTTAAATAAATTTTTTGGATTGAATATTAAAGAACCAGTAAAGATATACGAGGATAACTCAGGGGCTATGACAATCGCTAAGTATGGAAATTTTACAAAAAACTCTAAACATATAGAAGTTCAGTATCATTATGTAAACGAAAACTATGAAAGAGGGACTATAGACTTAATTAAAATCGACTCTGAAAACAACCTTGCTGATATATTTACGAAAAGTACATACAAAAATACCTTTTTTAAAACAAGACATTTATTGAATTTGATTTGAATATTATAATATACTGTAACTTAGTAAAAACATTATAAATTAGCATAATTTAAGGAAGCGTGTTATAATATTGTGAATTATGCTTAAGTGTTAATATGTACAATATTATTGTGAATTGTCTTTGAAATGTCATAAATAAAAATTTTGACTTATCACTTGTTGTTAAGCCGCTAAATACTCAATAGTAAGCATTATAATGACGGAAAAATATAGTTTGCTAGGTTTTCTATAATAACTTAATGACGATTAAGGAAGGAATCACAGTATTGCGTAGTACATCCGAAGACGTTCTTAGAGCTAATCTTATCAGCACCGACATTAAGATGAATGTTGGTTGATTGTTTGAGAACACGGAAAACTACTGGAAATAGCGTTTAGAACACGGTGGTGCAGATAATATCAGTTACAATTTTAATACTACCAAACCTACAAAACCGTATGTATATTTTGATGACAGATCCCACGGGGAGGCGTATTTTTTATATCGCTTGAAGAAATCTAAACATTTTGAATCACGTTTTCAGACAACATTTTCATTGAAATGTAAGTAAGTTGTTGCTTACAAACTTTATACCGAAAATGGTAAGTTTCCAGTTTTGGCAATGCAAGTGGAGGATTAGGGAAAATGTTTTATATATATTTAAGGAATGGTCCAAAATGTTTGGCTTTTGGGACGCTAGTATTCTGTGTTTCAATTGTTGCTTACATTCGAACTGAAAACATTCGAGAAGGACATTGTAGCCACTTCTTGCCCATTCTAACTTTTTTCTTTATTTTTTTTTGTCGACTTGGTGTAAGACCAAAGAACTTGTTCGCTAAAGTTGACAACTTCTTTACTGCCTGAGTCATTCTGAAGGGTGAGGGGGATTTTTGAAATGTCTGAAAAATTCAATATTTACGGAAGGCGACAAGTCAGCTATGCTTTGCCAACAATTCGGAATAGAAAGCCAGCTAATCTAAAGTATATGCAGCACTTCAAGAAACCTAAAAGAAATTAATATTAATAATATAATATATTAACCTGATTGTTATTTGCCTGAAATTTAAAACCAATGGTTTAATCATTAAACTACACTACACATATATAAATATTCCCAAATCTTCTAAACAATATGTGATCACTCGCAGGTAAATGGAAATTGTAATGTTTTTAAAGATAATAAACCGAATTAAATTAAATAGAGTTGAATCTCTACTTTAGCACCTATGGATAGTCCTGAAAACCCTTATTAACCCCTTATTAGCTCATATTTTGAAGTCTTCCATACTGACTGCCAAGGTAATGTTCAATTATTCAAAGCCAGAAATACCACATACAAGCCGCTGAATTATTTATCTTTCTCTTCGCTGTCGCTGAACAGGTCAGGTTAATTTTACGAAGCATGTATTTCTTAGAGTAGATATTAATGCTTATTTAATCACTTTCACAAAGGAAATACAATAGTTTTTGTTAATCGCAATAAATACGAGTATTCCTGTAGTGCATCAGAGTGAATTGGTAATGTGGGGATATACGAGTACATGTATTTCTTATACAGAAAAACTACATGATATTGTTATGTATTTACAAAGTATTAAAAATAAAACTAACTTACTAATTTAGATGTCGCAACAGTCCGGGGTAGATCAGTGCTCTAGCTAATATGCCTCGCCAGCTAGCGCTGCTGTCTTTTGTCAGCTGCCTCTAGTTGCGCAGCCAGAAGCTGGCAATTTTCTTTTGTGCATGCAATTTTTTTTTGGTTTTTTTTTTTTTTAAAGAACAAAAGAAGAAAAGTGGGTATGAATACACTTATAATGCCTCAGCATGTGTTAAGTTTTTTGGAAAATGGAATAGAGAGAGAAAGAAAGATGTTTGGGCTCAGTGGTTATTTCGCCCCATGGGTGGCATCCAACAATTAATGGGGAGACTAAATTCTTAGTGGAAGTTGGCCTGATATTGATTTATAGTCAACTACTCGTCTTACTTGATTTTCGTTAATTGAAAAAATGTATGATGTCATTCGGGGAGGCTGATATTCGAACACCGAACCTTCCGATTTGGAAGCACGTCCACTACCACTTGAGCCATGGCCACCCATTTATGTACACAGGTATGTGTTGTACGTTTTTATTTATAAAGTTAACATGAGCCGACTTCAGTTCATTTAATTTTGTTTGCCATTTTTTGGTCAAATTAGATATATCATTTACTGTCCATTGCAGTTTTTCTGTAACTTCCTTTACGGTTTTTCCTACTGCAAGTACAATAGTATCGTCTGCAAAAGTGGTAACAGTAGTTTCGTCATTTTGTGGTAGATCGTTCGTATATAGAAGGAACAGTACGGGTCCCAACACACTACCTTGCGGTACTCTAGCTTTAATGTGTTTCAACGCGGAGTACTCATCTTCTTTCTTAATTCTAAATAATCGTTTCATTATATACGGCTCTAGTATTTCATAGTACTGTTTTGGAAGATATTGTTTGTAGCTTACGGACTACTCCTTTGTGCCATACTTTAACAAAAGATTGTGTTACATCAAGGAAGATGGTAGAGCATATTTGTTTTTCTTATAAAGTTTTTTCTATATCTATAGTTGATTATTTACTTCTGAATCCAAACCGATGGTTTGGGATCAGTGTCTTTTCTTCTAGAATCGGATGGAGTCGTTTTAGAAGGATTTTTTCGAATAGCCGATACGACGTTACTTCACTGGGCAATTTTCCCGGCTTAGATACCATAATAACTTCCGCGACCTTCCACATATGTGGAACATGCCTTAGTCTGAACGCTGCATTTGTTAGCTGTGCTATTTTTTTCATACTATTTTTAGGCAGTTTTTTCAAAATTTCACCCGTTATTAGATCAAATCCTGGGGCATTTTTGGCTTGATCTTTTCTTTTATTTCTTTGGCTATTTCCCTAGAGGTTACTATTGGTATCGATCTCTCGTCTTCGCAAATTTCTTCCGTTTGTTGGGAATTATCATTATCGTCGTATAGCTTAAAAATGTTTTCAAGATATATCGAAAATGGATCCGCCTTTTGTTGTTTGTTTTAGTCCAGTTACCACTGCTGCTTTACATTGGCGGAATATATGCCGTTGGTCTTTTAATTTTTTTTTGTAGCCTTCCACAGTGAGTATTCTGTGTTAGCATAGTTCGTCAGATTTGTAAGGTATCTCTCCACCGATGCATTTTTAAATACTGCTATCCTTTTTCTGAGTTTATTGTTTAAGCTATTATGGACTGAAACGAATAAAATTTGGAAACTTCAAAGTAAAAAAAAAAAATATTTTCCTAATTTATGTAAATTTTTTTTATTTGCTTTAAAACTCTGTTTTTATTAAATTCATTCACAATCACAAAAAATAAAAAGAATTATTTGGGTTCCCATTCTTTCCTCAACTTCTCTCGAATGTCCTTCATAAGGTTGGCGACAGTTACATCCGTGATCTTTTTAGACGCTCTTTTCCATTTAGCACTAAAATCTTTTACGCCCTTTGCACACTGCTCACTTTTCCTCAATTTAGCCTTGACCAAAGCCCAATACCTTTCAATGGGACGGCACTGTGGAACATTGGGTGGATTCATGTCTTTTGGCACAAAGTCGACATTTTTAGCAACAAGAAAGCTCAACGTTGCATGAGCATAGTGAGCTGAAGCTAAATCTGGCCAAAATAATGTTGAACCCTCGTGTTTGTTTAAGAAAGGAATCAACCGTTTTTTTAGGCACTCGTTAATGTAGACTTCTCCGTTAATTGTTCCCGTTGTAATAAACGGTGAGTTTCTGTGTCCATGTGTCCACATTGGCAAATGGCCTGCCAAACGAGATATTTTGACCCGAATTTTTCCATCCCAATCGATGTTGTTGATTGCGGAAGAATCTCAGCTTCAAACGAGTTGTAAAACTGTGCACCTGGAAGAGTAGTAAAGTCGGCTTTGACATAAGTTTCGTCATCCAAAACCAAGCACGCTTTCTTGTTGCCGATCAACTCGTATAGCATTCGGGCTCGTGTTTTTATGACTTTTTTTTGCTTTTCAGTAACTTTTGGTATTTTCTGTTTTTTTAGACCGTTACGTTTTTTAGATCTTTGTACCATTATTTGGTTGGTATTACATTTCCGAGCAACATTTCTGGATGACATAGTCCGGTTTTTACGATGGTACCCACTATTTTCCTGTCCAAGTTTGTATCATGTGTTTCACTTTTAGCTCCACTTTTCTGTTTTCGCTTAACTGTCAACGTCTCCAAATATCGTTTAATAACAGAATCCACTGTACTGTGTGCTATGTTTAAATTTTTTGCGATGAAATGGTTTGGACGCGAAATATTTTCGAGCCGTTTGTCGAAGATCTTTTTACGCCGTTCCTCTTGACTCATATTTTATAAATGTTTTAAACCGCACCGAACTAAAATCAATAAGAAACTGAAACTAGAGATTATACAGGCTAATTTGGGTACGAAATGGGATTGCAATTTTTACGCATTGGAAGTATAGCCCGTATTACAATTTACAGATTTTATTCGTCCTTAAGTCTACTTTTATCACTTGGAGCTCTTAACAGTTGTCATCGTTCGCGAGCTCGTCTCCTTTCAGATATAATGTCGCAAACTTCTTTGGGATACACGTTTATTTTATTTTGCTATTTAATTCAGGTATTGCAGCTCATGCAGCCTTTTGTATAGCTAGGGTGAAGGACTATACTTTACTTTTTAATTGCTCTATTGTATGTATTAATTGTTGTGGATAGTTCGATGCATTCATCTATGTATTAAATATCTGAAATTTATCCCACATCTAGTAAGTGGGTTGTGTTCCTTCATTATAATTTTATTACCAAGTGTAAGCAGCACAGATGAGTGATCTGAGTCAAGATCTGGCCCTTTCTTAACTTGGATAGTATTTGAGGAGATATTCTTAGTTAAGAATAAGTCGACAACATCCGGAATTTTGTTCCTATCTGTGGGCCAGTAAGTAGGATTTCCCGTTGAATGATAGTTAACATTGGTTTTTTTAAAAGCTTCAAGGAGTTCTCTTCCTCTTGTATTTGTTAATCTTGATCCGCAAGATTTGTTCTTAGCGTTGAAATCTCCACCTATTATGCATTTATTTCCGAATTTACGGAAGAGGTTTTCAAAATTATTTGTTTGCGGTGATTTGCGGCCCGGGTCAACCCAGGACAGATTTATTAATGCTTATTGCAAGCTTATTCTTAAAACTTACAATTTTCACTTATAACTAAAGATAAAAACTAAAGGATGGAAGCGGTTAAAAAAAACTTAGGACGTGAGGCATAGGTGGAAATAAGAATGTTCTTAAGAGAGAGTTTGCTGAGAAGGTAGTCGAAGAGAGGCAGAATATCGTTAACTTCACGAAGCATTCTATACATTGGCTCCAAGTGTCCGGAATTCGTTCTGTGAAGATTGAACTGGAAAAGTGGCACGGACCTAAGATTGCGTGGGCTGGTGTTGAAAGAAATAAGTTGAAGTAAAGAAGGACAATCGTTATTACCAACTAAGATTTGATGAATAAAGAGAATGTTGTCAAGTTTTCGACGTATAGAAAGGGGTTGTAAATTTAGAAGTTTCAGTCGGTCAGTATAAGGTGGTAAGCTTTGGGTATCATCCCATGTAAAGCAAATCGTAAAAACCTGCATTGAACAGCTTCTATCCGGAGGATGTGTGCTCTGTAGTAGGGTGACCAAACTTGGCTTGCATATTCAAGAAGAGGCGTAGCAAAGGTTATGTAAAGAGATTTGGTAACTTAAGGATTGGAAAACTCTTTAGACCAACGCTTGATGAAGCCATGGCAGAGTTGGCTTTTTTTTATTATATTATCAATGTGAGAACGGAAATTGAGTTCCTTATCACAGATAAAACCTAAATCACTCAACTCATTCACCCAGGGAACAGGCAGATTAAAGATTAGATAGATGGGAGGTGTATAAGCTATAGCCTGACAGATTTGCAATAATTTGGGGATCGCCCGAGGACTTATAAAGACAATTCAGAGATGATGGATAGTTATCTGATTTACTTTTAGTTTTGATGAACTGAAAGAATCGTTTGGGGTCGGAAATGCACCTATGGTCCATTCTGTTTAAGTAGTTGTTATAGAGAGTTTGGCAACGTACAGAGAAATTTATTTGAGGAGATTGGTAGTAGAAGAAATGGGCGTCGGAACGCGATTTTAAGTAAGTATACCAGAGCTTATTTCTCTTATTATGAAGAGATCGGTGATGATGAGGGGTTCTTTTTGGGTAAAAAAGGTACAGGCTGGGAGACATATTTTAAAATTTCGGTGTAAAAGTATGCGAGAGTATCGTTAACCGTAAGGTTGGGATTATCGTAAAAAAAGTCAAATTTAGCCATACTGAGGAGATTGTTCAGTTTGGCGTATTTAGCCCTATGAAAATTAAAACTGTAAGAATGTTCATAGAAAACACGACTAAGACCATTGTCATACGCCAACGTAAGAGAAAGGGGAGGGTGGTAACTGCCCAACTTAGAAAGAAGATGTCTACTTTCTAAAACGATGCAGTTATCTGTATCAGTGACGAAGACTAGGTCGAGTTGTCTGCCAATGTTATTGGTGATACAACTTAATTGTTTATGTTTATTTTATTATGGTCAATTTGTAAACTTAATTTTAAGGCTTTCACTAACTTATAAGATTTCTCTTACTGTGACAAGCAATTTCATAATCAATAAATACAAAATACAAATATACGAGTAAATACAAATACAGGCTAGAGTCAGTAAGGCAGTCGATGAAAAGATTTTCTTTGTCAGAGATGGGATTTTTTGCAGTAAAGTAGGACTGGTCAGTCTGAGCCCATAGAAGCTTAGGTAGATTAAAATCACCTAAAAAAATAACAACATCGTTGGGATCAGCAGCATTAAAAATGCTGTCGATTGCATCAACAGCTAGCTAATAACCTTGAATTGGTTGAGAGGGGCGAATATAGCAGCAGCAAATATATAGGTTACGCTTGCAAATGGGAATTCTAGCGCAAACAAATTCAGAGAATGCAGTCGACGATTTTTTAAGGGTTTAGACTCGAGACGAAAGTTTATAGCTAGAAGTACACCATGGCCATACAAATTTTCCTCTTTATCTAGACCATCGTCACGGTGTAAATCGAAGTCTTGAGAAAATAATTCATTATTCATATTAGGGGTGAGATTGGTTCCTGTGAGGGCAAAAATTTCGTAAGGCAGAATCTGCGAATCAAGATATATTGCAGAAAGTTTAGTTCGTAATCCTCCTATGTTGTGATAATACAGGGACAGATATTTGGGAGGCTTCGGCAATGAATTGAGTGGTGGGTTAGGAGCGATGTTGTTCTCTGGAGGTGTAGTATGAGTTTCGAACTTACGTGAGACGCAAAAGAAGAGAGATAATTAGCCACACCATCAGGAGTCATATCTAATTGTTCATGAAAACGTATAAAAAGTTGCCGCAGATCATTATGATTAGTGGGAAGGCCTTCTTGCGGAATGGAAACCATTGCATTGGTTTTCGTTATACTGTCCACACAGACAGAGTCTGGCTTATCGTGTAGGTACGCGAGCTATCAACGAACATTATCGTATAATCGAGAGAGAACATACAGGCCATCTTCCGCTGAATCGATAAGGTGCTTGGTTAACTTTGCCTTTGGAGGAAGTATGGGGTCTAAAAAAGAAGATGGTGTGGTATTAGGGTGGGAGTCTAACTTAGAAGATGGTAAAGAATTTAAAATATGTTAGCGAATAAAGTTTGGGTATGCCGTTTTTGTTTGAGTGGAATGAGGAAATTTTGTTGGGCTTTTTGTATGACTGAGAGGAGAATCGAGATTAAAAGGTACACGTTTGGGAATTGGGTTGGACGGTGTAGAAAAACCTTTTGTGGATACGCGATTGGCAGTATGAAGTGAAGAAGGAGTGAAGAAATGGAGTGTCCCGACTTTAAAACTCCAGTTTGGATCAGGAGCTTGTTTGTTAGGCGTTGGGTCTTCTTTGTGAGAGTTAGGCTTCAGTATATGGTTAGACTTAAAATTAACATGGTTCTGTTTACTAGGTTTAGTGGGATTTGAATAAGGGGATGCTTACCTTGAGGGTATTGGTGGAGATCATACGGCAGTTGATGACATCAATTTTAAATTTTGATTTGAAGAGACTAGTTAGCCTGGTTCGATCGAGATGTGTACCTCTTCTTAAAAAGGCAACCAATTCGGCTTTGTTGGAATTGTTCAACTTTTTGATTCTCTTGTTCCACTCCGAAAGTGTCCATAAGGTGCCGAATCGTGAGATTGTGGGTTCAGGAGTTGCTGTAGTAGCATCAATTTCCGGAGAGGGTTGTGATGGAGGAGAAGATGACCCAGGAGTTATTCGTGGTTCCATAATTGCAGATTCAAGCATCTCAGTCGGAATCGAGGTGTTTTATGATGCAGTCGGTAGAGCCTGGAATTACACCGGTATATCGTCGATTTTACTAGAAGCTATCCGGATGTGATCAACAATTTCGTTTAACAGCGCCCGTGATTCGGTTATCTCGTTGCTTAAATCACTCATTTGGTACATGATGTTTATGAGTAACTGACCATTATTTGGTGGGGAGGGAAGCTGCTTCGGGATGTACTTTGAAGGTGAAAATCGAAGGAAAACCGTAGAGAACTTAAAGAGTCTGTTATTGTGGGGATGTACGATTTTATTATTGATTTAACACTATGGAATATAAAGTTTTTTAAATCTTCACTAATTTCGTGTTTATCATTTCTTTTAATTAAATCACTATTTTGAGCCATCTGCATAGATAAGATTCTAAATTGACTCTTATTATAGATTGCAGATTGCTCGAGGGAAATTGATAAGTCTTCAACTGATTTTAAAATGTCTTCATATTTGGTGAATTGATTTTGAATTGATTTCAATGCATGGTTGTTTTCCACCGCAAAGTTATTGACCGAATCACTGGGACACTTAATAGCAAGCAAGATGTGGGACGGAGTGATATCCTTGCGCTCATCACAATAGAACAAAAAGTTTTAAGATTATTAGGCGCTTTTACTCAATAAACGAAACGAGTCAGCAAAACAAAACAAAGGCGATGACCGAGAAATAGCTTGTTCGAATTATTGCAAATTAGGTAGGAAAAAATTAAATGAAAATAAATAAGCGGAGCGAAATTTAAGCACGTCTGAACTTAATAAATGACGACAACAATACCGTTATCTGGTCGCTGCTTGATTTTATGTTTACGGATTTGGCTTGTATTTCACACGACTGGTATTCTTCATCTTCATCGTGGCTAACTCCTTCCTTAATTATAACTGCGGCCCCTCCTCTTGCTATATTGTGAAGATGTGGGGTATGGTAGATCTTGTATCCGCGAAGTTTGTATTTGGTTCCAATTTTATAATGTGTCTCGGAGACCAGACATATATCAATTTGGTTTATATCGAGAGTCGCTTGCAATTCGTCATTGCGATTCTCGAGGCCATTAGTATTCCATAATAAGATAAATATGTTCTTTTAGGTACAGTTCTTTTATTACTGTTTTGTTTTTCAAGGAAAGATATTTCTTCCAGAATTTTCTTATTAATCTTTTCCTGTTAAGATATAATCCATAACATTTCTGGGAGGCTTGGGATTTCCGACTGGTCTTACAACGTTTTTCGAAGCAACTTGTGCATATGTTTTCTTTGGACCGGTTATGAGGCTTAAGTTTTTATTTTCGCTTAAGGGTAGATTTCCTTTAGATGTATCCAATTTTTTATTCATTTGGGGCTTAGATTTCGCTCTCCAGTCTTTTTTGTTTCGTTCTCTCCGTTTTGGTTGTGCTTTTTTGAATAGGCTCTTGCATTTTCTTTTGCTTGTTGTCTTTTACTTTTGTAGCTCTTTGATACTACACATCCTCTGTACTTAGCTGGGTGTCTTTCGCTACAATTGGCGCATTTAGGGACTGCATTTTTTTCCCTTATGCAGTCTTTTGTATGGTGGTCTCCTGCAGATTTAACGCATTTCGGGTTTAAGCTGCAGTATTTGTTAGTGTGACCATGATTTTGACAGTTATATCATTTCTAGGATATTTTTAATTTCATAAATTTTCTTGATGTCTTCATCTTGCTCAAAAGTAAGCACGAACATTGGGAGCGATGCTTTACTCTTGTAATTAAGCATGTTAAGTATATTGCAGTTTTTCTTCTTTCCGCCATTCGCAATGCGTACAGGTGTGGATGAGTAGTGTAGTTTCTTTGCAACAATCTTTATTAGTTTTGTTTTTTTATTTTCAAACGAATACCATTGAACTTTTTTCTGGTTTAGCTTTTTTGTCAAGTTGCTCTAGGATTCTTCGCTATCGACATTAATTTTAACATCATTACTATTAGGAGAGCTGTATTAGCTTTTATTTTATTTTCCTCCAACAAATTTTCAGTAAGCCTTCGTACTTCGTAATACTGAGTACTATAATTAGGGGAGGCTTTATTGGCTTGAGTGGTTTGGTTTCTTTATCTTTCATCTTTTGTGGGCTTTTCTGGGTCACTTTTAGTGGTGAAAGCTCCGGAGACATGCTCATTTTTCTTTTTTTTTTGTTCCTTTTTGTCATACTAAAGGGCGATTTTGTCTCTCTTTGCAGTTTTTCTTCATCCATGGAGTACACTACAGTTTTAGGTATCGGTTCATTTTTATTGTTATTATTGACCTGTTCTTTAAGCAGCTGCAGTTCGAGCTTTAATCTATCAATTTCGCTTGCCAGTTTTTCACTGAGTTGCTCAATATTGAATATATTTACTCTGGCATACTGGCTTAACCTTAAAAATTTAAGAAAACTATTATTACTATTGTATTTTATAATCCGTTTTCTCTCTTGAATTCATAGCCAGAAATTATAACATTGTGCATTACTTTTAGCTTGAAACTTCTTTTACTGTATGTACCAAGGGTGGCCGTGGTGTAGTGGTACTAGCAATCGCTTCTCACTCGGCAGGTCAAGGTTCGAATCCTAGCCACGGCAAGTTTTCATTTGTGTAATTTGGAACTCAGTCAGAAAAATCTGCGTGTGAAGGCATAACACTGACATGTAGATTTGGCTGTTGTAGGGCTTTCAAGCACAAAACAACCGTTAAAATTCACAACCTCACATTCCGAGAGAAGAAAAATCTCTCCGTCCTATTCGGACTCTCACCCCTGGAGAGTCAATATCGAAACCAAACACTCCTGAGTTTCAAACCACTACATCACAAACTTTCCTTTCTCCTCCTTCTATCTTTCCGCCCGCGCCCGGGCAACAGTATAAGGGTATTCATAACCCCTTAGGCGCGCGTAAATTATAAAAAAAAAAAAAAAAAAAAAACTATAATAACAATATATGTATAAATTTTTTTTTGTATTTTTGGCGACCCCGCCTCAATTTTTAATGGATAAGATATACCGAAGTGATACTCATAACTAATTTATTACATATATATGATAATTACAGAGTGTCACCATATTTCTTATATATATGTCTATTAATCGATAAGTCGAATATCTAAATTTTTATATTTGTAAAATAATTTTATAAGAAATAAAAAGTCGGAAAAAAAAATTATACGAATATCTTTTTTCTCGAAGCGCCAGAGCCCGAGAGCATTTTCATCCGCCTTCGTCAATGCTCAAGCTTCTGCACCGTAAAGCGTACACCGTACATAAGTGTCGTGAATAAAGACTTTTTGGTTGCTCGAGAAGAAACTTTGCAGTCAATTGCCTTCCAAGCCCAAAGATGCAGTGATTAGCAAGATTTGCATAATTTCCGCGCTGATGTCGTTGTCGGAGTTGATAGCGGAACCGAGATAGACAAGTTATGTTAGGTAAAAGTGGCTGTCCACCAACCCTTTAAGACCATTGGCCTATTTTGATCCCAGGTGGATCTGTGATCTTCCTACTCTTGCAATCAATCTGCAGATTCTGCATTCTTGCCTACAAGGCTATGTCCAGTGATGACATCTATGACCGTGCTGAGATGCCTCCTATTTAGAAAGAACAAACTCTTCGAGCGATTCAGATCTAGCTAGATCTGGTTGATTCCTAGACATGTTGATCTAACAGTCCACCTAAGGTTTGTTAGCATCCAGCTATAAAATTTATTTGTACGTAGGTTGGTATACCGATGATACCTTTTTCCGGTAGGATAGGTAGAATGGTTTCAATTTTTGCGAGTTCATCGGCCCTAAAATTCTCTGGAATGTCTCTGTGGCTGACGCCTAATATAGGTGAAGGTTGAACTGCTCTGCCATCTCCCTAAGAGATGATCAACATTGAAGGGGGGTTCTAGAATTTAATTTGACTGTGTCAAGGTACTTGATAACAGCCTGACTACCCGAAAAGATGCGGATATCCTTTCCAGATTTTTCTTCTGGCAGGACAGAGCTTCTTTAATCACCAGAATTTCCGCCTGGAACACGCTGCAGTGACTTGGAAGACGGAATGAGAGCCTTAGATTAAGCTTATCTGAGATGCTCCGTCACCAACCGCGGTATCAGTCTTTGGTCCATCCGTGTAGAAGAGGTAAAGTTCCTTAGTACCTCAAAATTGTAACTACCAATCATGTCATGACGTACCAATATCTACAACATCCAAAAGAACCATTTTATTTTGAGCACTAGTGCAAGACCTCTTACCAGGTTTATGCCAACTGCAATTAGGTGATTCTATACGAATGGTTCTACAATATCATACTTGAGAAAGAAAATGCATTTGATACAGTTTAGCATTAGGTATGATCTTGTATAGGAAATAATTCATTTTAATTTTCCTCCATTTTTACGTAAAATTATAAAACATCCGTTTCCAATCTACTATCACATCAGTCAAGAGGTTCTACAAGATTCAGTGTTTGTACAAGTTTTACGAGGGGCGTTCAATATATTCTCGGTATCGATATGAAGGAAAATGTGAATTCAATTTACATTGTTTTTATTTTTCAATATAATCTCCCCTAACATCAATGCATTTGTTACATCTTGAGATAAGCTTTTTTAAACCCTCAAAAAAATAAATTTCCTCTTTCTCTGCAAAATACCCATTTATTGCCGACTTGAGTTCTTCATCATCCGAAAATCTTTTTCCACGAAGACATTTTTTCAAATCCGGAAACAGGAACTATAGGGTGGGTGTTGGATTTCTTCGAAACCATAATCTCGCGCAGTAGCCTTGGAAACTCGCGCCGTGTGAACAGGAGCGTTGTCATGAAGAAGTAACACACCCGCTGCGAGTTTACCCCGTCTTTTCTTTTTAATTTCCTCCCGCAAATTATGCAAAGTGGAAGCGTAGGATGTGGCGTTGATGGTTTCACCTTTTTTTTTGTACTCAATGAGCAAGATTCCCTTTGAGTCCCAAAAAACTGTGGCCATGAGCTTCCCGGCACACGGAGTGACTTTGAACTTCTTCGGGGGGTCTGTTCCTTTTTTATGCCACTGCATGGACTCTTGTTTGCTTTCAGGGTCATAGTGGTGGACTCGTGTTTCGTCCCCAGTAACAATTCGATCCATAACACCGTCCGCGTTCTCACTACACATCTCCAAAGGCACTCTACAGCACGCGATTCTCACTTTTTTCTGAGGCGCTGTGAGCATTCGTGGCACAAACCTTGCAGTGACCTTTGAAGGTTAAGATGGTCATGAAGAATGGTGTGAATGGTACCAATTGAAAGCTTGGTGATCTCTGCCATCATTTTCACCTTTATTCGGGCATCCTCAAGAACAAGTTTTTCGACTTCTTTGATGCTTTCTCCCGTACAAGCAGTAGCCGGGGCGCCGGAGCGGGGGTCGTATTCAATGCTCTCTTTGCCTCTCTTGAACTCACTTGACCACTTTTGCACAGTTGATAATGAAGGTGCGGAACCCTGGTAAACAGCCACCATCTCTTCATGAATAGTTTTTTGACTTTTTCCTTGCTTAGTGAAAAATTTAACTACAGCGCGATGCTCAATTTTCACCATCATCGTCTCAGTTGCCATTATGATTCTGTTTAACTAGAGATAAAACGCGAATTACTAATCACATTTATATGAAATTTTACATGAATGCACTAAAATAATACTATTACTTGATAAATAAGTCAATTTATATATACAACTACAGCTTCACCCCGATATCGAGAATATGTTGAACGCCCCTCGTATATAAGATTTAACATCGGACATTGAGAAGAATTGAATAAGAGCCTATAAATGCTATTGCTATTTATTCATTAATAGGAGTGTCGACAAATGAGCCGTGCGAACATGTCTTATCGGTGGCTCTTGGAAGATGAAAGCGAACAGAGAATTTCATTGACATTTAAGACGATCTGCCAAACAGACAGCGCGCGCTTTCGGAATTTGCTTTGCTTCGAATTTCTTACTCTTTCGTCGCCAGCCGCTGTCGCCTGCCAAGAGTCACCAATAAGTAAGTATTTAAATATTATTAAAATAGAATTTATGAAGTTTCCTTTTTAAGAAAATAAACACCGAAATAAACTGTGGACTACGGAAGAAAGGCGTTTTATTTTGAACGGTGAAGAGCGGAGCGACGATAAAGAGTTTTTGTAATAAAATAGTCATTTATAAAGTGATATTCCAGGCATTTTAACTCTACGGGTCATAAGTTCTATGTACATTCAAGAATAGAATTACGTTCAACTTGAACTTGATATATAAAAAAATAAATATTTTCTAATAAATTTGTAAAACCCAGTGCAACAGGTTTTAAGCATCACTACTTTATTTACCCCCAATATTTTGAGTTCAAACCGTCACGGTATTCAGTCGCATTCTTACTTTACTCCATAATTTTTTATTTTTATTTCACCTCTTCATCCTCAATTAATCATTAACCCAATTTTTGGCTTAAAAAATTGTTATTGCTGGTGTGCTCTTATTATGGTTGGCCTACTTCACTTTGTCCAGATCGATAAAGTGTTGACTGAAATTAAAGCTATCGGTTCCGCAATGATGGATCCGAACAAAAAAAGCTTGTAGTTTCATCAATTCTCTTCGCGAATATCTATGTATTCATCTTCAGTCATCCACATCCCATCTTCATCACCAATCTGGAACACACAATCATCCACCCTGAAAGCAGTACATGCTTAACGTTGTATTGGATAAAATTAATGAGCATAATGACGAACTTACTGTTAATAGAACAGTGTTTAATGATATGGAAAACCTCATTGAAATAGTGTGCCACAAAGTCGACTGTTATCAAACCCATCCCTTGCCGCACTATAAATCTATTTACAATACTTAAATTTTGGTTGAACTGTTAGAAATCGAATCCAAAATATTGGCTCATTCAGTGCTGACAACTCCTCCTCCTGTCGCCGCCCCACTGAAATTTGTCAAACAATTTAATACCACACGGATACCTTGGGAGTGTAAAAGTAGGCTAAACAGACTCCACTCATCAAAGGCGCCCAAATTATACAGATGTTACTTCTATAATATCTCAAAGTTATTCAAAAAGAGGTATGGTCACTACATTTCCGACATACCACCACACAAATAAGCTCAATTTCAGCTTAACTTACCGGCTAGTTATGAATGGCTATTTGTAAACGCATCCAACACCAACCAAAATCTTGTAAAGATACGTATCTCCGAATGGGAGGATAAAGACATTAGTAAAAATATAGACCCTAACTGTAGCCTACCCTAATTTCGATCTCACATCTGGAGTCAGATACCCAAACTTTATTAGCTCGCATTTCTAAATCCAGCTTCTATCTCACCTCCTTCCTCGGTTACATGGTCCTCTGCAACTATTTTCGATCGCCTTTCGCCTTCGAACTTTAAATTGACCCAATGAAATATAGATGCCATATAATACAGTTATGCACTCTCTAGGCTAAGAAATAAAAAGATATGCGGAATTAAAAGTCTCTTTCTCGCCTATCTTCACGACAAATCCGATTCAGTTTTACTTGAGGAAAAAACCAAACAATCGTCATGGTCTCCATCCAACAGAAAAGCCTCCTTGTAGATATGTATAACTAGTCTCAGGAATCTTTACAATAGGCACTAAAAAATTTTCAAAATACCTCCTTAAAATGTTGGGATGACCTTGCTGCTTTCCGGCACTATGTATTGTACACTCTTAAAAAATATCTCATCGGGCTGACCTGATATTTTTATGTTCCTGACCTGCCTTTTTGTCGGTATCTCATCCTTCCTTCGTTTTCAAGTCTGACATCAAGTCAGATCAAGTCTTTTAAGACATCAACCAATACGCTTGAGGAAGTGTTTTTTTTCTTCCACAGCTTTGTCAATTAAATCGGAGATTCTATCCAATAGCTGAATGTTTAGTCATGAGCCCAAACTGGTGATTAGAGATACGCTTTTTTGCATTAATAATTGGTGTACACGTCGCAGAATTATCTCCTCAAAAATTTTCGATAAAATTTGAAGAATTGGAATCGGTCTTTAAGACTTCTTGCTTTCTCGCCCACAAAGAGAATTTCCCTCTTTCATAATTCCGGTTCACAAAAAGGATCAAAGAGTGAAGTAACTAATTACCGTCCCACTGCTAAAATTTCTCACATACCCAAAGTGTTCGGAAGTATTTTATATGAAGTGGTAAGTTTTCAGTGCAAGTTGATTATATCCCCTAGCTAGCATGAATTTATGAAAGGTAGATCTTTTTATCTGGATAATTGTTATTATAGCGTTCGCTTTAGGCCAGCTTTCTCAACCCAGTTTTGAAGCATTTCTAGTGTCCCACAAGGCAGACATAGGTCTTTTTATCTTAACAATAAGGGATCTTGAGAGGATTATTAAACCCTGTCCCTATCTATTTACGCCGACGACACTAAGTTCTCCAGAACTGTTTTTTCATCCCAAAGACTCTATTCTCCTTCAAAAAGACCTTGACTGGTTTTTCACATGGTGTTTAAAAAATTGCTTAGAGCTTAATACCTTTAAATGTCAAGCAATGACTTTGTCATGCAAGTGCAATCAATTTCCTATTCGACTTAATTTTCTGCTTGGCCAAACCATGCTTAAAGTCCATTCTCTTCCCGACCTTGAAATATTGCATAATAGAGAGGTAAGCTTCTGCTCGCATATTTACGAGATCCTTAAAGACCTGGTTTTATGAAACAACGCACGGTTCAAAGAATTGTCCAACCGCTTGCGACCAGATCACTTTACATTACCTTTATCCGGCCCCTTCTCGAATAAGCCGGCCAAGTGTGGTCCCCCTTTCAGCGAGTTCATATATCATGGAGAACATTCAACGCCATTGCCTTCGATTTGCTCTTCGAGGACTACCCTGAAGTGACTCGTTTTTTTACCATCCTATCGAGACCACCCCAAACTTCTCGACTGCTCCCTGGTTCTGTGGATTACACCTCCCTTTACAACTCTATTTACCTCGTAATTGACGATGTAACCCCCATAACTCACGATGTCCTTGTCTCTTCTATGTTCTAACCCATCGCACCTCTTATAGTTTCTACAAACCAATCTCCCGTACGCTCCGAACATACGCTCCGTTTTTGATTTCAACCTGAGCGGTAATCGTCTCAAACTAGATCTCCTCTATCATTCCTTTGGAGCTCTTAATTTGTTTTACCCGACTGCGCGACAGCAAAGGCAGGGTTATGTTTTTCGCATATACGAGTACCTATGTATTATACAATAAGTATGTATGTAGGATTCTTTATTCCCTCATATCATGCAAACTGCTGGATGGATTTTAATAAATGTTTTAAATGTTTTAATAGAAAGTATGATAGGCTCTCTAAAATTCATTAAATCAAGTGATATGATGCAATTGGAGGCGTGTATCTCTCCGACCGCGAGTCCACGATATTTTTTATTTTACATTAATAATATCGCACCCTCAAGGCTAAGAATCGTGATCATTTCCAACAGAGGGACAAGAATATTAATTTTTCTCTTTCATCTTATGGTATTTCCATCTTTTTAGTATGCACATTTAGTTCGACTGTGCAATAGTCGGGTTTTTTGATTTTTTACTTAATTTTTTTTAGTGTTAGTTTTTAAGCTCTAGTTTTCAAGTTAGATTAAGCTTGTATCAAACCAAATAAATCGGGCCACAGTCCGGATCAATAGAGATTCCAGTTTTTCTGCAAATTAATATTATGGCTTCTTTACCATTCTATGAAGTCTTGCTTTCCACTATGGGGATTTCTGCTAAGTTCAAACTTGCGGAACGCTATTTATTTATTTTCTGCATCAATGTCAGACAAACACTACAGTCAACAAACAAATCTATCGAACACAATTTTCTGTTGCTCAAAACTTCAGGTATACGAAGAAACATCTGACGTCACTGTCGGAGATTCAGTGTTGCATACTGACAAGCCACTTTCTGTTGAATTAGGTCCCGGTATTATGGGCAGCATTTTCGATGGTATCCAACGTCCATTGAAAGACATCAACGAGCTGATCAACTCCATTTACATTCCAAAGGGTGTTAATGTGACCGCTCTATTCCGTACGATTGCATGGGAATTCAATCCACTCAACGTAAGAGAGAAGGTACATGAGAACACTCGTATGTATGTATAGTATGTTACAAGTATGGCCTGTACGTCATCCATGTCGAGTTACTGAGAAGTTGCCAGCTAATCATCTACTTCTGACCGGTCAACGTGTATTGGATTCGTTGTTCCCTTATGTCCAAGGTGGAACCACTACCATTCCCGGAGCTTTCGGTTGTGGTAAAACTGTCATCTCACAGGCCTTGTCCAAATACTCCATCGTCTACGTCGGTTGCGGAGAACGTGGTAATGAAATGTCTGAAGTACTTCGTGATTTCATCGAGTTGTCAGTTGAAATCGATGGTTTGACCGAATCCATCATGAAACGTACCGCTCTTGTTGCCAATACATCTAACATGCCTGTCGCTGATCGTGAAGCTTCCATCTACACTGGTATCATTTTGTCTGAATACTTCCGTGATATGGGTTACAACGTATCGATGATGGCTGATTCTACCTCTCGTTGGGCTGAGGCTCTTCGTGAAATTTCAGGTCGTCTCGCTGAAATGCCTGCCGATTCTGGTTACCCAGCCTACTTGTGTGCCCGTTTGGCCTCCTTCTACGAACGTGCCGGTCGTGTCAAATGTTTGGGTAACCCAGAACGTGAGGGTTCCGTTTCCATTGTCGGTGCTGTATCACCTCATGGTTGTGATTTCTCAGATCCTGTCACTTCTGCTACACTTGGTATTGTACAGGTGTTCTGGGGTTTGGATAAGAAACTCGCTCAACGCAAACATTTCTCCTCCATCAACTGGCTTATTTTGTACAGTAAATACATGCGTGCCCTAGATGATTTCTATGACAAGAACTTTCTGGGATTCGTGCCACTTAGGACCACGGTCAAGAAAATCCTACAAGAAGAAGAAGATCTTTCGGAAATTGTACAACTTGTCGGTAAGACTTCATTGGCTGAGACCGATAAGACCACTCTCGAAGTTGCCAAGTTGCTCAAGGACGATTTCCTACAACAGAACTCCTACTCTTCATACGATCGTTTCTGCCCATTCTACAAGACAGTCGGTATGCTGAGGAACATCATTGCCTTCTACGATATGGCTCATCATTCAGTTGAATCCACTGTTCAGTCCGACAACATTATGCACCAACTGTCTTCTATGAAGTTCAAGGTCCCCGTCAAGGATGGTGAAGCTAAAATCAAGGCCGATTTCGATCAACTGTGCGAGGACTTACAACAAGCCTTCAGGAATCTGGAAGACTAAACCACTTCAAGCCTTTGTTGTTTATACATATTGCTAAATAGTAGTTAAACCTTTCAAAAAAAAAAAAATTGCCTAAGTCTTTACATTGTAAATGAAATGCCCAAAATGTCCTTTTTGTTGCCTAATTCGTTTACTTGCACTTAAGCAGCAACAACAATTTATTTTCTTCTTTTACGTGCTTACACACACATCATTCTCGTCCGTCACAAAAACGTCCTTCCAAACGAAGAGAGCATAAGAAATCTTAAAACGTATGTTGCTCAGTATTAAACACACCGAGGAGTGAAATTATTTTAATTATGATTTCTTCGAATTGTTTATAAGTCAATTGTACTTGTACTTTGAAAAATAAGTGAAACTTAATTTAACTTAACTTTAAGAATTTGCAAAAAAATAACGAACCGAAAAAAGTTGTGCCAAAGTTTCTATAAATTTTTATTTTTTATTTTTTTAAAGAACTTAACACTCAACAACAACAACTACTCTTAAAATGCCTGAGCGCGATGTTAAATATTTTCGAAAATCGGATATTAAGAAAAAGAAAGATCCTTGGGCTCAGCTGCAATTTCGCTCCAAGAGTGGCAGCCAACATTTAATGGGGAGACTAAATTATTAGTGTAAATTGGCTTATTGTTTTATTCTAGGCAACCACTCTTCTTACGTGATTTTAGTTGCCTTAAAAAAATATGTCTTGTTGGAATTGGGCGCAAAACCGTTCGATTTGAAAGCCAATACACTACCACTTGAGCAACGACCACCCAAATATCGTACAATTTATATTACATATATCACATTGTGGATTTTTAATCTGTCCTTTCAAAGATGAAAAAGCTATTTTCATGGTGGTCCCTGTTTTACTGTGCCCTCTTGTGGAAGAGTTATCGTTTGTTCAAACGAATGACTTAACGAATAGAAAACGATGCGGAAGTCGACGCGACACTAGACTCATCAGAACACACAGAAGCCAAAGTGTTCACCAAAAAAACTTTTTGAGATTTCGCCAAAGTAGACCGAAACTGAATAATTTATGACTATTTGAATAAACGAATTTGCATTCGGTTGTTTGACTTTTGCTTTCATGCAGTTGTGCTTCTTAATATTTGCATCCATGCAGTCATCTTAATATATTTTTATATCAGCAAAAGTGAACGTCTGAGATATTTTTTGAATAACAGAGTTACTAGTTAAGTGCAATATATGTTATGTATTTCTATAAAATTATTACAAAGTATATCAAACAAAATCAAAGCTGTTCATAGTTTTTGGAGTGACAGACCTTCCAACAGTGGTAAGTCTCAACAATCTTCCGTGTCATGGACACTTGAAGGAAATGAAAATTCGCTTCTTCATCATAAACGCCAACGTCCCGATAGAGGAGAAGGACGGTCGTCCTACCAAAGACTGCTTCTACGAGCTGGACAAAACCAATGAACAATGTACTTAGTATGACGTGAAAATTGTCCTTGGTGATTTTAATGCCCAGCTAGGCAAGGGGGGCGTCTTTGGTAATATGTATAGTGGGGAAGTACAGGCTCCATGCCATCAACTCCCGAAACGAACACAGCAAGATGTTCTGTTGCTATTGCAAGTACACGGTTTCCACACCTTGACATCCATAATGGGTGCTGGCTGCTGATCGACAAAAGGTCATACAAATTGAGGCAAAGCACCCCTCCAGTGCTTTAGATGTCCGAACGTTCCGAGCAGCTATCGACTCGGGGAATTATCTTGTTGCAGCCACATAACCATTGTTTTTTTTATAATGGACGCACGCACAAGGCATTTTGTGTACCCTTAAGTTGCTTGCACATAGGGTGGGCAAGGTGAAGTTAGGGAGTGAAAAAAGAGATAACGATGAGCGTTGGTTGTTAATGTTTGGAAGTTATAGTGACTAGGAAATAAAGAGTTCGGCAGGACATTCCATAAGCGAGTTGAACGGCTATTTCAGTCCGAAAGTGGACTTGACGGTATACTGATCAGCATGCATATTGCGACGGGTGTTACGGTTAAAATTTTGAAGGGGCGGAATGCCACTGGCGATTTCTATGGAGCACTGGTGGCGGAAATAACGATAAAAACAGAGTCAGACACGAGACATTATGGTGTTCGAGGGCGTCCATTGTTTGAGTGATAATAGTATAACCTATGTATGTATGAGTTTTATCGCACGGTTTTGAATGCTATCTAGCAGGTGCAGAGATGTTTTGAGCGCAAGCGACCTCATGTGGGCTTGTACTCCAATTTCCGGTGGATAAACGCCTTATACAATATATTTAGGCCAGATCAGAGGTGGTAAAATATTTCTTACACCGGTTGAAGAAACCTAGATATTTCGCTGCATTTTTGACGACACCGAATATGTAGTCAGTCCAACGTAACACACATACCGAGAGTGGAAATTTAATCGGTTTCGACAATGCAAGTCCCATTCATGGATATCGGCTGGGTGTTTAAATTTCGCTTTAACGACAGCAGACAGCATTGTCTGCATTGTCCACTCTGTTAATAGTTCCCCAATTGGTTGTGTTGCTAATATCGGAATTTAATGAGCTTACATACACTGTCGTTACCGGTCTACAGCCGAAGAGCAGGGACGTGAGTTTAGGAACGAATATGAAAAGCAGATAGTACTTGGCACACCAGCATTATTTTGTGAACATCAGACTTGAAACCATCCAAGACAACTTGAATTGAACGTTCTGGAAGGTAATTTCCAATCCATTGAAGAAGAGAGTCATCGATCCGAAAAGCACGCATTTTCGACAAAAAAGCCTGATGCCAAATTCCGTCACATGCCTTAGAAATATCAAGTGCAACTATTTTGCTTTCGCCAGATTGATGTACGCTTTGGTTCCACTTTTCGGTGAGACATGCCATCAGATCACCAATGAATCTGTTGCTACGAAAACCGTACTGCCGTTCAGTAAGAAGTTTTGGTGTTTGGAGATATTTCACCAGCTGACGGTTTATCAGCGTTTCCATGAGCTTGGAAAGAAGGGACCTAAGCGCAATGGGTCTATAGGAGGAGAGAGAAGAAGATTCACCTTTTTTCGGAATGGACAGGGCAAATGCTGTTTTCTGTCTACTCGGAAAGAGTCCTACAGTGTAGGATTGGTGAACTAGCTTACGCGGTGGTTTTGCCAGCGAGGAAGAACACCTCTTCAGAAGGAGGGGAGATACACCATCTGGACCAGCGGATTTGTGAATGTTAAGATCCTTAAGAACTCTTGCTACTACACGAGTGTGAAAGTGCATTTGTCCCACTGAAGATTCGACGCACTCAAATGTAGGCGGAGACAAAGCACAATCAGTGAGTGCTGATCTGGCCGCAAAGTGTGCAGCCTTGTCCAAGGAGCTGACAGCTGGAATATCATTATAAATGATCGTTGGGATGGAGGATGAGGCAGAATTTCTAATGTTTTTTTTCTTATGTTTTTAAGGAACGACCAACAGCTTTTAATACCTTTGGGTATTTTTTTCCTCAGTTTTTGGTCGTAGAAGTTTCACGCGCTTGAGAAAGACGTTGCAGTCATTCCTGCCTCGTTTGCACTTTTTTTGGTTTTCGTGAGTCCGATTGGTTTTGAAGGACCGGGTCGTACCATGCCTTTTCTTTTGGTTTGATACTCTTCATCCGATGAGGGATAAAGTTTCTCATTCCAGAGAGAATGGCGTCTGTGATCATATCAGCAGCGGCATCCACTTCATTATCGAGGAAACTTAACTACCAGTTAAAATTCCTAAAGAAGCTTTTAAGACCGCTCCACCTGGCTTTCTCTTATTGCATACGGTTCCTTTAGAAATATTTTCTTTAATTGTGTGGTCGGTGTACGAGAAATTAGCCGATATGACACAATGGGCCGACGAGCCTAGAGGGGAGAGCACATCAACGGTATAGTTATCAAGGTGAGAAGTTAAAAACAAGTGCAGGTTGTTGGCGGCATGATTACCAACGTCGGGTATCCGCATGGGCTCATTTACAAGCTGCGTTAAATTGTTCTCCGCAGCAAAGGTCTCAACACACCGTCCTTCGGATGTAGTCTGTCGAGAATGTCGACGCCAGCCAGAATTTTGTATATTGAAATCGCCCGTAATAACGATTTCAGTATGACGATACAGGGATACAATACAGACAGCGGGAGCGCCCCACACTCGACCTTTAACGGCTTCTGTAAATAAAGCAGTAGTGGATAATTTGCTTACGGTGATGCAGTTTAAACCATATGAATGTGAATTCCGGGTTGGAGCAGGGACTTCATTGTGGTGGAATTTGGTAAGTTACATCACTACGCACATAAATGGCGAGACCGCGATGAGGAAAGAATAGTGGAACTAGTTCGTAGCCAGGTAGCTTCAGATCACGCTGAAAAATTGTTACTTTTTGCCCGCGTATATTTCCTATGTCCATTCAAAATTGAAGAGTCTTATATCTTGAAAAACATAAGAAACACAAACACCGACGATGCTAAGTAAGGCTTCAACGTGAATTTACCGAATCAAATTGTTGTAGGTGTTATGCCGTTAGAACAAAATGAGACAGTACACCAACAGAATTCACATCAGTTGTTATTGTACATGCACTCAGTCGATGCCTCTGCTATATGACAGAATTATACAGTAACGCCAGTAGCCGAGTGCAAACAACAGCGCTATGACCAGGGGCAGGAGATGTTTGTGTGCCCATACTACGCTTTTTTTCCCTAAATTATTATTATTTTTTTTTCACAAAATTTTTATTTTTACACTCTCGCGCGTGGTTGGAATGTGCTGTGTTTTTTTTATTATTTGTTGTTGTTTGCACAAACCCAAATCGAGGGTTTGAGTGCACTATGTCTCGTGTGCACTTATCGGAGATCAGACGGATACTGTGGGGAAGATCAACGTCGAACAGCTACAATCGCAGTGGAACACCAAGAGTATTTCTGATTGGGTTTCTCTTAATCTCTCGAGGATCCTGACACAGTCAGCATCGAACATAGAAGACTAGCGCAATCACTGTCAAAGACCAATCTGATGTACAGGGTTTCATTCAACCCGCTCCAGCAAAGAAACTTCTGGTTCAATAATGAATGTGGACATGCAAATCTAGAAAAATAATCGATGTGCAGAGCGGCCCTGCAGAAAAGAATGACAGGGGCTCGCAAGCTATACGAGCAAAAAATAAGGCAAGAATATAGGCTCCTCAGAAGAAAAAGTAAAGAGTACAAGAAGCGATCGATCCAGGCATTAGAAAGGGGCTACCATAAGAATTAAGTTCGGAAGTTTTACCAAAAAATAAAATGAAGCTGTAAGTTCTGAACAGAATCTGCAATGATAGAGAAGTAAACCTTATAGTTGAACCACAGTCGGTGTTGGATGATTTCTGAAGACTGTTAAATGGTGACAAACGACATCCACTGTCAGGTATTGTATAATGAGTCATTCAACCTTCTACGCTTAAGTCCAACAAAGCTTCCGAAGGCTTAACTGCAGAGCCGTTTAAGGCAGAACGTGATGACTAAATACGGTGCATACATTAACACATATCCAGAATCAGGGTCGACGAAAGTATGTCCGTCGAATACAACCTTAGCATTGTCTCTCCAATCCGAAAGAAGGAAGCCCCCTGAACTGCGCCAACTACAGGGGAATAAATGTGCCGTGTTATGTGAACGCCTAAGAGCCTTCGTAAATAGTTTGACTGGCCCCTATCATTGTGGCGTTAGGCCTACCAGTAAAGTCCATCATAGGTCAAAATTTCGCATAAACGCAGAATTTGTAAGAAACCCAGGAATTCCAAATCAATACATACAAAATCTTCACCGATTCCAAAGCTACTTATGACAGCAACTATAGAGGCGGACTATACATAAATGGTTTGGCATCCCTGTCAAGCTCATTCGACTGCGTTCCAACATCATCCATAGTATACTAAAAATTTATTGTTTGATATGGTTTTCATGCCTTAGGTGTCATTGGGCTGTATTTCTTACAAAATTATGCCATCGAGTTGTTTACAGTGAATGAAGACCGCTATCGCTCCGTATGTTTATGAGTTCAATTGGAACTGGAAGGCTACGAGGATATGTGGTTTTAGAAGGGCCGTGACTTCGACACCGATTTAACACCTTTAGTTTGGTTTTTTGTGGCTACATTAAATCGGTGATCTATGTCAATGAGACAGAAGCTTTAGACGATTTGGAGGCGTACAATTGACTGGAAGGCATAAAGATTTGCTCGAGACAATTGGATTGACAGGACGAACTTTGTAGTCGAGGTGGACAGAAAAATGTATATATGTATGTGTAAATTCTGTTAATACCATCAGTTTTAAGCTCCATCACACTCTGAACCATATTTCTTCTTCACTCGGAAAAGCGCACCAATATTCCAATATAGGAGGAGTTGAAGAATGAGAAGGCGAAGAAAGACGAAGAAGAAAATAGATTAGGACAAAGATGTGTCTGTGTACAATACCACCGAAAGGCACCTGCAAAAGAAGAGGCATTTTCGTTCAAAAACTGAGGCAGTCTTTTTTCTGCCTCGATAAACAAGGAGGTTGTTGTTTTTATGCATTTTTATTTATATTATTTAATTTACTCTTAAATGCTATACAAAAAAACGCTTAAAAATTAGCTTAATTAACTTAAAATTATCTTATTCTAACTTACTGGCCCCATGCGGGCACTCTAAGTTAGTAAATGGGCAGTTTTTTTTAATATTATTATAAAAATTTAAAACTAAAAACTTACAGACTACCTAAAAATAAATATTAATCTACTTAACCTACTTACATCTAATACATGATATATATATACCTAATATATAGATATATGTATACATATAAATACATATATGTTTTTTTTGTAATTTTTTGTTTTTATTAATTTTTTTGTTTTTGTTTTTTATATATATATTTTTTTACTTAAATCTTACTTACTCCTTCTTAAAACTATGTTAGTCGGCCATGGCTAAAAAAAAATTAGGCGATCCACTTTGTTTCACATGAAGCTACCAAGTATTGGAGGAATTCGACGACGAAGCATCCTCTCCTTCAAAAAGCCACCAAAATTGTTGGTGCTGTCGAGCAACATGCCTCATGTCGCGACTCACTACCGCCCTACTGAACCGGAGACGCTCCGCCGATAATAAAATAATTGTGTTCCAATTCCAGCCTCAGGAATCGAAAAAGTGTCTCGAGCTGTGAGATGAATAAGGTGGGTTGAGTTGCCCCAGATGCATAGACCAACACCATGTACAACCGCTTTCCACTACGGAGAGGGATGTACATGACGCATGCTTCCAGCACCTGAAACCACGACTGTATACTCTTTTGAAATGCAGTCCCTTTCTTGCAAAGATCGCAACACCTCGTCCTTGAATGGAATTGGGTCGGTTTCTTCGTAATATTTCATATCTTCTGTGCCTCATTTTCTGTCTTTTAGTAAGATTAGTTTCGCTAACCAAAAGCACATCAGGGGCTTGGTCTTTAAGCAACTTAAATAGTGCTGCTCGTCGTTCGAACCTAATCAGTGAATTCACATTCACTGCAAGAACCTTCAGGGTTCGCTCCGCCACGCACGTACCCATTACGAAAAAAGGTGCGTTAGGCCAGGTAGCAGCGTGTACATTTGATCCACCCTCGCAGTTTGTTCAGTTAAATAACGTTAGAGCTGAGCCATCTGCCCCTGAATAGAGAGCAAGATTGCTAGCATGTCAGTTGCAGGTTCCGGTGCTCTAGGCGCTGGGGCCTGAGAAGCAACCTTCGCTTGTTGTAACGTAGTTCCCCTACCTGCCGCCATTTGGGCGTAGGTAACTTGGGGAGTAACGGCTGGTGTTTGTGTTTGCACGGGTGGACGTTTAACTTCCACCTTCTGCTGCCGAGCAAGATTTACTCTTTTTATGTATTGGAATTTAGGACAACCCCGATAATTTGCGGTATGCCCCGTGTTCCTACATAAGGCACAAGAGAGTTGGTTTTTTTCTGACGCTCCGTCCTTACCTAGAGCGCATTCCTCTGACTTGTGGTTCTTTCCACACTTCACGCATCGAGGCTGCATTTCGCAGTTCGACGCGGCGTGCCCGAATCTTTGGCAGCGAACACATTGTAAAATGTTTTCGCTCCTCTTTAATTTTTCCCAGTGTACAACCTGGTAGTCTAGGACTTTTATACTCCTTAGACCGTCCAGTTTGCTGTTGGGACTTAGCTGGACCAGGAAGAACGGTAGTTTCCGCTTCTCCCTTTTGGCTCTAGCCGTGACAAATGGCTTGACCCCCACGAATTTGAGCCCTTCGCACTCCTTCTCTTTCAGCAGTGTAAGGAGCTCCTCCGGATCAGTCGACGGTTCTAACCCCCTCAGCAGCATTATCTGCAGCTTCTCCCCCTTCGGGGTGTAGGAGAAGAACTCCGTCGTCGAATCCCTCAATAAACTTTTAATTTTATTGTAGCGCTCCACTGCGGATCGCATGCCTATCTAATAATAATCTTTTTATAAAAAAATTGTTGCCTATGGCCGACTTATGTTACATCGTCTCAAGGGAGTTCCATCTTATAAGTGTTTATAAGTGGAACCCTTACTTTTGAAATATTTTGTTGTTGTTGTTGTTGTGGTTGCTTTTGTTCTTGGTGTTGCTGCTGCTGTTGCTGTGGTTGGTTTTGTTGCTGTGGTTGCTTTTGTTGCTGTGATTTGAGTTGTTGTTTTTGCTGTTGTCGTTGTTGTTGTGGTGCCTGCTGATATATTTTTTGAGCCTGTGTGGGTGTAGGCTGCTGGTTTGGTTTTTGTTGTTGTGGCTGCTGAGAGTCGAAAAGTTCTCCTAGCTGTTCCTTCTTCCTTCTTGCTATTTGCTTAGCTTTAATAGCTAGCACTCTTTCCTGGAGCTCTTTAATGTTGGCGTGAATTCTTTCCACCTCCTCTTCTTCATCATCTGACTCAGAAGCCGCCAGAGATGCGAACATGTTGTTAGCTTCTTCTCTCTGCTGCCCTTGTTGTTATAGCACTCTGTACTCCAAGATAGCTTTTGCCTATGTTAGGGTGGCCTGCAGTATACTATTTTACTTAACAATGTGTGATTACTGATTTAATAAGTAATTAATACGCCTGATAGAGCTGTTGGCAAAATTGTTGAGTGACAAAAAAAAGTGGCTGTCTTGTAGGTGTTCCAGAAAATGTACTAGATCAGCCTGTCTATACAACTTAACAAGCAAGTACTTTAGATTGTTAAACATTTCCAATAAGAATATTTTTTCCAATATTTCGAATATGAAATGCTAAATAAGTCTGGTAGAAGGAAAATTTAATTATTTTTTCCACAAATTTCTCATATTTCAAGACGGGTAAAAACCTCATTAAATTGATAACATCTGAAGTTATCCAACAAACAAATAAAAACCGACAATAAATTAGATTTAAAACGTTGCTTTGATACGAATACGAGGGCGATAAGGCATCTGCGTGAAAACCAGTACTGAGTCCCCTTGAAAGACATTACCTAAATTAACGCTCCATTTACGAAGCAATTAATTATCGCCAAAAGCGAATTAAGGCCCTCATCACCACCCAAGGTGGTGTATTTGATAAATCCATTTACGTGTAGAATTGTATATCAAAAGTCTTAAACTGTTCCGAGAGCTTACAGATAAATTTGGATATTTTAAATTTGAATAAAGTGGCGGATGTCGGTCGTTTAGGTTAAGCTTGACAATGATGCTTTTTTTGCTAGTATTTTCGAAACTGGTAAATCATTTAGTTTAGGCTTAAAGCATATTGAAGTGCTGACACGTGAACCAGAAATACTGGAAATTTGCTTTAAAGTAGTAATTTCAGGGAACATATTTTCTCGAGTTCAAAATTTTATGAAAAAATGTTTTTTTTTACATTTTGTGTTTTTTTTATTGAACTACAACTCTAATGTCTTGCATAGTAAAACCGCATTTTTATCAACGTTTGGAAAAGAGTTCAATACATTTAAAGATTTGACTTGTCGGAATAACATGGTGTAAAGAAATCGGAGCTTTTCATCAAAAATGTTTTTTGTAAACCACCGCCTTTTCACTTCGAGAATATGTTGGTTATTGGAGTTGTTATAAAGTAGTTACAATATGAACTTTTGCTCTACCACCAACAGGAGACTCTTATCAGGAGTCTTTGAAAAGAGTGGATATTACGAAACTCCAGAAAGAGCAGCAGCGATGAAGGAGAACATCTGATATTTGCGGTAGAAGGCAGACTGTGCAGGTCAGGCATAATAAAATACAGGATATGTTGCCTAAGGGCAAAACTACCCTATGATGGCAAAAGCGTCAGAGAGGTTGCAAGTGTTGCAAATTAACTTGTCCCGCTGTAAAGCAGCAACTTTTTATCTGATGTTCTTCATGTTTGACGCAAACATTGATGTGGACTTAAACCAAGAACTCTGGATTCTTGGAGACAAGATACAAGCATTAAAGTCCAAAGAATATGATCTTTCCTTTCGAAAAGTTACAGGTAAAATTTAAAGCTGTGTTCTATGCATCCAAAAAATCACTTACTTATACTCTTTTTGATTAGACACAGCGATGGATGGCAACAGGGTCAGAACAAGCTCTCAGCTTACATGTCATATGCAGTCAACGATCCTATATCAACAGATGTTCGTGAACTGGTGGCATACGCCAAATCAAGAAGGGCTGGTCTGGTAATCGGCTGTGATGCCAAACATGTTGAGTTTAGCAGGAAATATCGCCCCACTTTTCATACAAAACACAGAGAAGATGTTCTTGACTTAATAATCACGAACATGTATGCTCAAACATATGTATAATGTGTCAGTAACTGGAGAGTATCTACTAAGGAATCTTTCAGGGATCGCTTTATAATTCTCTTCACTATAGACAGGGACAAATAATCCTACCGGACAAACTGGACCGCGTACTCCAATTGGATAAAAGAAAACATGGAACCGCGCAAGGTGTGTACCATCCTCATCGCCTTTCCATTAGCTCTGCCTGAAACCATTTAACTTCAAACCTGAAGAAAGCGTTCATTAAGAACTGTCCCACCTCTACTCATCGCAAGCCTCGGACAAGCGAAATAAAAAGACACAAAACAGAGGTCAGTAAACTTCATAGAGAAGCAAAACACAATAGAGGTGAGGAGCATTGGACCAAAAATACATATGTAGGCCCGAACTTAACGTAAGAATGGGCAAGAAAAAATTGTGGACTCTTTTTTGCGAAGCAATAGAGAGTACCGAAAAATTAGCTAGGTTAAGGAAAACCATATCCAGAGATCCAATAGCCCAGGGATATTAATGGAGTATGGACAGAGGATAATCGGGAATCACTATTGCTTCTAATGTACTCCCATTACCCGGGCTGTAACGATGTTGGTGAACAGGTATTGATTGACCTGCAATATCAACTCTCAATGAGTCCAGAATCTCTAGCCTGATCGCAGAGAAGAGAATAACATGGGCGATAAAATCGTTACAACACGCCCTTCCATTCAAACATTCCTTGGCTTAAAATTATCTTTATCGGTTGTCTACCCTAGGTTACGTCCCAATCAACTGGAAAGGAGTAACATTAGTTTTCATTCCTAAAGGAGGAATACCTGCCCACTCCGCTGCCAAGGACTACAGACCCATAACGGAGAAAGCACGGTTTCAGTTAAAAGCTCTGGAGAGAATTCTAGATAAACATATAAGATAAAAACTCAACAAACACAACCTACGCGGTTTTCAAAAAACTTAAAGGAAAATCAGTAGAGACAGCACTACACGAGATTGTAGTTGCCATAGAAGAGAAGATCCAAGCAGAGGACACCATGGCCACCTCCCTAGATATCGAAGGAGCATTTAATAATGTAAACACCGGATCTATAAGGATGGCCTTGGACAAGTTCCATATAGAAACAAAGAAACAATGATAGCACAATGGATTGAGAACATGCTAAAGAGTAGAATTATTAATTCAGAATTTGAGAGAAACACAGTCAGGATGACGGTTGCAAGACGAACTCCACAAGGAGGAGTGATTTTTTCCCTTCTAAAGCTTCTTTTTGTAAGAGATATCCTTACAAAGTTTCGATTAGAAGGGTGTTAAGGCAGCACCCTTCGCCGACGACATAGTCATTCTGGTGAGAGGAAAACATCTTCCAATAATCGGCGAACTAATGGAATCGGCCCTAAACAGATTCGCAAAATGAATAGCACAAAATGAATTATGGATAAATCCATCAAAAACCAAATTAGTGTTGTTCACAAGAAAAAGAAAATTAGTAAAGATTAATTTTTGCAGAATCAACGGTGTTAGGATACAACATTCATCCGAAGCTAAATATATAGGAATTGTGCTAGACAGCAAGCTCAGGAGCATTCTACACATGCCAAAGCACGTTTTGTAAACGTTTGGTGCTAAGACCATGTATAATACATGATATAACATACATGGCCAGAGTTAAACGATTTCTTATCCATGCTGCACCAGTGGAAAGCCGCAGAAAAGGCTAGTTGTCTTAAAATACTCCCACAAGTTCAAAGACTAGCGTGTGTCATAGTAAAAGGAGTATTAAGATCTACGTCTCAGCTGCACCAGACATAATGCTTAACCTACTTCCTTTGGACGAATTTCTAAAATGAACGGCTTCCAAGAGCTCGATCAGACTAAAAGAATCAGGCCTATGGATGCACCGCAATTTAGGACACGCATTTATAATATAGAGGTACGAACCGTCAAAGCTGACGGCGTATAGAGACTACAATGTGCCAAGCGTGGGCTCTGATAGGAGTCTCTCCACATTATTTCCTAGCAGGTATGACTGGTTAACTAACACTGCCACCAACAATGGAAAACTCCACCTCTGCACGGACGGCTGTAAAATCGATACAAGTACTGAATCTGGAGTCTACTGTGAAATGCTATAGATCCAGCCCGCTTTCAAGATTCCAGAAGAATGCAGTATTTTTCAAGCAGAAATATTTGCCATTCGTCGGCTGAACTCCACATGAAGCTTGAACCTCAGAGATCTCTATCTTTGTGGACAGTCAAGCATAAAAGCTTTGGCAAGTGAAATTACCAAATCAATAGAGGTACAAACATGTCATCAGTCGCCAAATAGAGTCTGGGAATCTCATCGGGTAGATATTTGCTGGATACTTGGACATACAAAAGGGAATGGGAAGCGTATGTGCTAGGAAGAGAGGGTGCCTATCTGCACATAAGTAACACACACACCGTCATAAATATACAAATTGAAACGCTGAAACGCAAAATGGAACTTACTATATAGTCGTAGAACGATCCAGAAGTGACTGTGTCATCTTAGGCTCCCTTTGGCAAAGTGTAGACAGCGTAGACAGCAGGAGAACGCGTACTATCTCCGGACTCCACAAAGAAGAAATCATATCGCTATAGGTGTCTTAACAGGCCACTGTCTCACTGGCAGGCTGAATAGGAGCCTCTTCCAAAGATTTAGAAGGGATAATTCAAGAATTTTTGAATTATATTGTATGTTATTATAATTCCAGCAAAAACCACAAAAAGAAGTAAACCGAAACGAAATTACAATTTTATTTGATGCGATGTTGTTTACTTGACTTCTAACAAAAAAGTGAAAACTGCTTACAGTCGATAAAGTGCATACAGTTAAAAAAAGCGATACAATAAAGAATGGTGTGATCTTAATCATACGATATAATATAATAACATGGTATCAATAGAAAATTTGGAGATTTACAGCAAATTCAAATATTAGGTTTTCTTTATACAGTAATGCGCAAAATTATTCGTACCATATACAATTTTGGTTTATAAATATTTTCACTGAATTCTTAACAGAGACTATCGCACACTTGCTGTGCGACTGCCCTAATCTCCAACCTTTAAAAACAGAACTTTTCGGAGAACTTGAAGACATCATCAAAGCAAAACTAATAGATCTCACTAGATTTGTTAAATGGTCTGGCTGGTTTTCACCCAACACAATCGAGATAGGACCCACCATAATGTTAATAATAATAAATAGACTAGCAATATCAACAATAGACCAATAGGCCTCCGTGTATGCTTCTCCCATAGTGACTAGAACATCCTTTATTACCTAACCTAACCTATCAGAAGTCGTCCTGTCGGGCATTAGAAATATAAAGTTTCAAATGCAGTGTGGAGCTCCACTTCTTCAGAAAAGACGGAATCCCCGAAAAATAAACTCTACGTTTAAAGATGAGAATTATGTCCAATATTCATATTTGACTTAGAATGAGCCAAAAAGTATATGGCTTTAACTAGTCTGAGCTCTTTCATGGTTAGCACTGGACATTGCCTCTGTCCAAGTTGGAATATCTTACTAATGCGAAAGATGCTGCCGGACTGCCTATTCCCTTATTCCCATACATCTGTTGTCTGTTGCAACAAACTTGCTCTAAAATACGTTATTCCTGCTGTTACCAGACGCAAAAGAACAATCTGTCTCGGTTGCATCAGACTATATCTAAATGCACTGATGAATCTCTTTCCCTTCTATATTCGTAACATATTATAGGCTGCACTCTCAAAGCAATTGTCTTTGGTACAACACTTGTTTTGGACAGCATCTGAACAAAAAGGAATTTAGTCCGGTGTGCACTTATGTGTCCAACAACGATTTAGGAAGCGGCATTGGTGACTTTGGAGGAGGAAAACCTTAAATTTAACTCTCATCTGTCTTCGTAGCGTAGATATATGGTATGCAATCCTGATGGCAGTGAACGTTACTATATCCGCTTCTGTAGTGATAACCAAGCTGCGCTTAAAGCCTTGATGAACCCTTTCGCGACTTTTGAGGTAGTTCGAGGATGCAAAGTTTCTTAAATGCAGTCGAAAGGTTAAATTCACAGAGTTTTGTTTAACTCCTAGGCCGCAATGGTAGGGCTCAGAGAAGAGTTTTCAGGACCCGAACCTATGTAAACACTGCCTCCGAAGGGTTTTCTTTGGCAATTGGGTTTCAAATGAGGATAGCTTCAGATGGCATGACCTCAAAGATGCCGGCAAAACAAACGAATGCTTTCCGATATCACCAAGACGTCTGCGACTTACCCTGTTGACCCTCAGTAGGAAAGACTGTGGACTTCTGGCTGTGTTATAACGGTATACTGTGTCTTGGATATGCATTTTAGTGTTTTAGGAATAAGTGAAACAATATTCTGCGATGCTTGCTGTTCGAGGGATAAGAACACCGTTAAGCACTATCTCTGGTACTCGAAGTTGATGTGACGGGAGCTCGTGCTGTAGGCACTTTACCACTGAAGAGCTTACTTATTTCTCTTTCAAGGTCTGAAAAATTTTAGAAAAAAGAAACGTCCGCACTATGAACCAGCGTTTTTTATGAGTGCCCCGTTCCGATATAAAAACAAATATTTTGAATACTCGTATACGTGTTTTGCTACGAATTATGTATGTGATAATTATGATGTTATAGAGAGCAGAAGCAGCCTGTATTTGGTTGTGAACCTGTCATTAGAGGAAATCCTGGGAATTAAGTTTCGATATGCAGGCTGATTACAATCCGCATCAAGGCTAAATGTGTTAACATGCTTTCAGGGGCTCATAGAACAATAAAACTATCAAATGTTGCTTCGTGCGCTATCTGATATATGCAAATAAATAAGATCTTCTACCTAAGCCGGGTAGTAGTAGAAGGATTTCTTAAACGATTTCATGAGAGCATATTATACATTCGACCTTGAACTATTTCAAAATTTAGTTTTGTTGTATCAAGGAAATCGATGCTTTGGTGATGTTTCAACCAAATCACTTCGTTCAGAATACACAAAGTTAAATCTAGTGAAGTAATAGGGACATTAACTTGTTAAGTACGATTATATTTCCAAATATCTACTGACTACTAAGTATTAAGAAAATTGTCTTACTGCTGTGAAAATAAATAGTAATTAAGATTGTCATTGAAGTCCTATATCAACATTGCCTCACTGCAATTCACCTTAAAATTAATCAACTGATTGGTAAAGAGGTTACCTCCTTGCAAACTATACTAATGGATTCGATTTACATTCTACTCCATGAGGATTGTGTTGAATGCATAAATAAATACCCAAATGCTCCATGATTGAAGTGCGTAACTTTGCCTCGAATCCAATTAGTTTAAAGTATCAGATGAACCACTCAGGAGAAGCATTAATCAAAATTGGATTGAGTGGAACTCAACATTACTTATGCAGTACCTTTGGGAAACACAACTGAGCTAAAGGCTTCAAGTGTAATTGCAATAAAACACCTTTTCGCAAAATCTAAAAAAGACAAGATAAGTGCATTGCATTCCGAATGTATCCATTTTGTGTGCATTGTTAATCTCAAAACGATTTCGTTTTTCATGATGATGACTTTTCTGATCTGAAGTCACTTACAAGGAATGCAAATTAAGCGAAAATGTCATATTTTTTTTTTGGTATTTCAGGTACTTGACCCAATTTGGTTTATACATTACCACGTTGATATTTTTTCGTTCGCAAATAATATGCAAAAAACAATCAGTTTCAGGATTTTTTTGAATGCAAATATACACAGTCGAATTTCAACAATCAAGCATGGTATCGGATTTTAAAATGGCTATATGCAATGGATGCCATCGAAAAATTAAAAGGTTAATACTTATTATAACGTTTAATTGGATTATTAATTAAAAAGTTATATGAGCTTATGGAAATTGTTTGTTAATGCAAATTAAAAGCCGTGCAAATACCAAGTATTTTACAATTACACATTCACAGATTGTACTGATTTTGGATGGCATAATTAGTTTGATTTGAAGATTGTGCTCGGCATCATGCCAATTCGAAGGCAAACTGGCATATTAAGTTTCCATCAGTACATGAACAGCAAATTATATGTACATTGGAACTGTCGACAACTCAAATATCAGCAAATGTGTAACAATTTTAATTAACATAGGTTGGCATATAGCAAATGTTTTCTATATGTCAAAATTGCAGTATGCCTTGATTTGTCGAAAATCCAGATGTTGTTGTCGAGAGTTTTATATGGCTCGCTGATCAGCTCCCTAGTTCTCAGCCGTTTGTGCCAGGATGTGCTGGGCTGTCCTAAAGTGGTTAAGGTTAATCTACGTATATTATATTTGCTGGCAATGGTAAATACCCGGCAGTTGCAACTACCGGCTACATGTTTAGCGTTCTCCGGGTTGTCCTTCTCTGTTTTTTCTACTGCCTCCTTCAGTTGCATCAGCAGGTCCCTTTTCCGGATTCGTCTGATATTCGTAACTGATTTACCGAGAACGGTGAGTCTTTCTGTGGTAGTTCTGCATAGGAAAGCGTTCCCCTTTCGTTGCCATCACAATTGCGTCGGGTTGATTTGGGCTTTGCGGTTTTGTTTGTTTTTTTTTTACAGAACTTCATACTCAAGTGAGTATAACTACACTTAAAGTGCCGGAGCATATATTAAGTTCTTAGGAGAATGGGACAAAGATAGAACGAAAGAATTTTGGACTCAGTGGTTTTTTCGCTCCATCCAACATTTAATGGGGAGGCTAAGTTATCGGTGTAATTGGATTTGTGGTTGTATTCTAAGCAACCACTCATTTTGCTTGATTGTAGTTGCCTGAAAACAAAAAATGTATTTCGGGCGCTGCTCGTATTGAACCTCCAACCATCCGATTTGGAGCCCAATTACCAGTTGATCCACGGCCACCCACAAGCTTCTTGGCTTGCTTCTCCTTTTTTATGACATTCGTCCATTTGCCATCACTTGTGGTCGGTTTTCCATCATTTCTGGCCGACCGGCCTTTGATCGGTCGGTTTTAAGACCTTTCGCAATTTTTTTCTTGCTCTTCGTGCCCGAGTTGTTGTGAGGCTTTTTATTCCAATTAGCTGAAAGAGTGTGTCCTTCAATTTAGGACCAATAAGTTTGGGTTGTTTCGTTTAGTTTCTCTCCTCTATGTCCTTCCCTCGTTCATCGCTGAGTTTCCATTTTGTTTTTGGCAAGAGCCTACCTCTATCTTATGGTATATGTTTGGCCAGCCACCGTTTGCGATTCCCACTTCCAAGGAGAAGAGTGCTTCCAGTAAAGAATAACCTCTGGGGTTGGTAAACCTGCTTCCCCATAAGGTTGCCAATGTAATGAAATCCTCTCCTGTAACAATTGTATATCTTCCACGTGCGACTTCAGCTAGATTATCTAGCATTTCCTCAAATTCCAGCTCGGTCTTGCATAATGGCTGTAAAAGTGTGTGTCACTGATTTCTCACCGGACAAAACCAAATTCAAAACCATAAGTGTAGGCTTTTTGGAATGCCTGTTTGCCGCATGTCCATATTGCCGCCAGCTTTTTTTGGTCACTGATCCATACGTTGCTGTCAAGAGTTTTTTAAGGTTCGCTGACCAGAATTATGTCCGCTCCCTCATCTTTACCCGTCTGTTTCAAAATATCCTCAGCTAGTTCGCAATGATTGAGATTTAGTTGTATGATCTTCACGGGAGTCTTCTGGTCATACGAGGGCGGGTCAATAAGTCCGTGACTTTTGGAATTTCTGACCTCTTTACTGAAACAGCAACACTGCTCCTGTCAACAGACATCTGTCAGTTGACTCCTGTCAAAATTTAAATTTGCTGCGTCAGTTAGTTTGTGTTTGACAGCTATTTTTATCAGACTACTCACTAATTTGAGGAGAAAATGGAAAAAAGTGAATTTCGTGTGCTTATTAAGCATTATTTCTTGCGAAAAAAAACCATTACCGAGACCAAGGCTAAGCTTGATAAATACTATGGGGACTCTGCACCATCGATTTCAATAGTAAAAAAGTGGTTTACTGAATTTCGTTGTGGCCGTACAAGCACTGAAGACGCCGAACGTCCTGGACGCCCAGTTGAGGTCTCTACACTCGAAACAATCGAAAAAATTCACGATATGGTGTTGGCCGACCGAAGATTGAAAGTGCGAGAGATTGTGGAAGCCGTAGGGATCTCGCATGGCTCAGTGGTTTCAATTTTGAATGATCACTTGGGCATGAGAAAGCTTTCCGCAAGATGGGTGCCGCGTTTGCTCACAGTCGACCACAAACGCAATCGTGTAACAACTTCACAGGAAGGTTTGGCGTTGTTTAATCGCAATATGGAGGAGTTTTTGCGCCGTTTTGTAACCGTGGACGAAACATGGATCACAACACACCAGAGAACAAACAACAGTCAAAACAGTGGGTTTCTAAGGGTGAATCGGCGCCAAAGAAGGCCAAGGTGGGTTTGTCAGCCAATAAAGTTATGGCGACTGTTTTTTGGGATGCACGCGGGATAATCCACATTGACTAGCTTCAAAAGGGAAGAACAATCAATGGGGAATATTATGCCAACTTATTGGACCGATTCAATGACGATTTGAAAAAAAAACGACCTCATTTGGCCAAGAAAAAAGTTCTTTTCCACCAAGACAATGCAAGGGTGCACACATGTGCAGTTGCCATGGCAAAAATCCATGAATTGGGCTATGAATTGCTCCCTCATCCACCCTATTCTCCAGACTACTTCTTGTTCCCAAACCTGAAGAAATGGCTTGGTGGAAAAAGATTTGACTCCAATGATGAAGTCATCTCGCAAAGGCCTATTTTGAGGACCTCGACAAATCATTTTTTTTGGAAGGGATAAAAAAATTGGAGAAGCGTTGGACAAAGTGTATAGAGCTCAAGGGAGACTACGTTGAAAAATAAAATTATTTTTTTATCAAAAAATCTGTGTTTTAATCCAAAAGTCACGGACTTATTGACCCGCCCTCGTAGCTTCCTTGAAAATCCTGCATCTACTGCTACCGCCTTCGTGTTTTGCGTCCTCCGGGTAATTTTTCTTGTAAAACGTGCAAAAGGGATGCTCGCTGCACTCCTTTGCAATATGTCCTTCGGATCTGCATCTTCTGCATAATTTAGAGGGATATATGTAACCAAATTTCAGGCATTTGAAACACTTTTTCACACAACCAAAAGTAAACGACTCCAAAACAGAATTACTAATGTCTCAAAGCCATATGTCTAAGCTTGGCTCATGAGATTTTAGATACTTACTGCTGGAGCCATTTATTAAGAGAGAACTTAGTTGCGGATAAATAAAGAGTGCGGATGTATAAAGAGTGTTTTGAAATATTTGAAATTGAAATAAAACGTGATTGATCACGCTTAGATTTACCTTGCTTCAAATTCGACAATTTTGCTTATGTAAAAAGCCCCTAAGACAGAAGTGAGCCTCATCACTAAGTGGACTTCCAACTGTTCGAGCTAGCAATCAGTGAAGTCACAATATAAGCATGATCGCCTGGCTCCAATTTTTGCAGCAATTGAATCTTGTAAGCGTGTAAACCAAGATCCTTTCGAAAAATCTTCCACAAGAACAGGCCTCAATGTCGCCGATATTTTCATCTTCGCGAATCCACGCCAGTGGCTTCGAGTCCAAAAGAGTAAATGTCGACTCGCTTGGTAAAATGTGTTGACCGTAAAATTGGTGTATCGCTCTAAAACTCCGGATACTGATTTTGGAAATAATTTTCTACAATTCGTAAACCTTTCAATCAACGGCGAATATTATGCCAAATCGTTCAACTATAATTTAATGGAAAATGATAGCATTTGGCATAGTATAAAGTGGTCTCTCTGAAAGGGTGTACACTGCAGACATGTGTTGCCAACATATCGAAATTTCATGAATTGTATTATGATTTGCTTTAGCGCAGACAAAAGGCATGATTCGGTTTGGCTTCGAGTCAATACACCTAAGGGTCCATAAAAATGATGAGTTGGATGCTGATAAGCAACCTCCTCCTCCTTTAACGGAGACATCACCAATTACAACCTTAGATCTTGGAGCGTTGATATCATTTCCAGGAAACCGATGACGATACAAAAAGAGGTTGCATACGATCAGAAGAAGAAGATGAGCTCTTGAGCGCATCTTACGAATCGGAGAACTTCAAAAACACCGTGGTTGAGGTCACTCCGGGACCTATATTATAAGTACTAACCTCATTGTTTGCAACATTGGCAATGAGCCCACTTTTATAAAAAGAAACCGACAGGAAGTACTAGATATCACTCTTGTGGTAACATCTGTACAGTTTTTTCAGACCACAGATACATCCAATTTAGCCTGTGTGATGCTCCTCGAAGCCAAGCAGCATTCCGCAATTATTAGAAAACTGGTTGGCCAAAATACAGAGAAATACTGTCAGAAACAATATTCTCTGAACTCTCTCGTCCTCCGTGTGGCACCAATGAGGTTGACATGAAAGTCAGGGAATTCATCTTGGCTCTTAATCAGGCCATGGCGGCTTTCTGCCCTCTTATTCAACCTAGAGGAATGAAAAAGCCGCACTGGTGGACATCGGCACTAAGATCGTATAGAAACATTTGCAGAAATCTTTTCAACATAGGAATTCCTCAAATTATACAAAAAACAAATGAGGAAAACCTCTGATGCATCGCAGCTAAGAAGAATCCTCTGCACAAATCCTATGATGCCTAGCTGTTTGAAAAAAACTGATGGCTCTTTGACAACCCCAAGTGGTGACTCACTCAACCTGCTATTGGACACCCAGTTTCCAGGCCTACTGCAACCGGGAACAAAATTCATGGTCTGATTACAAGAGACAAACTGCTCTGGGCGCTGCATGGCTTCAAACCATTCAAGTCTGCTGGTCTCGACGGTATAATACCTGGCGAGCTACAAAGGTCCTCAGGTATTATACTGCGTATGCTAGAAAATGTCGTGAGGAGCTGTGTAGAACTAGTCCATATTCCACTGTCATGGAGAAAAGTCAATGCAGTTTTCATTCCTAAAGCCGGAAAATGCTCTTATTTGTTCTAAAGGACCTCTGACCTCCATATACGAGCTAAAATTGATCCAAGACTTCTGTCAACGGCTCAATATGCCTACTCTAAAGAAAATTCCGTGGAAACGGCTCTGCATTCAGTAACTAGCCACATCGAACGATCCCTACAATATAAAGAGTACACAATGTTGGCTTTCCTGGACATAGAGGGTGCCTTTAACAACGTCAACACATCCGCAATCACGACTGCCCTGTCAACTCTGCAGGTAGACGGCTCACTTGGGGAGTTGATCAGTCTTATGCTAAGCAGCAGGATAATCAACTCCAAACTGGGTGGGGCTTCTGCTAAAATACGTGCCAGCAAAGGTACGCCACAAGGCGGTGTCTCCTTTCCCATTATTTGAAACTTAGTGGTTAATGGACTGCTGATATTCCAGGAAATATAAAATTCCAATTATAGACCCTCCCTCAATAAACGGTGCCAGTTTAGTCTTTTCCGATACAGCAGAACATCTGGGTCTCATTTCTGACCGGGAGCTAAACTGGAAACCTAACATTCAAGAAAGAGTCAATAAAGCTACGATAGTTTTATTCTCTTGCAAAAAAGCCATTGTGAATAAATGGGTCCTTCCACCCCGCATAAACCACTGGCTATACATCTCGGTCATAATGCCGATACCCACCTACGGGGTTGTCGTCTGGTGTCTGCAGTCAGCCGCAGTAAACTAAGCAAAACCCAAAGCCCAAACTCTATGCATAAGAGGAGCCTTACGGTCTACTCGCTCTGCAGCATTAGACATTCTGTTACATTTGACAACCCTCGATATTTTCACCAGGCAAGTAGCAGCGACTCCAGCTATTCACCTTAAAGCGACTATGTACATAATGGACAAATAATTCATTTGGCCACGCAAACATTTTTAATACATTAGGAATCCTCACTGAGAACATGGATTACGCCATACCTGCACCTTTGTTTGACTTTCATTTAAGCTTCCCCTCCAGATCCTTTCGGGAGGAAGATACTTTCATGGAGAACAAGTCAATCCATTTCTACGCAGATGAATGTAAAACCGATAGCGGGGTTGGTGTTGGTGTTCTCTCAGATAAACTAAATCTAAGCCTCTCTTTCCGTCTTCCAAATCACTGTAGAGTGTTCCAGGCGGAAGTTTTAGCGATTAAAGAAGTCAAGCTGAAGAAAAACGTGATATCTGCAAACGCTATCCGCATCTTTTTGGATAGTCAGGCGGTTATCAAGTCCCTAGAGTCAGTCTCACTAAATTCGAACGAAAACCGCCCTTGAATGCCGATCATTCATTGGAGATGGCAGAGCAATTCAACCATCACATTTGCTGGGAGCTGGGCCACAATCATATTCCAGGGAACTATAGGGCCGATGAAGTCGCCAAAATTGGAACCACTCTACCTATTTTACTGGAAAAGGGTAGCAAAGGTATAACAATTGCTACTGGCAAATTAATATTAAAACTAAATGCAAACAAAAGAACAGATCTTAGGTGGACTGTTGAACCAGCATGTCTAGCGACTAAACAGATCTGGCCAAAGCTAGATCCGAATCGCTCTAAGAGTCAGATCTTTCTAAATAGGAAGCATTTCAGCGCCATCATAGGTGCCATCACTGGACACTGCCTCATAGGCAAGCACGCAAGAAGTCTTGGCGCTTTTACAAACGATTTCCGTAGAAGCTGCATGGACGAGGAGGAAGAGGAGACAATCCTCCACCTTCTCTGTACTTGTCCAGCTCTCTCCCAGGGAGGAAAACTTCAGTTAAGAGCTTACTTCTAAAATGATTTAAGCGATTTAAAAAATATAGACGTAAACAGTCTCCTACGCTTCATCGTAAGCTCAAACTAGACCTAAGTGGGCTCGTGTTTCCAACAGCCAGTCTTACCTAACTACCTACTATTTTAATTTGCTCCTTCTTCCGCCTTATTCTCCGGGTTTAGACCTAGCGATTTTGACGGAAAGTGATTTGGTTCCAACGTTTCCAAAAAGCGATGTTCAACGAAAGTGGGCCCTATTGAGTTAAGGTGTTTAATGTGAGTCCCACGTGACTGCTCTTCGGTTTCATTAGTCGCACCTGGAATTCCAAGTTGATGTGCGATTCCCACTTCTGCTGAAAAAAAACGAAATAATGTTTTCCGAAACATTACAATAATCCTTTTTAAATTCAAAAAAATATTATATGTATAACCTAACAAATATAAAACCTTAATCTTACAAGCTAGCTTAATTAAATTAAATTAAACTGTACTTAGATATGTAAGAGCACGAAGCATCTATGTATGCTGCGGTGCTGGACTACTGAATTTAGAATTATAATATAACTGAACTAACCACAATCCCGAAATTAGTTTATATTGTATGATACAAGTATAAGCTTTTACAGAATGATTTCTACTGTGTTCAAACAAGTAACTCGGATTTCTTTTCTGCACGTTCTACCAGGGGCGTATTGCATTCTGGAAACATTTAAATATAGAAAAGTTGTACTAATTTAATGTCTCAGTTCTTAGTAGTTACGTACACAGGAACATATTTTTGCAAAATTACACATCCTTACAATGAAAACAAACTTCATCAAAGTGTGTCTTAAAATCACAGGATATTAAGCTAAAAATACATGCAACTGATATTGCAGCAGAAAAGTACATATTATAAGGTCTACTCATAGTAAAAGATTTTTAAATGGAAAATTTGCTGCCACTGTAAAAAATGCGATTATCTTGTTTCAACCCTAAGGCGTGCAATTAAATTCATTTATGAATGCCGGCATATACGCGTACGCACATAATGTGAGTACGCTTTTGGCTACAAAATTTTTTTTTTCCAAGATTCACAAGTATCTTCAGAGAGGTATTTAAATGATGTTGCGTTTGGAGGAAGATGGAAATGTTGGAACATCACTTGCAATATTCAAATAACTTAGGATGACGAGATTGATTTTTTCTGTTTACATCTGAATATATATATGTATACATATGCATATTTTTATTTAAGTTGGTGTTAAATTTACACTTCAAAATTATGCTTGGTGATCTCATTTAAAAAAATAATAAAACTTATGTCATAAGTCATTATATCAATCAAAACACGAAAATTGGTATTACCAATGGGATGCGAAACAACCTAATTAAAGATCTTATTGTTCAAATCCACAATGAACGTGATGCGAATAGAGGCCCTAGGATAAAAATTCGGAATTTCCCAAAAAAAATATTAGTGCAGCAAAATACAAAGGAAGTTCTTGGAATTTGGTAGAAGACATAGGAATATCGGAATACAATTTTTCTTTAAATATAGAGTGAAAACTTAAAAATGTTATCCGTTATGTACCTCCGCAACTGCAAACTTGAACACAGATGTCAATGAAATACCAGTTAGCTCTGAGAGATCATGGAAGTAGTAGCTTTTTGAAGTTCTTGGTCTCTAATTAAAGCGGTTGGAAGAGTGGAACAGAAAGTGAGGAATATACTGCCATGAGTTCACCACCTCACAGCCTTTGTAGAAGTCATCGTCGGTAAGTAGCAGCTTTATTCCATGCGCCACCTGAACATTATAAGTAAGTAACAGAATTTTCACTTTGCAGCCTTGTTTAGCATCGTCGGTGTTTGTGCTCGGGAATTTATTGTTGACATTACGAACACACGCGGGCAAAAAAGTAATCATTTTTCAGCGTACGTCCACGTCCGTAAATTCAGGCCAGCTGTTTCGGCACTTAGTGAAGCACAGGTAAGATCCCCGTCCACACCTCTCATATCACTCAGATCTGAAGCTAAATGGATACGAGCTATTACCACTATTCTTTTCTCATAGCAGTCTCGCCATTTACGTGCGTAGTGATGGAGCATACCAAATTCCACCACAATGTAGTCCCTGTTCCAATCCGGAATTCAATTTCATGTGGTTAAAATTCCATCTCCGTAAGCAAATTATCCACTACTGCTTTATTTACAGAAGCCCCAGACTGGACACCAACTCGACCTTTAACGAATTTGGGGAGCTGCCTGCTTTGTATCCCTGTTATTACGTGCGATTTCAATATAAACAATTCTGGTTGGCTTCGACATTCTGGACAGACAACACCCGAAGAACGGTGTGTTGAGATCTTCGCTGAGGAAAATAATTGAACTCAGCTTGTAAATGAGCCCACACGAATACCAGACGTTGACAGTCATACCGCCAATACCCTGGACTTGTTTTTAACTTCTCACCCTGACAAGTACTGCGTTGACGTGCTCTCCCCTCTAGGCTCGTCGGACCATTGTGTCATATCAGCTAAATTCTCGTACACCCACCACACAGTTAGAGAAAAGATCCCTAAAAGAACCGTATGGCAATACGAGAAAGCCAACTGGAGTGGCCTTAACAGCTTCTTTAGGAATTTTAACTGGTCGTTATGTTTCCTCGATAACGACGTGGATGCCGCTGCTGACATGATCACAGAAACTATTCTCTTTGGAATGAGATGCTTTATCCCTCATCGGATGAAGAGTATCAAACCAAACGAAAAGGCATGGTACGACTCGAGCTGTAAAGAGGCTGTCAGGGTTAGAGAACTGTTTTTTCGGTCCTACAAGACCAACCCGACGGAGGAAAACCGAAAAAAGTTCAAATGAGCCAGAAATGACTGCAACGTCTTTCTCAAGCGTGTGAAATTCCAATACGACCAAAACTGTTGCAAAAAATACTGCAATGTCCCAAAGGCAGTAAAAATTGTTGGTCGTTCGTCAAAAGCATTAGAAATTCTGCCTCATCCTCTTTGGACAAGGCCAATCTACTTGCTGCACACTTTGCGGCTAGCTCAGCACTCCCAGATTGTGCTTTGTCCCCGCCTACACTTGAGTGCGTCGAATCTTCAGTGGGACGAATCCACTTTCGCACTCGTGTACATGAATCCGCTGGACCAGATGGTATATCTCCCCTTCTTCTGAAGAGATGTTCTTCCACGCTGGCAAAACCACTGCGTAAGCTTTTTCATCAATCCTACTCTTTAGGACTCTTTCCGAGCAGATGGAAAACAGCATTTGTCCAGCCCGTCCGTAAAAAAGGCGAATCTTCTTCTCTCTCCTCCTACAGACCCATTGCACTTACGTCCCTTCTTCATGGAAACGCTGATAAACCGTCAGCTCATAAAATATCTCGGAACACGAGAACTTCTCAATGACCGGCAATATGGTTTTCGTAGCAACAGATTCATTGGTGATCTGATGGCATGTCTCACCGAAAAGTGGAACCAAAGCGTACATCAATCTGGCGAAAGCAAGATAGTTGGACTTGATATTTCTAAGGCATTTGACAGAGTTTGGCATCAGGCTCTTTTGTTGAAAATGCGTGCTTTTGGGATCGACGACTCTCTTCTTCAATGGATTAGAAATTACCTTTCGGAACGTTCAATTCAAGTTGTCTTGGACGGTTTCAAGTCTGATATTCACAAAATAAATGTTGGTGCCCCCAGGGATCAGTTCTGCCTCTGACACTCTTGTTTAATTTTCACCAACGATCTCTTGTCTGCTACCTCTAATCCAATATATTCTTTTGCTGATGACAGTACTCTCTGCTTTTCATATTCTTTCACGGACTCACGCCCCTGCTCTTTGTAAAACTTAATGCTGTCTGCTGTCATCAAAGCGAAATTCAAGTACCCAGCCATTATCCATGAATGGCACTTGCATCGTCGAAACCGATAAATTTTCCATTTTCGGTATGTGTGTCAATGACAACTTACGTTGGAATGACCACATATTCGGAGTCGTCAAAACTTGTGCTAAATGTCTAGGTTTCTTTAAGCAATGTTAGAAATACTTTACCCCCTCTGATCTGGCCCCAATATATAAGGCATTCATCCGCCCAAAATTGGAGTACAATGTCCGCATCTAGTCAAGTGCTCCTCAAACATCTCTGCACCTGCTACGAGTAGATAGGATTCAAAACCGCGCGACAAAACTCATAGTTGATGTTAATATTACTCAAACAATGGACACCCTCGAATACCGATGTAATGTGTCGTGTCTCACTCTGTTTTATCGTCCCTTCAAACTTTTAACACCCGCCTCGCTATGAATGCTCATCAGTATACCCTCAAGCCCACTTTCGGACGTACTCTTAAATATCGTTATTCGTTCCTAAGTTCCTAAGCCGTACAACTCGCTTGTGGAATGGGGGAGAGTACGATAACTTTGGCGCCAAGAATTGATAACGGTATTTTGTAGAGGGGTTAAAAACTAGCATTTTTTACTATGGGAGGTGGGGGGGTCTATCTCACCCCGTTTAGGAATTAGGGGCAATTTTAGAAAAAAATGACTTAAAATGGGAAAGGAATTATTAAAAAACAACAGCAACACTTACAATAAAGTACTATACAGGATTTGAAAGCCTAAAATTTGCTCTTTAATATAAAATTTACATCAAATTACTCGTGTGAATAGTTTTTGAATAATTCGCATTCAAACTTAAATTTTTGGTAAAAAATGAAAAAAAAAATTTTTTTACATCAATATTATTCAAAATTGTGAGATGATGTGCCTAATTGGTTTTTTGTATTAATGAGCATATCAATTCTGAATCGAACACAAAAAATCGCATGGCTTTATATCTTCTAGTTTTTGAGAAAATTGAAAATTACTAAAACTATTTTTTATAAGACGTTTTTTTTTTGGTATTTATGGTGATCTCACTTTGAGGATTAATATTGAAGATAGGGTCATCTTTGTAAGTAAAGTACAGCAAATCATTTAGCGTGACCCAGAATGCACCACGAGGAGGTAGATTTGCATTGCATTCCGCGTTCCAGTCAGTCAGTTTGTGAGTAAGGTAGGTGTTAGTTAAGAGTAGTCAATTAAATGTTCAATGTACGAGTACATATTAAAAAGGTATGTAAGTTTCGTCAATGAAGTCACCGTCCGTACTGGTGTCAATGTCGAGTTCGTTGAGTTCGTCGATGATGGTGAAGAGCCGAGGTTGTTTTGGTGGTAAAATACCTTCTAAGTGCTCATTGTGAACGGTCGGAGGGTCGAAGTCCTTCAGTTGCAAACCCACACTTTCTTTACCTTTGACAAAACCAGGGTACACTTTTTTTACGTCAATTAAAAATTCCGTGATTTGGGAGCCCATGTCGTCCTTAAAATTTTTTGCAAGGCAGTATTTCCGGTAAAAGAAAAGTGCCATATATTGGTGAAGGTGCTGCGTTGTATTGCGGCATAAAATTGATTTTTCATCTGATTCTCAAGATCATTTATAGTATTGGTTGCATCGGTCTTGTCAACATATTCGCCTTTGCTGTGGTTTGTAATTTCATGAGTCGTAGAAGTAGGGAACATTTTCTCAATAGCTATGTGTTGGCGTGCGCTGTCGACTGCTGTTGGGGTTAACGTATTTGTGCATATAAGGCCACAAGTCTTCTTTACTTTTGGAGTTCACTTTAAAGAAGCGTCCGACCTTATTTTCTTTACAAAATAACCCCAACACTACGATTTTCATTTGTTCAGTTACACGGCCTCTGTGGTATTTCCTTTTTGTAAGAAAGGTCTCGTCGATTTGTATAGTTTTTCCTTCGCCGCCAATGTTAACATGGACATGAGATGCTATTATTTCGGCTATTTCACGACGATAGCTATAATAATCTATTATAGTAGATTTACTAAGCTCACTTTTATTGTCGTGATGGCGCCAAGCGATTATATACTAATTTTAAAATAATAACATACATGTAATAATATTCTTAAAAAATCCTTGGGTTGTAGCATAAGGTTTAATTAATTTACCTGTCACAGGCATTTTGATAACAAAAGCGATAATTATTGCAAGCATATCGCGAATCTCTAGCCGACATTGAAATCCATGGAAAAATGTACCGATAGATGGGTTGATTGTATTGTATTTCTGCAATTTTTGTCACGTTTTTTTTAGAACTTTTCTTTGAGCATCGCCACATCCAACCGAACTTTATATTTCAACACTTTTCTACCTTCATAGGTAAGTTGCAACACAGTGGGGGAATGGATGTTTTAGTGGGAATTAAACCAGATTCTTCTAAAAATTCAATGCTTCTTTCGTTGGTCGACACCAAATCTCCGAACGAACAAAACACTGGGAAGTTATTTAGTTTAATATAGATTAGAGGATGCTTAGCCGTCATTGCTCATTAACAAAAAATATCACTTGATTCGCACTACGGTTGAACACAGAGTGATCTTTGTGAATATCAATAACTACACGCCTTATCACAAAAAGAAATAACGGTATAAAAGCCAAACGTTTGTTCGGTTATATTTTTGTATTATTATCAAGTGCATTACATATTACATACGTACAAACATAGATATTTCGCAAAGTAAATAATTTACTGCAAAATTGGAACATGTGAATTTTCTATAATGCGAATTAGTGAAACTTTGTTATTAATGGGAACTTTGTAATTTTGTGATGAGTACTGTGGATGAAGAGTATTGATGACATAGGCGCCTGTCTGACGAAAAGCGCATACCCCGAGCGGAGCAACGAAGTTGCGTGGGCCGAACCTGCCGCCTGAGGAAAGAGAGTTGAAATCCCTTAATCACTCGAAGCGGGTCACCCGTGTACTCTTAATTAAGAAAACTATTGATATAGGTGTCTGCGAGATGTTTAAATACTACTCATTAACTTATTCAAAGGAAGACTATGTACATAAATGCCAAAAAACAAAACTAAAATAGTAAATTTAATTTCAATTTGCTCAAAAACTAGAGGACATAAAGCCGTGCGGTTTTTTATGTTCAGAATTAATACGCGTATTGAATACAAAAAACCAATTTGGCACATTATTTCCCAATTTTGAGTAATATTGTTAAATTTTTTTTTGTTTTTAATTTTTTACCAAGAATTTGAGTTTGAATGTGAATTATTCAAAAACTATTCACACGAATAATTTGGTGTAAATTTTATATTAAAGAAAAAGTTCCGGGCTTTCATATTCTGTATTGTACTTTATTGTAAGTGTTATCGTTGTTTTTTAATAATTTTTTTCCCATCTTAAGTCATTTGTTTTTAAATTGCCCATAACTCCTAAACGGGACGAGATGGACCCCCCCCCTACCCATAGTAAAAAATGCTAGTTTTTAACTCCTCTACAAAATACCGTTATCAATCTTGGCGCTGAAGTTATCGTACTCGTGTAGTGGAATGCACTGCTTAGCTCTTTAACGTTCACTGGTACCTCTCTTTCCATCCTCCCTCATTTTCCTTCGCCCGCGCTGTGTGCAAACATTTTAAGAGTACTTAAATACCTTCAGCGCCCAAATGATAAGAAAAAAAAAAAAAGAAAACCTCTCATTATCTTTGATTTCGTTTGGTCTACTTGCATTCTAAGAGTTCAGAGCGGTGGTTAATTACTTTGACCTTATTTATTTTATTTATCTTAAGGAAGTGACAATAATATTGGGTGGGCAACTAAGTCAATAGATGGTTCCAGCAGTAAGTGCTGGTCGATGATGACATATCCAATGCGTAATCAACCAAGCTTAGACATATGGTAAGCAAACCGTTTTGACACATTAGTGATTTTGTTTTGGCGTCATATACTTTTGGCTGTGTGAAAAATGTCTGATTTTGTGCCAACTAATCATCATTTGCAGGAAGTGTTTATGTTCTTCTTTCATTCGAAGAAAATGGCGGCTGACGCGCATCGAGAGCTAGATAAAGTTTACGTAGATTCTGCTTTAAGTAAAACAAGGTGACGTGATTGGTTCCGTCGCTTCAAAGACGGTGATTTCGATGTTGGCGACCGTCCCCGTGAAAGAACGCCAAAATTCTTCGAAGGCGCTTCAAGTGGGAGATAGGCTAGATGGTTATTTAAGTGGAAACACGCTGACTCAGTTTTGGTTAGACTACGCATTTCTTCCACTTCATAAGGTATCTTGCCAGATTTTCGAGATCAGTTGTTTCTTCAGTCAGCTTAAAGTTCCGGCTCTGAACGGCTATGGCTAAATCGTCACCATACACGAATTTCTTGAACTATACTTCCGGTATGTCGTGAATGCGGAGGTTGAATAAGATTGGCGCAAGAACTGACCCTTATGGTAACCCATTGTTCAGTTGTCTAGGCCTACTCATACTGAACTTGCAAGCTGCTAAGCATGTTGTTAATTTCATTTGATATCGTCAAGGGTACGACCTTCAAAAGTTTAAAAATCATGCCTATACACTAGACTGTATCGTAGGCGGCTCTAAGGTCTACACACACACTTACTGTCTTAAGCTTATTTTCGAAGCCATTTCCGATATGTGTTGTTAGAGCCAGTACCTGATCTTCGCAGCTCCGACCTGATCTAAAGCCGACCTCCTCAATAGTCCTACTTCTTTTATCGCCCCGACAATCCTGTTGTAGATAAGACGCTCAAGGATTTTATAGCAAATGCTTAAGAGAGCAACTAATCTGCAGCTATCGCTCCTCTCGCCTGGTTTCCCAGGTTTAAGGATAGCAACGATCTTAGATTTCATAAATTCTTTAGGTAAGATTCCTGACAATAGAATATTGCTAAAGAATTTGTACAACCAGAGTTTGGTGTTCTTGCGGGTTTGAATTCGGGGTAAATATCGTCAGTTGAAGTTCCATCGAGGTCGAAGGATTGAGTTTTTCATGCTGGCATCTAGGACTACTGGGCGAAGTTGGCTCTCGAAGTCGGGTAGAACTTCTCTGAATATTTTCTGCGCTCTTTCGCCTTGTACTGATGTAGCAAAGTAGAGATCGGGATTAAATCTCCTACACCATCTTCTTTGGTGCTTCTGCCATTGGCGTCGAAAATAAGTGGTAAGCGGTTTGCTTCAACCCAATTGTAAAGTATTACACCATATTTGTCATCCCCTTGGTACTTCCATACACTATGATGACTGTTAAAATCTCCAGCATGGATTGCTGGATGTTGGTACACGGGTACTATGTCGGTGGACCAGCGGCTATTCGGTAGTTTGTAGATGTTGACAATACAATTTCAATTATCACAATCGACAAATCACGCAGAGTTTTCTTTCTACTACAGCGGATCGTACGAACGTTACAATTCCATAGGCTAGGTGATGAAGGGTACTTATAAATGAGTTCGTCTTTGCAGTGTATTTCTTGGAGGAGTACTATTTCGTTCTCTACCAGAAGGCGACACAGATAATCTCATTTTGCTCTACTGATGCCTTCACTATTCAATTGACAGATACGGATATCCCCAATCAGACGGCGTAATTGGGATCCGGTTAAATGTGCGTTACGATATACATATTAATGTCGCTTGTTACGTTGCTGGGAGTTCGGTTTTTGTTGAAAAGTTTGGCATCGAATTGTGAATAGCATGTATATTCGTTACATGACATTCCTCTGTTACCAACCACCCAGCAGAGCTCAACCTTATACTGAACGCTAAGAGCCTTAAGATTTAATCTCGATTGCAGCGATGGCCTTAATGACAGCCTGTGTATCAATGAATATCGTAATATCGTCGTGGGGTATTGCCTTTAATGCCGCAAGTCTGCGCACTCCTACTACAGTCAATATCTTAGCCTGAAAGACCCTGCTGTAATTATAACTAGAATTAAATTAAACGCAAAATTTTTTTTGGCAAATCTCCGCAAAAAAGTCGTTGACTGTGACTTGAGCATCTTAAGCGCAATTGATCGGAGAATATCCCAGCGTCTGATATCGGGTCTGTTGTCTCCTTTTTAATCCATCTGTAAAAATTGATATCGAGTTATCTGCCATGGTTTCTATCCTATGCCTCTCTTCATGTGTTTTACAAACGAATGGTATTTCAACGTCAAAGTTTTTTTTATAAATTGCGCTCGCTTGATGGATTTAGGCACCCTTAAAATGTTTGCACATAGTAAGGCGAAGGGAAAGCAGGGAGGATGGAAAGAGAGGTACCGTTGGTTTTAAATGTTTGAAGGTTATAATGAGTTGTATGGGCTAGGAACGAATTACGGTTGACTTACAACAAATGCAGGAAGCTCTGGGGTTATGATGGGAAAGGGAAAAAAATTCTGATTTTTATAATAACTAAATGAAACAATTTTATCCTTTTCTTAAACGTTACAAAAATGTTCTTTAATCAATGATTAAGAAGGCAACTTAACCGATCGAGGTCTGAATCAGAAGTGAAAATGTGTAAAAAAAATGTAAGTATGCTGTGTACATATAATTCTGGACAGTTAATGAGTAATTAATGAGATTAGTCGCAATTTACAATAAAGTTAAAAACTACGTAGGCCAGCTACATAAATTATAGGGTGCGTGTACTACCAATTTCCTTTAGTTCATTTAGGTTTCTGATCATCCAGCCCCCCCTGGAAGACTAGGGTCTTTCAGAAAATGGCAAAGGGGCCACCTTAAGAGCTGGTCGAACAAATTCTCCGAATTTTGTTTTGACGGTAACAACTCTGTCTTTAAGTTTATGCATTTCATCTAACAAACGTTTAGCACCACGAAAGTTAGTTCCATTATCGCTCCAGATTTTGTAGGGTTTACCGCGACGCGCGACGAAACGATCTAATACCAGTAAAAACGCGGTCTACGACAAATCTCCAACGAGCTCAACGTGAACGGCTTTAGTCGTAAAACAAACAAAAAGCGCTATATAAGCTTTAACAAATTTTGGGTTTGTCCCCCGGCTGAGACGCAATTCAATGGGACTCGCATAGTCACAACCGTCCTTACTAAAGGGCCTAGTGTAACGAATACGTGCTGCCGGAAGGTCTCCCACGAGCTGCTTTGTGGTTGCCAAACGCTCTCAAAAGCAAATCACACAGTCATGTACAATTTTCCGCGCGAGATTTCTACATCCAAGTATGAAAAAGTTTTGCTTTATTAACGCGAACAACAGCGATACGCCAGGATGTAAATGTTTATCATGCAGATGGCGCACTATGAGTTTCGATATTATGTGAGATTTGCACAATATCATTGGATGCTTTTCTGAATACGAAAGTTCCGAATGTTCTAAACGGCTACCCACCCGAAGCACACCACTAGAGTCAACAAAGGGACTTAAAAGAAGAAGTCTGTTTTTAGAGGGAAGATCTTTTCCCAGTTATAAAAGTTCGATTTCGTTGCGAAACACCGACATTTGAGCGTGTTTAATTAATTTAGTTTTTGCAAAGTTTAATTCCGTCGATGACAATGGATTTAAGTTACAATCTTTTCGATTGGGTGGAAAATTGGATATGAAACGTGACGTATACGCGGTAACGCGTACCAAGCGTATCCAATGAGAAGAATTTTGAAATAGTGTTTCCAGAGGGTTATAATAAGTAAAATTCGAAACAAGTACCTGAGTTGGAGATACCTTTTTCTCCTCCCGGTGCTCCAAATTGATATCTTCCTGTACGCATTTCGACACCGACCAGCTAGTCCTTTCCTTACTTAACCAAGGTGGTCCTCTCCACCACAAATCCGCCGTTGGTGGAGACGATGGTGATATTCCGCGCGCCGCAATGTCTGCAGGATTTGAGGCAGATCGTATGTGGTTCCAAAACTTGAAATGAATCGAAGTCAAGACTTCGGAAGTTCGATTGCCAATAAACACAGACCGCTTCTTGGGAGGGGCTGATTGGAGCGACTTTTGATTTGGCCGCAACAAAGGACACAGTAATGGTTCCATCTGATGAAACGCTTCGGCAATAAACCGCAGCAGCATACGCGTCTAATGATGCGTCACAGAAACCGTGAAGCTCCAATCCGATTTATTTTGCAGCATCATCCTTTTAATAGATAGGGATTCCAGCGTAGGAAGCTCCTCTCTGATACCCGCCACTGACGAGCAATTCCGTTTGACAGTTCCTCGTCCCATTCCGAATTTTGTCACCATAGATCTTGAAAAATTATCTTTACTCCGACGATGACCGGTGCGAGAAAGCCTAAGGGATCGAATAATCGCGACGCCTCCGAAAGTCTGCGGCATTTCGTACAAGTGATGTCATTGCTTAACTTGACCTTATAAGAATAGCAATATCTTGATGGGCACCACTGTAAACCGAGGATCTTAACCGAATTGGATTACTCAAAGTCTACAGACGAAAGCTCTCGGTGATTCTCTGGAAGCTTTACCAAAAGTGGCCACCAGTTGGTAAGTCCACTTGCGAAGATTAAATCCTGCTGATTGTAGAAGATTTACCAAATCCGATTGCAGAGCAAAGAGGTCATCTATATGGTATTGTCGGTGCCTGTTATGACATCGTCAACATAGAAATCGTTGCGAAGAACATTTAATGCGTTAGGATGCGTTGGGGCAGAATCAATGGCAAGTTGCTTTAACATGCGAACTGCAGCAAATGGAGCAGAAGATGTTCCGTAGGTAACGGTGAGTAGGCGATAATGTCTTAGCGTTTCTTCTTGACTTTCACGCCAAATAATGCGTTGGAAGTCAGCATGATTCCTAGCAATCCAGATTTGCCGATACATCTTTTCAATGTCCCCTGAAAGGACATATAAATGCTTGCGGTAGCGGAGGCAAATCAAGAATATATAGCGCTGGATGGTTGGCCTTACCAAAAGAGTGTCATTCAAAGATGTATTATTTGATCTAGCCGACGCATCAAAAACGACTCTTATTTTTGTTGTTGTGCTATCACCCTTAAAAATTGCGTGATGGGGAAGATAGCAAATGTTTTCCGAGCTTGCCAATTTATTTTGTGGAACATCCTCCATATGGCCCAAAGTTAAATACTCATTAATGAATGCAGAGTACTGAGATTGCAACTCCTTATTTAGTTTAAACCTCCTTTCGATTGCATGAAACCGATTAACTGCGATACCGTTAGAGTTGCCGAACTGTAGCTTCTTCCAGGGTTTGAAAGGCAGAACGACTTCATATCTGCCATCTGGCCGGCGCTTATGATTCTTAACGAAAATTTCTTCAGCTAACTCTTCTTCCATCGAATGGGGTACTTCACTTGAGACATCTTCCATTTTCCAAAAACGTTCCAGGTCGAATTCCTGTGTTATGTCCAATCTAGTACGTCTGATTTGCTAGCAGGTACTTTTAAGTTTCCTCCTGCAAAAACAGAGCCGAATATGGTTGGAATGGAAACGAAGTTTGAATTTGAAACCTGCTCTGATGCGCCTTTAATTTAACTAAAGAATTTATCAACACCTATCAGGATGTCGATAGGGCAAGGTGTATAATACTTTGGATCAACAAGCTCAATCATTAAAAGGGTTTTAGGAATATGCTGCGACGAAAACTGAGGCAAGTTTGACGTAAGTTTGTGCAAGATGAAACAGTTGACTTCAATAGATTCCTCGTTATAACGAGACATGAGGTTCAGGGTTACTAATCCATTGCTAACTCCTGTCGAGCTAGATGCAATGCCAATGATTGGGATACGAGAGTGTTTTCGAATCAGCCCTAAACGTTGGACAATCCTTTCGGTTATAAGTGGCACTTGGGATCCCGAATCTAGCAGCATGCGAACGTCCTGATAATTCCCCGATCTATCCTGAATCCGAGCAATAGCGGTGGGTAAGATAGAGGTGGCACGGTGAGACGACTCAACCGAATGGTTAGTAAAGGTAGGTTGTTCTGGAATTGGATGTGACAGGTTTAAGTTTTCTTTCGAAACTGCAGAAGCCTCGAGAAGTAATTGAGATGACGATGACGCAGGTTGATTTTCAGGTAAGTGAACTAAAACATGGTGCCTTGCATTGAACATGCGGCGACGTAAGTTTGAGTGACATCTCTAAGATGAATGACCTAGCTTAAGACAATTGAAACACAGTGATGAGTTTTTAGTAAGTTCACGACGTGCAGGTACGGATAGAGCCTTGAATTCTGGACACTGAGGAAGCATATTATCCCTTTTACATTTGGGGCAGGCTTGACGCGATTCAACGACATGTGAATGAAGTGACCTAGAAGCCTTTCCAGGCCGACGTTGACTCGAACGCGCGGTCGGTTGGCAAGATTCCAAGCAACGACATCGGGCTTGCAGAAAATCCAAAGATTCCCCAATGGTGTGGTCCTCTCTTGAGCCTGGTTCTCCCGCCCATACCTTCTTAGTTTCGTAATCACGCTTTTCGTGCAAAATATGAATGAGCCAAAGGTCCTTACCGTTACAGTCAAGTGCATTCAATCCTCTAACAACTTCTTCAGCTCCATCTGCTATTTTATTTAACAATCCAATATTCCCATTAGAGCAGGTTAGAAGCGATAGGAATGAATCAATAAATGATTTAACAATCAAATGCGTTTGGTCATAGCGTCGCTCTAATCGATCCCACGTCTCACGGTAGTTAGCTACAGAACATTTGACATGACTAACTAAGTCCGCGGCACTCCCACGTAGGAATGACTTCAAGAAATGAAGTTTTTGCACAGGCGTTAGCGTAGTGTGCGAATCTACGATTCCTAAGAACATGTCGCGGAAAGTTGGCCAGTCTTTGTAATCGCCGCAAAAGGGTTCAATAGTAATTTTAGGTAACTGAATCGAATTATTTGAGGGTCTAATGAAACGTTCTGTCCTTTGCTCAGGTATGTCCTCTGTGCATTAAGACTTGTGTCTTGTGCCTCGTGATTTACATCGGATGCAAAAAACCTGTTCGTTGGAACTAGGAGCCGCGTTTACAAGTGCTTCTTGAATAACTATAGAACCCGAAACCTCTGCGGGGGGTGTTTTCTTTTCGATAGGTTCCTTCTTAAGTTTGAGAATTGCGTCTGTAAGAGTCGCGTGGATACGGAAGTACTTTTCGGCATATTCCTCGTACTCCAGCTCACGGTCTATGTACCCCTTCTCGTCTATATAGTCTAATAACTCATTTTGTAAACTAACAAATTCTTGCCACGATTCCTCAAGGTGATTAAGACGAAACTCTAAGGTATATAACGTCGTTGTGCTATCAATTCCCTCTGCAAATGATGACGCAAGCGTAAGGGCACTTTTTGCGCGACCGCGTTCGTAATTATTTTGTTCATTTTTTCATTAGAAAAACTAAAGCGATTTTTTAGATAAGGGTGCAGATACAAAATCAAAAAACTCAAAAGTTCTATAGATTGTCAGTGAGGGATTAACCGCGCGTTTGTCCCGTTTGGTAGAGTTTATTATGTACCGTATGCAATATTATCTACATATGTATTATATGTATGTACAGCAATCGTTTGATACCGCAAACTTTTCTAAGCCAAAGAGTATGGTTTTTTTTATTCGAGTACGAGTAGGTACATATCCACTAACAAAATATGCTGACTCTCAGTTACTAAGTTTAAATGATTTTCAATTATTGTCTGTTACCGGTTCCTAATCAATTTTTAGACCACGTCGTCTGAAAATATGTATTTTGGAAATCACGACACGCGCACACTATGGTTTCTTATATGCTTCTTTATAATATATATAATGTTATATAGTACACATGTATGTATGGTATATCGAAAAATCACTTGGCTAGGTGTTACTTACAAGATTTAATTGTTTCACCTGATGTTTTTTATTGTTCTTCCATCGAAAATGAACTCCTTATAGCAGGTTATCTCCTGAAATCATCCATCAAAAATTTCATACAAGCGTTGATTCACACATCCGACGAAGAAGGACCATGATGGAACAAATGCAGGAAGCTCTGGGGTTATGATGGGAAAGGGAAAACAATTCTGATTTTTATAATAACTAAATGAAACAATTTTATCATTTTCTTAAACGTTACAAAAATGTTCTTTAATCAATGATTAGGAAGGCAACTTAACCGATCGACGTCTAAATCACAAGTGAAAAACTGAGCCAGATTGCATGATATGCATATGCAATATGTAAAAAAAATGTAAGTATGCTGTGTACATATAATGCTGGACAGTTAATGAGTAATTAATGAGAATTGTCGCAATTTACAATAAAATTAAAAACTACATAGGCTAGCTACATAAATTATCGTGTGCGTGTACTACGAATTTCCTTTAGTTCATTTAGGTTTCTGAACAACGATATTTTAGAGCTCGTCCGAAAGTGGTCTAGAGGGTACAATATACCTCAGTAATGAGCGTTCATAGCGAGACGGGTGTTACGGTTAGAAGTTTGAGGGGGCGGAATGCTACTGGCGATTTCTATGGAGCACTGATGGTGGAAATAGCGATAAAACACAGTGAGACACGAGACAGTACGTCGGTGTTCGAGGGTGTCTATTGTTTGAGTGATATTAGTATCACCTATGAGTTTTATCGCACAGTTTTGAATCCTATCTAGCAGGTGCAGAAATGTTTTGAGCGCACCCGACCAAATGTGGGCATTGTACTCAGGCGGATAAACGCCCTTATATATTGTGGCCAGATTAGAGAGGGTGAAGTGTTTCTGGGGTATCATATAATCCATATAGGAGCATAAACCCAGTTTATTTGAAAGGATTGGGGCGTGGCCCTTCGGGTTTTGTTCCATTAAGTTGACTCAATCTTAAAGCAGTTTTTGCTGTCGATTCTTGCATGTAGATATCTACGAGCAAGAGACCAAGTATTATAACATTGCTACCTCCGTCGTCGTTCTCATTCCATGAGTTATGCCAATGCATCCAATCATCTGTACTTTTGTCATTGACATTAGATTGATAGTTTTATTTGTGGATTGCCACCATATTAAGCTAGTGGGTCTTGGCGATAGCTATGGACATCCATAGGATAGTAGTTGGGTTAGATACCCAGCTGCTTCCAATCTTGCGGCTGCAGGTGCCGAAAACGATCATTATTTTATTTGCACGTTCTTGACCAATGAGCTTCGAGCTTAGTTTACTTTCTAGTACGATACCTAGGTATTTAGCACTGCTGGATAGTCAGAGGCCTGTCTCATCTATTGACAAGTTGTAGAATTATCCTTTTTTTGATTCCCAGCCCACCGAGCTTGGCCCATCAACCACATTATCCGCGTACGCAGTGGCTTTTATTTCCACTTTTCTAAGGTTCAGAAGTATTTCATTGACAACTAGGGTCCACGAAAGGTGAGATGTCACCCCTTTTTATTAGGTGACTGTTGATGTTCCTGTTGCGGAGCAAATATTCATAGTATGTTAACACAATCATTAACGTCGAATTAACTCCGACATTTCCTAAGTGTCTACTTCAGCCAATGTGTATTATTTTTCAATTGTGACGACTGTAATGTTGTATTTGTATATGAAAGACGTGTGCTCTGAATGATGACTTTATTACCACTCCTGACAAATGTCTCCTACAATACACCGACACTCATCAATAGCATAGGAGTTACATTTGTCTCTTTTTCATTAGTTCAGTAACAATATTATATGAATCAGTACAGAAATATTAGAGGGTTACAGAATAGTACTAATCAAATCTCTACAAAGGCAACTTCATCCAGGATCGTTTTCGTGCCTTTACCTTTTGTGTAGGTTTAAGATTATATCTCTTGGGTGCAGTTTCCAGGAAAAGACTAACATCCAGTAGCTTTATTTATCCTGCTACTGACGGTTCCTTAGATAGATCTTACCTTAGTATGGCTCACTCTATTGTGCTTTCGATATTGGAGAAAAACGTTCTCCAGATTGCACACTTGTATTGACTGAGTGACTTTGTATTTGTCTCCTTCGGAGCAGAGATTAATTAGATCTCGAAAGTAGTAATTACCTTAGAATAGCATTCCGATGTATGCTGACGCAGAATAATTGCACAAGCAATATGCACAACTGAGTCATTAACGTTAACCTTTTTTTTTGTTTTCCTATTAGAAGAAATTCTAAATCTGTTATTGCTGCTATTAAACGAAACCTCAAGCACCACCTGTGAGGCTTTCAGATAAAAAACTATCCCTTTCGTGATTTTTGATCAAATTGAAACTGTTGCTCTTGAACTTTGAATGCAGCTTTTACTACAAACTGTGTTCAAACCATTTCCTCTTTTAACAGCAACAACAATAATTTCCAACAATTTGACGACGGTGTTTTGGATATGCGAAATGTCAATTCCAAGTCAAAGGATGAGCTAGCTGACTTCCAGCGAAAAGATTGCATTCGTAATGTGGTAGTTCAAGGCATTCCAAAAGCATCCCAACATCACCCCCATTTGTCGAGTTGAGTTGCTTATCGCACATTGACCAGAGTGCACTGCTTGTAGTAAGCCTAAGATCTCTCAGCTAGAAAATGACTCGCTTGCAGATGATAACAGCACTACCTCCGCTCTAGCGGAGTTATTCCCCAAAACGCGCATCGGCTTCGTTTAGCACGAAATAAAAATTACTTCTACTGCCAAACTTGTCGAAGGTGATTTTTGAAAGTGTTATTTTTCGTAGAATACTAGTGGCTCAGGCTACCAACTTATTGTTCAGGAGTGTTCTAGTCAGATTATTTCATCAGCGGCACAGTTGTATAGAAGGTCCGAGTATCCCAGAATCCAACAGAGTGAGATTCCCTGCTGTCTAGATATCTCGTGAAGAGATATGCGGCAGTAATTAACCACCCTTTTGTTCGAAGATAGAGAAATAATCGCTGCTTGATAATCTATGTGTTCTGAAATTAGATTCAGGTTGAAACAATAATCCGTTTGATTAATAGCCGAGACTTGGGATTGGAAATCGGTACACTTTTCGGGTTAGACTGAAGTTTTGGTGTATGTAGAGAAAAAGATTCTCGTTCTAACTCCTTCGGTTCTTTAAGTGCCGTTTGTGAAAATGGAGATGTCCTTTAACAGCACTCTTGGAAAATCTCTGAGAGACGCCACTTAGCTTCTTGTGAAGAGGATCAGCCCTGTTTGGGCCAGATTAAGTCTTAGGCCACAGCTTGCCTAAGAGAATAATATAAAGAGTATTTTTTTTTAGAAGTATACAATACAAATTCAATATAAAATACATAAAGCACTTGAGGCTAATGTTAATGTCTATGATATTATCCTTATTTAACAGATAATTTTATGCCATTATTGCTGACAACGTCCAACGTCACTGATTTATCGGCATAGACTAGTGACTTCACATACCCCCAAAGAAAGTAATCTAAAGGTGGGAGATCAAGGATCGTGGAGGTCGGTTAACAGGTTCATTGTGTTTTTTGACGTGTAGAGAAGCGATCAGAGGTTACATTTGTAACTCTCCTGTTAATGATTAGACTGCAGGTAGAGTCATTAATGCCTAGTTATTAGAGAGAAAGCTTCCACGAAAACAAGGATTTCCACCATTCTTAATTCCTTGAGAGAGAGTGTTTTTTCAATGGATGATCAGGGAGAATATAGTGCGGTTTCAACCAATTTTGAATAATTGATAGACGTTTCATGAGTTGGTCCCGCTTCTGTAATTAAGTCTTCCTTCACCTGAAGTTTGAGAATTTTTTCTTGGACAGGATTTCACGCTTTGGTGCGATTTAAAATTTAGTAGTTTAGCACCTGACCAAATCGCAACAAAACCCACGATGACAGTTCCAAGTGCCACCTAGTTCTGGTCCGTGTGAGCCTGCGTCCTACAGGTGGCGGTTTGATATGGATTTTTTTATCAGCAGCGCTATAAAAATCACCATTTGCCATAAAAAAATGTGTTCCATCGAGGACGGACATATTGAGAATTGCAACCACGTGATTCTCTTTTACCGCCTAAGAAAAAGTTTTAGAAGAACGTCGTCAGGTTTTTTTGAGGAGTTTTTCATCTCGTCGATGAATCTGCGGCTTTTTGAGGAAAAACCGGCTACGGACGCGGTCATATTTCTATCCGTTTAGGTGTATGATCTTTGCCTTGTCGCCTTTCGCAAGAATTGGTCGCGATACAGAGCATTAGAATTGAGAAACAGCAAATTGTGGAGAAGCTTCTTCCTCAGTTTTTGATAACCTGATGTAAAGGTCTATTCCGCCTTAAGCTTCTTAACTATGGCAAAGTGGGCTCGTAATAGAAAAAAAATAATTATGCACAATGCATTTAAGAGATTCTGCTATGTTTTATATTTATGAAATTTTAACACTGACAGACTCTTCTTACATACTCGTAGATGGCGCTCGAGTCCGGGGCAGCTCTGGCCCTCGACCTCACGCGTGCGGGAGGGTTGATGTTTATTCGATCTTTTGTACATATTGTAGCCATCTGAGGCGATTAATGTGCACCAGGTTAATGTCACTGTACTAGATAGAGTGAAAAGTGACCTCCTTGGGAATTAAACAATTTTTTTTTTTAAATGTTTTTTTATATTATTCAAGATAGTTCTCTTTTAGTTTGATACACTTATTTCAGCGATTTCCCAACTTCTTGATCCCGTCCGAAAAGTAATTTTTCGGAAGGTCTGCAAAATACTCCTCCGTGGCGTCGATGATTTCCTCGCGTGAGCTGAATTTTTTATTGATGAGTCATCTTTTGAGGTTTGGTCTTTTTCATATGCAGAATATTGCCCAAAATATGACGTGTGCGCTCAGTACTAATCGTTGTGGTATCTGCTAGCTGGCGCACCTTCACTTTCCGGTCAGCCAACACCATTTCATGTATTTTTTTGACATTGTCCTCTGTAACCGCATCCGAAGGCCTGCCGCTGCGGACTTGATCGGTAGTGGAATTGCGGCCACCACGAAACTCTCGAAACCAATATTTGATGGTGCAATCTGACGGAGCATTAGCCTCATAATATTTAGCCAACTTTTCTTTTGTTTCCTTCGCCATTTTGCCTCTCAAAAAATAATGTTTTAAGAGAGAACGAAAATCGTTTTTGTCCATTCTCAACATGATGCCAAACACGTCAACAGCAATCCGCTGTCAAAACAAAACTAAAGACAGTGTTGCAGAAATTTGGCATATCTGCCGAAATATGAACGGACTTCAAGGCACCATGACCTTTTTTGCAGTAGCAGCGCATTCTGGCGGTCAAAGAGGTCACTTTTCACTCCATCTAGTATAGCTCATAGAGTTAATTTTTAAGCTCATTCTTCAAACTCTGCCAACGAAAACCGGGCCAGAAATCAAGAAATTTTCATTCACCTTCATTAACCTCTATGCTTCTGCACCATAACGCAGAACAGGGATGATGAGGGTCTTATAAACAGTCTCTTAAGTGTTTCTTTACAAGGCTTTACTACTCATGTACTCTCTTATGACCGGGAAACACCGATTCTTCGTTTGATCAGATTTACTAGATTTAATAGCGGAGCTATAAAAAATATAAAAAGTATAAAAAGCCCCTGAACACCACAAAGTTGCAGCTGTTTATTGTGACGTTCTGTTCGATTCATCGATGTTGTCCTATCTTTTCGATAGCATATAATTAGCTTAGCCCTCATTCACGACTAAACCCATTTTTGCCGCTTCTGTTCCAATCTTTGTAAATGCACCAGTGACAGCTAGCTGAGTTCTGCTAATGATGCCAATGTCATTAGCTACAGTTGTACAAACTTTTGGAAAATTATACTTCTGGTGCGGACCTACGAGTTTAGTACAATTTTCTCATTTATGATATTGGAAAAGTTAGATGACATCACCTTGCCTATATTTCCTGTTGACATCAAGGCTCTCGGAGAGTACGTTTCGAACCTCTGCGGTGGAGCGATCGATCGAGACGTCCTCATTCTGTACAATTTGTCTAGTTTAGCAGGGATACCAGGGCTAGATATGACACTGTACTATATAGCTCGTATCTATAGATGCGGTCATATGCGGCATTAAAATTAATAAAGAGGAGGTGCGTATTGATTTGAACTTATTAGGTTTTTCCAGGATCTGTCGCAGTGTAAATATTTGGTCAATAGTGTATTTACCGAGCTTAAAACCGAACGTATAGGGGCGAATGAGATTCTTGATAAATGGCTTCAGGCGTACACACAAGACGGCAGATTGGATCTTATATGCGATGTTAAGGAGACTGGTGCAATTGGCGCAGTTAAGAGGGTCTCATTTCTTGTGGATCGGGCAAACGGTGCGTATGTTCTATTCTTCAGCTATGCTTTCAGTTGACCAAATCTTGGAAATGAGTTTGTGAATTATCTCTACAAAGCTTTTATTGCTATCTTCACTTCATTTTAACTGGGTTGACTGGTTCATTGCGCCTGACAGCAGAATTGGGGATGCTTCCCAATGACCTTGAAGTATTCGCTATGAAAGTTGAGTTTACTCAGCAATTTATTGATTATTCTATTACCACGTCTCTCTTTTGGCTGCAGGGCAGCTCGCAAAGTATGGTTTTGTTCAAAAATCATCTTTTCGAAAGTACGTTTACATCTCCGCGACTATGTAAAACCTGCTGTATTTGCACAAAGTGCACAGATTGTTTCAGAGAAGCTCCTTATCCTCAAAGTGTGACTGCTGTCTGTGATGTTTGGAGTGGTGTTATTATTAGCCTATTCTACGTCAAATATGAAGAAGGCATCAAGGTTACGGTCAGCGAATAGCGTTGCAGAGGCATGATAACCGATTTTGTCTTCAAGAAATTCATTAATTGGAATTGTGCGAACATTGGCTAGTACAGGATGACAATACATTCCACATAAGCTGATGTGAAGAACGTGAAGAACAGTCTTAAATCATCGAAAATGTACTGCAAAATCGGGTTGGTACGATCGTTTGACATTTCATCAAATCAGAGTATGGATAAATGTCACTATATCAGCGTTTATTAATAAGCAATCTCAGAACATCAAACTTTCTACTGAAATTCCAAGTAAATATATCCCACTTTTTGGATGAGAATAATGAAAACAAACTTAAACTATCATATATATCATATATGAAATGGTAGCAAAAAATTTTAAGATAATAAAATGAGAACTTTCCACTTGAAAGTGTATTAACATTCCCCGATAACACATGTCTTGTATATTTTATTAACAAAAAGACAAAACGTAAAAGTTAACTCACTTGTAATAGGGCTTTAAGTTTCTAACCTTCCTAAGCGAAAAAATCTTCGAACTTTATACGAACATGTCTCCTTTCTACGGTCATAAACTTCATTTATATGAACCATGAAATGCTTCGTGTCACTGAAATTCAAACGAACATAATCAAGTCTGTCCCAGGCATCTTAATTGGATTTAAAAAAAAAATCATTTTAACCCGCAAATTGACGTTTTAAGTATCTATAAAGCATGGCTCCTTGGTAAATATTTAAAATCGAGTAAAAGAATTTACGTTCCTTTAATATCGCAATACCCAGCATGCCTTTGTTATGTACTTGTTAGGAAACAATTGGCTTATAAAAAAAAATTAATAAATAAAATAGTATGCCCAGGGAAAAATCCTTTTCTGGCGTTCGTATGTAAGGACTCATAAATCAGTTGTTATCACTGAAATCTTTCGTTTGAGGCCTTGAAAAATACTTAAGATATGTATACATACATGTATATACTGATGACTTTTGGTGACATTTTAGAGATCAGGGCGGTCTTCAAGCTTCATGCTCCATCTTAGCTTTGAATTTATTGGGGTGGATTCGAAGAAACCCTGGACTGAAGTACTGGTTTCCATTAGCTCTTAATAACCTACCCATCTTAGTCATTGTAGGCGAAACCTCCTGAACCATGCCGCTATACAGCCGGTACAGGTCTTCGTTGCACCTTTTCATTCCCAGACAAGAATCTTTTGCTCAAAGCACTTAAGAGAACTTTCTACCGTTTACGTCTCTGCGCCGTGTAATAAAATATAGAGGATGCGTCTTCTTTGTTGCTCGTGATATGGATTTATTGCGCAATGAAAAAACATCAATTTTTAAGAGCTATTGTTCGCTAGTTCACGGCACCACCTTTCACTTGATATTGTCATATGCAAGAAGTTGGGTATATTTTTTGAAAAGTCATTAAAACACATGTATTGTTCAATTCAATAAAATTATTTTTTTTTTAATCCGTTTAGTTATATCGGGTTTTCCATTAAGGACTATATATTTTTGCTTTCTAATAAAACACAAACTATTTGAGATAACGAAAAAGCTTTTATTTCCGATTGAAGTGCATCTCATACCACATTATGAATGGAACTCAACTTTATTCGTATGTCCACCGCCAATTTTCGACCACTTTTCAACACATTTCGGGCCATATTCCGGCAACTTCAAATTTGTGCATTAAATTAAATATTATATATTTTATTATAGCGACTAAAAATTGGCGTTATCGCTCTTTTGATAAATTTTAATAATTTGTAAACGTTATTCGGTCGAGTACTGAGTCATGACTGAATGGTAGACATTGACAACCAAAATAGTAATCACAGTTCACAAAAAAACATTAACGGTATATTAAAAAAAAAATTATAGTTCTTATTGGAAACCCCTGTATAAGCCGCGCAATTCTTTCTAGTATGATGTTAACGAAATTTTAACTGCTTCTACTTTTCTAAGACCTTTTTTCACATTTAAGAGTTTGCTGATATTTCTTCAGTCCGAGATAGAGCGGCGATAACTCTGCATCGACGTTCTGCAAAACCGAGCGAGTTTGACTAGGATGCCGAGACTGCTGGAAAAGTACAGTTCGTTTTTATAGACGCTATTGATTGGTATTCACGGCTCCTTTCCAAGACCTACAGAATGAATAATTTTCCGATGGTGGATATATCAGGTTGTTGACAATCGGTTTTTAATATTCATATTATACGGGAGCGTGGATTTCGTATGAGAAGTTTTATATCCTTATATTCCAGTAGTTAGCGGAAGTCTCGAAGATCTCATTTCTTCAGCACCGAATTTTACAGATGAGCTTCCCTAAAGTAAGTTAATAAACTATAGCACACTTATCTGAGATCCGATATACAGAGATTCTTATAACCACCACCTTGTTAACACACCATACTTTAAACTTTGTTAATCACTGTATTTGAATTATTTAATTTAATTTAATTTAATTTAATCTCTAACTTCCAACGTTTTTTCAATTTACTAGATGGAGTGAAAAGTGACCTCCTTGACCGCCAGAATGCACTGCTACTGCAAGAAAGGTTATGGTGCCCTGAAGTCCGTTCATATTTAGGCAGACATGCCAAATTTCTGCAATACTGTCTTTAGTTTTGTTTTGACAGCTGATTGTTGTTGACGTGTTTGGCATCATGTTGAGTATGGACAAAAATGATTTTGGTTGTCTCATAAAACATTATTTTTTGAGAGGCAAAACGGCGAAGGAAACAAAATAAAAGTTGGATAAATATTATGGGGCTAATGCTCCGTCAGATTACACCGTCAAATATTGGTTTCGAGAGTTTTGTGGTGGCCGCAACTCCACTACCGATCAAGTCCGCAGCGGCTTGTTACAGAGGACAATGTCAAAAAAATAGATGAAATGGTGTTGGCTGACCGGAAAGTGAAGGTGCCCGAGCTAGCAAATACCACAAAGATTAGTACTGAGTGCACACGCAATATTTTGGGCAATGTTCTGCATATTAAAAAGTTATCTTGCCGCTGGGTGCCGCGAATGCTCACACCTGACCAAAAACACGAACGCGACAGCAAATCGAAAGTGTGCTTGGATTTGCTGATGCGGAATCGGGCGGACTTTTGGCGTCGATTGGTAACTGGATTTGGATCCCTCGGACTATTATCTCTTCCCAAACCTCAAAAGATAAAAAATTCAGCTCACGCGAGGAAATCGTCGACGCCACGGAGGAGTATTTTGCAGACCTTCCGAAAAATTACCTTTCGGACGGGATCAAGAAGTTGGAAAATCGCTGGAATAAGTGTATCAAACTAAAAGAGGATTATATTGAATAATATAAAAAAAACATTAAAAAAAAATTTTTTTTAATTCCCACTTTTCACTCCATCTAGTATTTAGAAAAAGTGGATAACTACCTTTTTAATTATTTTTTTAATTCAATTTTATTTTACAATTTTACGATTTACAATTTTAATTTTCACAAAATGATTTCAATAAATTATTATATTTATTGTAGCAGAATATTGATACATTATTTCATTAACTAAATTGCACAATTTACAGAGTTATGGTATAAGTCTACCTTACTACTGATATAATTATAATATTTAGAACAAGCAACAGAACAATTCAAACAAAAATCTTGAAGGAAAAGCTACATAGAACCTTCATTAGAAAGAAAAAAAAAAGTTAACAAAAAAATTTAATATACAGTAACGATAAGAAGGGTGGGCGGTGCAGTAAATTTATCAGACCAAACTTTTAGTTTTACAATAATAAATTGAGTAAATCAATAATGAGAGTATAGATGGATAACAAAATAACCAATAATAATAATTTAACAGAAAATAATAAATAAATATATCAAACAAATAAATAAATAGATTAGTAAAATTAATACCACTGAATCAGTCTTCTTTTAAATAATAATAAAATAAACTATTAAGCTAGGTCTGAGATTAAAGCGTTATCAGACGACATGCAAGACATAATATAACGTTCGCTTAGAAATTCTTGGAAGCCATGGAAGCTTGGAAGCTTGGAAGCTTGGAAGCTTAAGGATCATTTTCAACACCTTATTTTCAGCAATTTGAAGTCTCCGAATATGACTAGCCGCACATTTTCTCCATGCTGGTGACCCATAAAACATAATTCCTTGAAAAACAACTTTTAAAATCAGGAGCTTATTTTCATTATTAAGTTTTGATTTGCGATTAATAAATGGATAAAGAGTTTTGATAGTAATGTTAATCTTATTAATTATTTCCTGTACATGCAATCTAAAAGTTAAAGTTTTATCTAGGTGTACACCAAGGTATTTAGCACTTGAATACCATTCAGTGCTTAAACCATTTACTTGCAGATTGTTGCATGGCAAGAAACAGGTTTTTCTTTTTCGAGTGAAAAAGATAACCTGTGTCTTGGACGCATTTATTCGCATCTTCCAATCGAAAAAGTAATCTTGTACAACATACAGTGCAGATTGCAGGTTTGTTTCAATGTTAAAACCAACTGAGTCTGATGAGAAGATGCAAGTGTCATCGGCGAAAATTGCTTTTTCGCAGTTTGTTAAATATGGGAAGTCATAGGTAAAAATAGAATACAAGATTTGGCCTAGTACTGAACCTTGAGGTACTACCTGTTGAAATATTGAAAATATTGGAGTCCCAATTATTAATTGAAACCTTGAATTTCCTTTCAGACAGAAAGGATTGGATATTTCTCATTAAGTACATTGGAAAATTAAGTCTTAAAAGCTTATGTAATAAAGCATCATGCCAAACTGTATCAAATGCTTTCTCAACGTCAAGAAGTACCATTCCTGTACTTTTTCCTCTCCTAAAGTTGTTTCCAATGTATTTAGTTATTCTATGTACTTGATGGACTGTACTATGATGAGCCCTAAATCCAAATTTTTCAAGTGGTAGAATGTTATTTCTTGTTACTTGAAATACAAGTCTACTCTTTAATAATTTCTCAAAGCATTTGATTAAAGAGCTTAAAAGACTTATTGGCCTATAGTTGCTAGGCATGTTTGCACTTTTACCCGGCTTTAAAATTGGTATTATTTTAGCTGTTTTCCAAGCATTAGGAAAGTAACTTGATTTCAGACAGCAGTTAAATAGAATGTGTAAAAATTGTATTCCTGATTTAGGCAAGTTCTTAAGGTATACATTTTTAATATGATCAAGATTTCTATAAAATCTCTAGTTAGATATATAGAACATATTTTGTGTATTTGAAGCATATGATAACACACTTTGTGATTATAAACAAAACAGTGACAAATGTTTAGTACATTATTAATTATTATTAAAGTATTTTAAAAACAAAATCCGAAGGAAAGGAAATGGAAAAAACGTTATATATGCAGTTCACTGTTCAAAAGTAATAAAAGGATTTGGTGTCGAAGTAGAAAAATTAATTGAACGAGATACGAGAAACGAGAGAAGCGTGCAATGGATTGATTTTGTTTATTAGTAGAGTAGTAGTGGTAGTAGTAGAGTAGCTAAATTTTGAGATCTTTACGAAACCGGTAACCGAGTGCAACTTGACTAGATGTTTCAACGGTAGTTTGTTGATAATATAAGGTGCAATAGAACTGAGAAACGCCTATTGTGCTCTTTATATGCTGTTGGGACGAACCCTGTCTGCCTACTAGGCAGCAAGTATGAGCGCGCCTCATTTCTTCTGTAAATTACCAATTCTGACGAAGAAGACTTTAAGTCCTTTGTATATGTGTATGTAAATAAGGATAATGAGCTCTTAAATTTATTTTTATGGAATACTAGATTTTGCCCGCGGTTCTGCCCGAGTAGTATTTGAAATGTGACAAAATATATTTTAAAACTTCAATACTTTACTGTGAATAAACCGACGAAACACGCTTTACACATATGTTGCACGTATGCATGCCCGCTTCGTAATACATTTTTTAATTCCCGCGGTATTCCTATAGCCTACATATATAGCTTTTGCCCGTGAATTCGCTCGCGCAGGAAACCTATCTAAGAAAGTACCTAGGGATTAAAACTACTTATTTTTTCAGTTTATACTTAAAGTTCCTCTTTATATATGTACTACATTAGAGGTTCTGCCTTAAGATGCTAACACGAGTAGGCTGCTAACTCTCGATCAGGCCACGTAAATCTGCCCGTGCGAGAAGCAATCCCCCTAAGATCAATTCAAGCTGTTTTCAGTGACTAATATTAGCATTACTGGACCTCCCACTTTGAGAATAAGTGTTTGAGACATCAGACAAGGTGGGTTGAGTGTATTTAGGAACACCACAGGATAGTAAATTGAACAGATTTGCACTGGTAATGTACACCATGGAACGATTTCAACTAAGTGTTATTAATGACGGAAGTCTGTGGAATTGCTGTGTATATTGTGGATATCTGGATATATTCGGGCCTTTGATTTGAGGCCTTACTGCAAGCCTTAACTTCGTCAGTTCGAGTTCCCCTAGGTACTATCGGCAGAATTTGACGGAAGTCCCCAGATAACAACACGTTGACTCCACTCATCATGTCATTGCTCCCTCTGATATCTTTTAGAGTTCTGTTTAATGCTTCGAAACCCCCTTTATGAGCTATTGTGCTTTCATACCAAACAAATAAGTTTAAAATCGCGCAGTATTAGGGCCGAATTACTCTGTTTTGAAATGTTGCAGAGTGAAGTTTCAATATGAATAAGATTTAACGGCAGTTTGAAGACAGCTCGAGCTGTCTTGCCCTACTACAATAGTGTTGCTGCGATTCCTGATGATGCAATGGATAAGACAATGCCACGATACTCCTTACTTTTGCCAATAAAAAATGTATAAGGGAGGTTTTCCCAGTGCCACCAGAAGCATCTAGAAAAATTATTTTCCCAATTCCTTCCTTATTCTTGCAAAGGATTTGCTGATAAACGTAGAACTGTGCATCCTTCAGTAATTCCTCATTAGATGACACCACTCTCTCAGGGCACCGCGGTCGTAACAGGTCCCCCTCAGAGGTATTCTCAATTACAGAAAGTTGTTGCAGATCTTATGGGCAGAGGCAATCCGTATTGTGCCAAGTTTTGACTTGCTTGTTCTAATACTGCATCCGCGATCAATATCAAGCATCTACTGTACATTTCGTCTATCTGTAGTTACGCACTTTCTCGCAATTCTCTCTCCAGTTGCCGTCTAATAACTAATAAATAAAGGATCAGAGAGTTGACAGAAAACTAACATTATTGTAAATAGCTCTCGCAGCTTCAAAGATGAATCGCACAATGCTTCCTATATCTAGAGTACTGTCCTAATACTTCGTCGTCTTCGAGCAATCCAAGAGTCTTACATGCAGACTGAAATGTAGGATTCATAGTTTTTAAGTTTTCAAAAGATGTCGGTCCTCTAACCTCAGGGGCTGGACGCGTAGGTGGTAACACTCGGTGTTGTTGGGCTGAAGGTGTAGACTCTACCCAGATCGTGCTCATGTATCATTTTGACTTTCACAATATTGTGGAGGAGAGGGTCATGCCCAGGAGCAGGAATTTCAGCTCTAATAAAATTGTCGATTTTATCTGGGATGATACGCTAGTCTAGCCATAGTAAGATCTGAATTTGGGGAAGACCCCCTTTTTGACATTCCACCGAGTATACAAATCAACGCATCGCCCCCAAACAGATTGTCTTTGGTTAGAAGAGCCATCATCTTTTTCGCCTTAAGGTGGAATACCCTGGTAGTAATGTCATGGCGATCATATGACTTTTGACCAGGTAAGAGCATATTTTTGATATCTTTCCATCGGAGGTTGCAAGTAAATATGATAAAAAGATCAAGACGGCCGTATTGGTGCACGTACGACATTAGGTCCTGTATACGCTAGGGCATATAACGTTTTCCGCCGGTAAAAGATGACAGGAGCACCACCTTTTTGATCCAGCTGCTCACTATCAGCGTTCTGCCTTCCTATGGTATTCCGCAAGTGCATTAACTCTCAGCTCTCAACTGGTTGTTGTTGATTTAGTTCAATTTCTCCGTCTCTATTTTGGCGTATATGTCAACTAAACACTAATTACAAAGGCAACGGAAATACAACAGGTGATTATCCTCTCCTTGTCTAATCATTATACGAAAATAATAGAGAATAGAAACTCGCAGCGGAGACCGTCTCTTTAGGTTTTTGATAGGTCTCAAGATCACGCTGGGGCAAAGATCCATCCATCCATCCTCGCCATGGCAAAACAAAAGCGAATACTACAGGGCGTCATACTAATGGCTGTTCTCACTAATGCGCTGCAATGAGTTATCGTGCTCTCAATGATTATGATTCGTTGCTAAAATTGCTGATCAACCCCTACTAAAGCAACCTCATTTGACGTAGGTGTATTGAAGAGACCCCGGTGGCTTCCTCTCAGCATTAATGACTACCTAGAATGTTTTAGGCTTGCAGGCACCTTGTACAAGGCGACTTTCAAGTCTCTTATATAAGCATTAAACGTATAAACGTATGTAACATTCCTTGTAGTTGTCTGACTAAGCCATGTTTCACATAGGTATAGTTATTGCACCTCAATTGTACTTCTCTGTCGTCTTCGCCAATAAAATATATTTGTAAAAATTAGGGTTCCTTTTGATGTGCTGGCAACAAACTTCCGACTAAGTGCTATACCTGTCTCTGAACTTTAAAAGTAGGCATAAAACCGTTCTTTATTATTTGTTTAGCACCGAATGAAGTCATTTGAAAAGAACTATAGGTTGACCAGAAAGCAATGATAGTTTTTCCAATTGTTGTGTTTCGGCATCTGTCAAAGTTACCAATGACATCCAGCTGAAATTATTAAAAAATGTTGTCGAAATTCCGGCTCAGTTGTAAATAAGCAACATGAATTTCTTCGTGAGGCCGGTTGATTGTCATCTTGGCTTCAGTGTGCAGGCAATTTGTCGCATCGTGGACAAGTTTAAGCGTCAGTACACTCTTTTGGATCTTAAGCCACCAACCAGACTGGGATTGGAGCGAAATGAAGAAAACATAGCCGCCGTAGCTGACAGTATCGAATAAGACCTATCGATGTCGATTTGGCGCCGATCAGCTGAATTGTGCATCGCCAGAGACTCAAAACGAATTATTTTGCGGTTGGATTTGGGCCTACACCCGTATAAAATTGTGCCTACACAAGAATTTAAGCCAGACGACCATAGACTATGCGGTCAGTCGCTAATTGGGCTCTGGAAGCTCAGCGGCTATATCAACAATCAAAGTTGCCATTATTGCAGCGAACACAATCTACAAATGTTTGGCCAAGCATCAATACATCTACAAAGATTGACTGTTTGGTGCGTCTTATGGCATGACGGCATCATCGGACCTTATTTCTTTCGAAATGAGAAAGAAGGCACCGTTACCGTCAATGGTCTCAGATATAGAACGATGTTAACCAACTTTCTGTGGTCAGAGCTCGACAACATCGATTTATCCGAGCAATGGTTCTAACAAGATGGCGCTACATGCCATACAAGCGACGCAACGCACAAAGTTTTGAAGGAGAAATTTGGTGACTGGGTCTGGGTCTACGTTAACAAGCCAACCACTTTAGATGAGCTCGAGGCCAACATTCAACACGCTATTGCCTGTATAACCCCGCACATGTTGGACCGAGTCATCAAAAATTGGACCGACCGCTTGAAGCACTGCCAGTAAAGCCGAGGCGGCCATTTGAATTATGTGCTCTTCCACGTATATTGGCATGAACCAAGCTTCAAAATAAATCTAGAATCAATTTTATATCTCATACCGTTGTTGTTTTATTTAAATTTATTTCCTTATCGTTATTATCTGGTCACCCTGATACATTCTGCATAAAAGTTTTTTTCTATATCCTTTTGGTTTCTGATTTATATGAGCATTAATTAAGTGCTTAAAATAACTTTAGCAGACATTGCAATCAAATATTTCTTTTCATTGTCTTTAGAGATGAGGTGTTATAAAGAGTTTGACAGTCATACATCTTTCTGGTTCTGCATCTCGACTACAAAATGTTGCTTTATCAGCTTTATACAGTCTGCGGGCTGCTGCAGCAGATGATGAATCGGTCGAGTTCAATAGCTATTAACACAAACATCGTGTCTTAGCAGTTGCACCTATACCATTTTCAGTTGGCAGGTACACTATGATATTTCCTTCGTTTGAACATTTTTCTAAAAGCTCCATGCAAGTCATGCATCGCGATTCCATTTCCTGTAGGTGTAATTCCAAAACTTGGGATCTTAGATCCACGACTTGCATGCTCCCAAACGCAGTAGTAACTGCTTTTTATTGCTTTGCACGGGAACTCGTGGTTAGGTGATGTTTTTAAACTGTTTACTATGTACGTAGATGACACCAACATCATTCGACAGTTTTTGTCTTCCTTTGACAAAAAAAACTTGTGTAGGTTTGAACATCAAAAAATGGCAAACTATAGCAAACACTCGAAAACGTCTCACAACTATACCCCGAATATAATTACTTTATTGATAACGAGTTTTTCCCTATACTTAGTAACCGAAATGTGCGATTTACATAGGTGTTTTCTATGACAGTTAACTGAACTTCCGTGCTCATAAGAAAAGCCAACTCAGGATTTCTCCGACCCATATGTTACTAAATCCCTTAGTTCGCCTTCTTCTCGAAGACACTTATCCCTGAAGGCTGCCGTTTAATCTACCAATGCTGCACGTCTAATTCCCGCACCATTGAGCACCAGCCCAAAATTGTTAGTTTTTAAGTTCCAAGAATGCATTCAGAAAATTAAAAATACAAGTTTATTCATCTAAATCTATATTGTCCCCTTCAAAATAAACCCTATCGACCGCAATACACTTATGCCAGCGCTTAATCCAATCCTAGAAACATTTTTTATATTCGGTTTTCGGTATGTCCATTAATGCTTCACGTCTCGTCTCCAGTAATGATCCTTTTGATGAATGTGGGATCGGATTCAGCCTCGCAAATCATCTCTTTTGCGACGTCAATACGGTCTCTTTTTTGCATGAAATTGAGGTCTTTTGGCACCAACTTTGCTGCTACACGACGGAAACCCAAATCATTAACCAAAATGTCTTGGACGGATCCATAGGCAATGTTTAAGTCCTCCCCTTTCTCTCTAATTGTTAATTTGTGGTTATTGACCAACATTTCTTTTACTTCATCAATGTTTTCGTCGGTTTTCGATGTCGATAGTCTGCCATGCGTTCATCATCTTCGATTGACTCACGACCACTTTTGAACCGCTCATGCCACTGAAAAACGACCGTTTTCTTTAGAGAATCGTTGCCGAAACACTTTTCCACCATTTCCAATGTTCGCGCACCAGTAAATCGGTTTTTTACGCAAAATTTAATACAAGTTCGTTGTTGCAAAATTAAATCCATTTCTAAAATTGTAAAAAATCGCCAACACACACAGAGATAGATCTTGGCTACGTAGCTTTTGCAAATGTCAAGCTGTGATTTAGAGGGAATGTCAACAACAGATTTATCAACTCAACAAAAAAAACAGACCTTAAATCGGAACAATGGGAGCGCCACACGGTGTTGTGGTGCGGGAACTTTTTGATCAAGGTGGTATAAGCTTTTGTTTGAGTTGAGCCGGACTTAAATTAAAGTATAAGGGAATATGATACTCGTATTTAGAGTTTTGTCTTTAAGAACTGACAATGATTAGGTAACAGCAATATATGGTAAGCGGCACATCTTGAATGAAATGATAGGGAAACTCTAATATCAAGGGCTATCTTAACCAGTTTCGCAGAGAGTGTAAACATACGAGTATATTCCTAAGACTTCGTAGTGTAATCTATTTGAAAATGTTCGTCTACCAATTTGCATATACAAGTCTTTTTGGAAATAAGAATCAACCACATTTATACAAATTCATTGATCTTGGTTCGTTAGTACTGAACCACAACAGTCAAAACCACTTAATTTTCGAAGAAGCAAGTCATGCTTGTTGCCCACAAACCTGATTAAACAGTAACATTTTGTGGATAGAGAGGCTTTCCGACTCACATTTAAATTTTCTAAGATCTGTATGCGGCATTTTTGCTCATCAAGAAAGTCTTCAAGATGGAAGTGTGCCTCATTCCTCATTTCCTCGTTAAATTCTAGATAAGTTTTGTGCATTTCAAACACTGAATTAGTTAAACAGATAATGATAGGCAGGCTGAAGTTATTGCGCCAGTTGTCCTTATAGGCTTTCTGATCCAAATTTTTGTGCAAAATTCGGTGAAGTGTTGTACGTATGTACGAATAACTTTCAATTGCTGAAAAAAACTAACTTAAGTTCTGGGCCACACTTCGAGCTACAGAATTAATTTTCCAATCTTTCTCGACGGGCACAATTAGAGTTCTCAATTACTTGTCCCAATAGCTTTAATTACTGAACCAATCCAATAAGTTTAGGCGAACATGTGCTTCCCTTTGGTTGAGAAAACTTGTAACTTTTGGAACTGTTTCAGGGAATTGAATTTTAACATTTTCAATGCGTTTTTAATTTTTTATAAATGCGTATACCTTACTTAACGCTGTTTATTTAAAATGAAGCCTTTTATTGAAAAACCCTATCGTTTTAAGGAATTTAAATTTAATCTCATTCAATGTCAAACAGAATAAGTTTCTCAATACAATTGATAACTAAAAAAAATGTGGAATCAAAATCTTTCTCAGTAATAAATATCATAATGATGCATTCAAAGGAAAGTTATACAGCAAAAATTTATTTCTTTCTTAACTTCTTTCCTTTTGTTGGCATTATGAAAAAATACAAAAAGTTACAAATTTTCTTAAAGTTTAGTTCTTAACTTCATAATCACTCTTCCAAACATAACTTAAATCCCTTGTGATGGCACATTCTACTGCAAGTCACGTACTTGTAAACTTCTTACGTTGAATACATACAAAAAAAATACTTACAGTGACATTATAAAAGTGGAAAATCTTTTTACAAATATGATAGACAGATTTTCTTTGGGAGAGATCAAAAATTTTGCACTACCTCGCCAACAATATTATCTAAATGAAGTTGCACATAAAAAAAGACAGTGGAAACATAAAATGTAGTCCTGTTAGGGGACATATGAGTAGCAATATGTACATACTACCTATACTACCACAAAAGAGTCTCTACTTTGGTTACTTGTGTTTTTTTCTTTTTTCCTGAACATAATCTTTGTTGTTCGAGATTCTTCAGATGAAGAGTGTGTTTTCACTTTAAAAATGTGTACAATTTTCCGAAGAATTATAGATTCGGGTAACATACATAACATTCACAATAACAAAAAATAAATTTATAAAATACACCTTGAGAAGAGCATCTTAATTTTCAGTTTTTTACAGAGATTAAATCGTAAGCTAATAAATTGCTGAAATTAAACTGTGAAATACAGTCGCGCCTTTTATTTTAATCGTTTGTGTCAGTAATTTTTCATTTGGTATTTTCGATCGTTCTGGGTAACATTTCTTACAACTTATTGAATTATGCTTGGCATATAACTTCAAAAAGATATTTGATAACCTCTACTCATGCACTTTACCGGATCCTCAATTTATTGTGTATCAAGTTATGTACAATACCTGGAAGTATTTGACATAATATCAATTTGTTTCTTCTTTTATTAACTGGGGAAATATGTAATGCTTATAATTACGCTGTTTATGGGGCGGGCTTATTTCGCCGACTTTAAAATCATTGCATATTTTGAATAGCCTTGCTACTGAGATCAAGTGTTTGCTGATATTCTTGCATTTGAGTGTCCCAATTATTCTTCTTTCGGATTCTTTTTCGAATCTAGTCTGGAACTTGAGCTTCTATGGATTTTTGGACGGATATTGCGAATCCAGTTGCTTCTGCTTAACTTGAAGTTTGTTCCCTATCGGTTTCTTTTTATTATGCTTAGACTTCCGCAAATGCTTCTTATTATTGTAGGTCGCGTTTTGTTATAGTTACTGAATGAATTATCACATCGCAATTTCGCTACCACAAAGCCTAAGTACCACGATCTAAATAGATATCAGGAGTTATGTTTGCGGGTTCAGAAAAACAGAATTCCGTATCCTTTTGGAGCCTTTATTCAATTATTAAGAGTTGAATGAAGAGCTGCCACGTCATTGCCTATAATAGAAAATCTTGGACGATATTAAAAAGTCATTTCGTGGTGTATATCGTGTATCATCCTTATATAGGTCTCGGGTGTATTTTTAGATCTAAACGCTGTCCAAATAAGGTCCTTGGGAACTCAGTCCAATACTTTTTTCAAGTGTTTCTATCATTATTATACAGTAACTTTGAATCGCCTCAGTCGAATTGACTGCTATACTGTGCGACATAAGATTCACCGGGCGATGGTTGTTGCATTTTTTCTGTCGCCTTTATACAGTGGAACAAGAAACATTACCCTCCATTGTGTAGGCACACGATCGTCTCCAGTTATTTTACTGAACACAATCGTGAGCCATTTAAAATCCAAGATTTCCAAGCGAGAAGCTTACCCATCCATTCTAAATTTCGCTGTTTCTGCAATCTTATAAATGCTTTACAGCCTTATTCGTGCTTCGACGTTGCGCTTCTACTGATTATTGCCTGCTTAGGGTTGTAAGGGTTTCTCTTCTAATACAGAATATAAAGACTTTACTGCTATAGCATACGCTCTAGCTTCAGTTGTTTTCTTTCTTGCAATGGCCAGAGTACAAATCAAGACGCATTTCTTCGATTGCGACATTCTCGTTGCACTTAACATGCGTTTGAAAGGTTTTCCCTTGTTCTTAACCGCCATTTCCTACTCATCTTTTACCACTATGTTTTCTTATTTCTGTAAAACTGACTCAATGAAACACCGGGCAAGATTTTTGCAAAATACTTATATAATTATATTTTTTGAGTTTATGGCTGTTTGGAACCATTCTCAAGAATCGGTGATGACTTACTAGTTATACTAGATCGCTAGATCTCCCAGTAGCCTTTTCCCAGTTATTCCAAAAAAGATGGTATTCGATCTACTTGTAAATTTGATGTCCACCATTGCAATATGCAACAAAATGTAACTCTCGTTCTGAACAAACTGGTATCGCCGTAAAGCATTATTTCTCGGGGTGCGTTAAAGACTCATCTAACTCTACGATTCGAATGTTTTACCTGTTCCTTTAACGTTGACCCTTTAACCGCTGAAATATATGCAATGCTCTATCACTAAAAAGAGTCCAGTTTTCTTCACTTCGAAGCACACATGCAAGGAAATTATCAGAAGCAGGCCACTCTTCAAATTAATCCCGTTGAGCTATACTCTTGGTTTCGTATCCTGGACAATGAAAAAAAAACGTGTTCCGCGTTATCCGGTATAGTTTCACAATACGGACAGTTTGTGATATTTTCGAGCTGGCACCTCCCTGGGGACCTTTTGATTTTTTGAATGCTCACAAATCTTTTTGTGCAAGTTTAGAACTTGATGCTTGCTGCATTCTATGTACAAGAAAACAATGCTGAAGCGATTGAAACTTATTGCGAAACAATGCGTCCTCAACATTTCGAGTTTTTTTTCATTTTGAAGACATTTAGTAGGGTAATTAGCGACAAGGTCAAGTTTTAGCGATATAAAAGTGTTACTACGGAATTTTGTTCTTGAAAAATTATTGGTAATTGTACCAGCTGCACCTATGGAATTGGTAATTGTACTTTTGTGAATTTTAGAAAATGGCAGATTCAGGTTGGGATGTCGCAGATTTGATGATAAATAACCGTACATGCTACCACCTAATGACCGAGGAGGACAGGCGTGCAGTAGGTGAAAGATATGCTGCGTTTATAAATGAAGAGAGTGATAATCAAGTTGATCTTTTAGGATCTGATGGTGACGGTGACCTGACAAATTATCCAGAAGGTGCTATTGATGTGTCCGATGTCGAAAGCCAAGTGAATGTGGAAATGGATGATGATGAGTTCGATAAAGACGACGATGATGAGATAGAAAAGTTTCGTGCCGAAGCTGCTACTACCACTGGTGGCCCTCATCAGGCTGAGACTGATGCAAATGGCACCAAATGGTTCAAAGATTTACCAACTAGTAGTCGCATTCGTCCTTATAATATTGCCGATTACACTAGAAGCAAGCCAGGGCCATTGAAAAATTTGGTTCATGATTCATTTACCATCTTTCGATCTCTAATCACCGAAGATATTTCGCACATCATTATTCGGGAAACGAATCGGAAAGCCAAACATGTAATTGCTACATGGAACGAAGCACATCCAACCAAGCAGAAACATTTCATTTTGTATGCCGGAATGTGCAAATCAAACAACGGACCTGCTAAGGAACTATGGGGCCCAACACATGCTCCGATATATAAACCCGCCTTATCAAATAACCGTTTCATATACATATATAACAAAATTTATTCGTTCGATAAGGCCGGAGATATTACTTATCAGCAAAACTGCCGCTATTGATGAATTATGGGTTATGCTGCAAGCTAATCTTGCAGCTGCTTACAATCCGCACAATTCGATGACCGTGGACCAACAACTTTTTTCTTATTGAGGGCGGATACATTTCACATAATACATTCCGTCTAAGCCAGCTAAGTATGAAATAAAAGTGGTGTGGTTGTGTGATTCGAAGTCCTACTACCCCCTCAAGGGTATGATTTATTGTAGAAAGATGCCGGATCAGGAGCGTGAGATCAATTAAGGCCAAAATATCGTATGACGATTAGCTGAAAAATACCTTGATATCGGCCGGACAATATATGCCGACAATTTCTTCTCAACATTGGATTTGGCATAAATATTGATAAGATTAAAAACTGTCTATGTTGGAACAGTACTCTCAAACAAATCGTTCGTTCCACCCGAGTTTTTAAGTAAAGATTTTTCAAAGGCAAAGTTTAATTGTGCTCATATGTGCCCAAAAAAAAACAAATCGGTGCTGCTGTTATGTACTATGCATTACACTTGTGATGTAGATAATGCAAACGACAAGCGAAAGCCAATTGTTATTCTGGACTACAATGCCCATAAGTCTGGCGTGGATACCATGGATCAAATGCCTGGCACGTATTCCTGCAAACGTTCGACAAATCGTTGGCCGCTTGCAATGTTCTACAATATGATCGATATTGTTGCATTGGCCTCATTCATAATATACGATAAATGCAATGACGAGTGCAAAAACCGTACAAACGACGATCATTTTTCAAATTATTGATGAGACAATTGGAAATTTCAAACATTGAAGAACGTGACACCAATCCACGAATAACGTGCTATACCAACATTCAAAATGCTATGGAAGCATTTGATGTTGTGGTAAGTTGAACTGAAAGCCACGTTAAAAAATAATAATATTCTCTGCCTTTTCAGGTAGTAGCAACAGCATTACCAGGAAATGCTCCTTCATTTGCACCGAGTACAAATCGGTCATCATGCCATCCATGTTGTGCAGAGTACAAATGCCAGCGGGAAACCAGAGCGTATTGTTGTAGCTGCAATAACGCGGTTTGTACTGAACGCACAGCACTTTTACATCGGTGCCAAACCTGCACTGCTGCACTAGCTACACAGCCAATATAAATACTTAATAAATATGTATGTTAATTACTTACCCTATACATTTTTTGTTTATTTTTCGTTACGTTTCTGTACAGAGTACATTTTCGGACTAAAAAGAACTATAAGTTATTAAAAAAGACCATTAGGAACAACCGCATAATGATAATACCATACATTTGTTGAAAAATTGTACACAAATGCTTGTAGGTCCCTATGGACCTTGTTCCTAATATAACGCTATCGAAGCTGTAGCTGATCGGAGGGTTAAACAGATACTCCCTGAAACAGTTATATCCATCCAAAAATTGAGTCAAATAGAACTTTGTTTCGGTATGATTCCATTTAACCCATACACCGATTTTGTTTTTTTATTATTAGCGCGAGCTCAATACATAACGCACACGCACTTTGTTTTATTTAAATTTGAAGATAGGAAGCGCTTAATGAAAGACCTATTAGATGAAATGTCTGACTACCTCGAAGTCATAACTGGATATGGTGACGTATCGGCCAAACTCTCGATGATGTGTACCTTTTTCTGATGACAGCATGTACGAGTACTTTGTTTTTGCCCTCGTTTACCATTTTGGCTACTTAAAACAACTTCACTGATAGCGTGGTACTCATCCACGCCTCTTTTGTTGGCCAGTGAGCTCTGCATGATTCATTCCAGAGAAAACACACAAAAGTGTGGGTTGGATTTCCAAGCTATAGTACGAAAAAGAGAAAAACGGTTTAAGGCATCATCAACACTTAGGCATGCAATAGTAACCTCGTGTGAAAGCAAAAGCTTCTGCCGATGAAAGATCTATCATCGCCACTATCTATGCGCATAAGTACACCATCGCACGAGTAAAAAGACTAAGCCACCAAGGCTTCTCCACTGGAATGTTTAACAATTTCTAGCAGTAATAAGGGACTGAGGTGTTGAAATTTCTTAATAATTCTAATACAAATTCCTTAATAATCAAATTCACTTACTTAGTTCTTTAATACAATATACTCGTATGTACTACACATTGTATGATACTATTACATTTCATACTTACAGTCGCATTTGAAACTTTGTCAAGTTCCTTTAGTACTCACCGTGAGGATAATTTATTCAAAACACGGCTACAAGATTGGCAGTGAACATCAGACTTCATGTACCGTTACGTGCTAAAATGTTGTCAATTTCACGGATGAAATCTCATTAAGTAGAGCTGCGAATAGCAGAGTTATATAATACATATATACATACATACATCGTTTCGTTGCATAGTGAAATGTAGGTACACAGTGCACCAGAATTTAACTATACATAGTTGCAAATGGATTTCACAAAAATGAAGTCAAATATTATTAATACTCAATGTTGCAACATTTAAAAATGCGTATTCCTACATGTACTCGTATAACTGTGTATTTTGTAAAATATCAGCCATAAATTTGGAGATATATTCCATATTAAAAAGTGTTGAAATAAATTTTTTTATTGCAATATAAATAAATAGACTTATTCCCATATTATCTATTAGCTAAACGTAGACCAGATCTTACATACGTATTATATGGTGTTAGAACTTGGACCTGTATAGATCTAAAGATAAGGGGTCAGATTCGTGATTCTAATTTCACTGTATTGCAGTTTAATTATAGAAAGGATTTAAGCTATTTGTCACAAAACATACTACAGATTTTCGTATATAACATCTCACAGCTCTATTTTTATTTTTCTGATCTTGACGTATGTACACAGTCCATATACAACAGTCTATATCAACGAGTATAGAAGTATACTTAGGAAGCATAAACTACAATATGTATCATTCAAGGCATGTTTTGCATACATAACGATCGCAGAGTAACCAGCGTTTAAATTGAGCGAATGCTCATCTGCTCAAAAGGCAAAAGACGGGTATAAATAACAATGACGAAAGTGTTGAAACGTTGGGGATCAGAAAATTGGGGCCGTGATATAACGCCGAATTCCAACTTTATGAAAGCGAAATAACGCCGAATTTCTATGTTCGGTTTTATTTCACTTTTCTAAAGTGAAATTTATTCACACATTTAGAGAGAGGATTCTGTTTTCATATATTTTAAATCATATGGTGTTAGTTCGTTTTAGAAAGTGACATATAAACAGTGAGATAGGTAAGGTAGGGCATGCTGCCCCCTTGCAACCCGCCTGCTTGGGGTCACTGTAGGATTTGGAGTGGGTGCGAGTTTTATGTATATACTCCGCATACAATTTGTTGTTTGATTTGATCAATTGGTTTTATTGCGCTTTCAATTGATCAAATCAAACAAATCAAACAACAAATATATGGGGAGTATATACACAAAACTCGCACCCACTCCAAATCGTACAGTGATCCCAAGCAGGGAGGTTGCAGGGGGGCATTCCCTACAACATCGAGTTGCAATCAACAAACATTAATTACAGTAAAGTTTACTTGTTTTTCTAACAAGTACAATTGGCTTTGCAAGTTTGGAGTTATTTCACGGCACACAAAAAATCTACCTAGGCAGAAAGATAGTGGCGATGGGGCATCTAGTCAAATGGATGAGGAACATATACATAGGTACAAACTGCTGCCAAACATCAAAGAGAGGACGGGCAGATAACAAGAAGAGATAAACCTTTACCTCATATAGCTCATTAGAAGGCGTAAAGTTGAGATAAATGTTTTGACTATTTTTTTCGAGAACTCACATCTTTTTCACTAAAGATTTTTGGTCTGGTATAAAAAAACGCTGTATGAGAAGGGATTCCTAAAACATATGAAAGTAAAGACTTGAAATGGAACTCTGCAGCTATGAAGGAATGCGCTAGAGGACAGGAAGTGGGCTGTTTTAGGATTCAACTTTGAAAATTTGGTCGAGAAAACTTGTTAGTTGCACCCCTTGGTACGAGCAACATGGTATCGACACGCATTTTGCTCGTCCCGCGCACAAAGAAAAACAAAAGTTGTCAGCCTAGAAACGGTAGAAACAGACGGTAGAACTGTGACTTCATGAAGCTCGATATATACAACAATTAAAATGATGTAGCTCGCCCTAGATCACTAGTATTTAAAAAAAAAATATTTTCTTTGATAAAAGAGCCATATTTCATTGTTGAGAGATTTTGTGGGGAGTATTTCTCACTGCATAATAAGGCCCAATTACGCCTCCAGCGTAAACAGCACACCATGCAGCACACTTTGAGCGGGTGTAATGACTCTTCGTGGATTTTTGATGCCCCAGAAGCGATAATTTTACTTATTCACATATCCATAGAGATGGAAATGGGCCTCGTCGCTCATGATGCTTTCCGATGAAAAGCTGTTACCCTCGTGGTCGATATTCTGGATGTCTGGAGCGTCAACAGCTAACAGGTGATGCGTTGTCTGCGCTTTGTAAGGGAACATCTTAGAGTCTTTCAAATTCTCTGCGAAGACCGCCGTTTGATGCTCAATTGCATGGCATGTCGTCTGGTCTCGTGTTTTCCCATAAACTTCTAGGCTGGCTAAATACCGTAATGTTAGCCCAGTTGATGTCAGACGACCAGGAAATCTAGGCCGAAATTTACACTGCGCCAACACCGAATTATTCCGCAAAATATCGTAACAATTATTCCGCCTTCTTTATGAGTATAGCGATTCATATCTTGTTAAAGTGTATTTTGTATCTGTTTATCATGTCAAAGTAGAATTGAAATTTGCCCCCATTTGCAAGAATTATAGCATCTTCCGATAGGGTGATGACTTTTGCGCCACCTAGTACAAACTCAATATACATATAACAAATCCATTACGACTGAGATCCAGCTCTGGTATCGCGCAAATTATGTATTTTGTCCAGCCCTTACAAATAAAACATAACTTATTTGTATAATGTCTTTTTACTTTAAGGTCTTTCACATGGCTGACTTGTTATCTTAACCTAACTTGGCATAATACGCAAAACAATACAAATACTATATTATATAATGAAGAGTTAATAGTTAACAATCATGTTATTTTGCTTGCATTGCTCCTACCGCAATTCCCAAACTAGGTCAACCGATGTCGCTGGAGCAAATATGTTGACAAACAAAAGCCAAGCCAAGTAAAATTTTGTTGTTAAGCTGAAGTTTTCCGTTATGTTGATGATGTTTTCGGCGCAGTTACAAAGTGATGTCTACGCAGGTACACTGACAATGGTAATGATGATGGCGATGCTGATGGTGTTGCTATGCACATAACTTGTGCATTGTGCATTCACCCACGACGCCCCATTTACCTATCATGGCTCATTCCGTTTGAGTTAGCGTGCCTCACCACGTGCGTCACCCTTTTCCGCTTGATGTCGCTTTTTCGTTTCATCGGTGCTCGGAGAATTACTGCCTTACGAGCCATAAGAAGTTTCACTTCATATCGCTTCTTCGAGAGTTCGGGATTACTGCCTAAAAAGTTTCACTTCAAAAAAGTAGAACTCTTATAGTCAGAAACAAAAATCTACGACTCAAATGGGGACAACTATTGGAATTTTCAAAGAATAACTCCCTTGACTCACTATAAAATATTTTTCAGATGCCACATACCTTAAATATGATAGTCAAATGTAGACGTCGAAAAAGATAGACGTTTGACTGAGTGAAGCAAATTGATGGGTGCTGATGAGTACCTTTCCCCGATCGGAAAAACTATCTCACTCTATCCCACAGGAAGCGCTCAGAAGTGACCAGGCATTGATAACCAAATTCTAGTGTATTTTCAGAATAATCAGAATCAGAAAGATTGACTGATGTTGAGAAGGACAACCTTTATGGTAAACAAAGTTGCAGTACTGGAATACCAAAGCGATGATGGGAGTAGTTTATTCATTTCGGTAATTCCAGCCGCCTAGTTATTAGAGGCACTGTATTTTAGTATACAATCTTTATCTCCTCAGAGAGGTTCAAAAATGTGGTCGACCAAGTACCGATCTACCCTCCGGGAAGTACAGAACGCGCTATATAATTCGGTAGATGAATTTTGCTTCTAACGGGGTAAATCAAAAAAAATACGAATAAAGTAACAATAAAAATCGTTTCAACTATTTAAAAAATCTTGTGCACACAAAAAATTGAACAAAAAACGCCCAAAAAAGGAATACGGATTAAAAGAATGCTGTCGCTTGCCCTCAGTCATTGCTAAGTCCCTTGAATCTGGCTTGGTGGTTGTAGTTCTGTACTATTCTGGTGGATTACTCAGATGTAGAACTAGCTGGGTTGAAACTTAACAAATGTTTTGCTCTTATCCTAGTCTTGCCATTTAAATATGTGCGTAGGGATATTCTCGTAGCTTAACGAATTCCACCGAAATGCGTTATCTGGTTCAAGCCGGAACTCAACTTCTTAGAAAAAAATTCCATCTCTATAAAAATCATCCACTGCCGTTCTATCTACAGTAGCCCCAGTAACTCGACTCACCTCCGTTCAAGAAAATTGGATCCATCTTGCCCTCATACTGAATATACAACATTATTGCCACTAATTTCAATATTTTCGTACACAATTCTACTCATAAGTGGCTTCGAAACCCCAAGAGGTGGAGTGTCTGAAAAGCGTGAAGTTTTTTGCTGCGGTGAAAGCTAATGAAATACCAAACGTTTTCGATCAAGCCACTAATATCGTAGACTTGTTTTACCCTCCCATTTGATAAATACAGCGTTGATGTATTATCTTCTACAGGCTCGCTAGAGCAAAAATTCTTTAAAGAACTGAATAGCAGTACGACAAAGACAATTGAAGCGGGCTTCTTTCTGAATTTTAACTGATGGTTCTGTTTTCTCGATGACGATGTAGATGTCATACACTCTGTTCGTTTTCAAATTACAATCAATCCTTCATTCCTTATCGGATGAAGAGCACTAGACGAAAAAAAAGGCTCTGTGTGACTCTATCTGTAAAGAAGTTTTCAACATTAGAGAACAAGTTCTGCGGTCTTACGGTTAGAATGGACCAGGAATGATAAGACCTTTTTTTTCAAATGGTTAAAGTTCGAATAAAACCAATAATTGAGTCACATAATACTAACTAGTGTTCCAAGGGGCAAACATTTTGGATCGTTCCCTAAATGTATAATACAACGCTATTCCATTTGTATCGCCAAAACTGAAAACTTTTCGTTCTCGAAAAAAGTAAAATGATAATGATGCGGGAAACGTGGTGTAACATATCTAAATTTCTTCAGGCGATCTAAGAAATACTTCACCCCGACTAAATAATGGGTGATTTTGGATGTGTTTGGTTTTTAATTGGCAAACAAATACAGGAAAATTGCAAAATTATATAAAAGTTTTATGGATTATTTCTTGTAAATATTGACCTCTACTACGTTTTAAGTGGTCCATCCGGAGAATCGAATTTTGAATCAATCTCCGAGCATATTTGCTGGTATCTCGCTAATAACTCTTGTACTGCTGTCATCCAAGTCTAAAATTGACGCTGGTTTATCGGCATCGACGAGTGATTTGACGCATCCCCATATAAGATAGTATAAAGGCCTGAAACCGCACGATCTAGCCGGCCAATTCACCAATCCAAAACGAGAGATAAATTGTTCACCAAACTTATTTCTCAATTGGTGCAGAGATTCGCATGCTACGTGGTCTTGTTGGAACCCCATGTAGCCCAGGTTCAGCTAGTGCATTTTGGGCAAAAAACATTTCGAAATCATTAAACGATAGCTGGCGCCATTGACGATAACGTTGTTCTCACGATCATATTTAAAAAAATACGGGCCAATGATTCCGCCAGGCAATAAACCGAATCAAACAGTGCATTTTTCCGAGTGCATTGGCAGCTCTTGTATTGCCTGAGCTTGCTCATCGGACCAAATATGGCAGTTTTGTTAATTACCCATTCAACCAGAAATGAACTTCGTCGCTGATGATAATTTTCCGATAAAAAAGGAGATCTTCCTCCAGCTTTTTTAAGGCCAACTCATCGAAAATTTGACTCTGTGGCACGTCGTATGGCTTCAGTTTTTGCACGAACTGTATTTTGTACGATTTTAGACAAAGATCCTTACGTAAAATCTTACACATAGTAACACAATCGCAATTACTGCAAACTGAGACGAATAGGCAAGTCACGGTCTTCATTAAAACTGGCGGACACGGCAGCAATATTTTCCTCTGTACGCACTCTATATATACAGGTACTTGGCTTGATGTCCAATAGCGTGATATTTGTGAGAAATTTGGTCACTCCCTACAGTTGGGCACTCCAAGTCGGTTGAGGTCCGCTTCTACTTATGAGCGCCACCTAAATTGAGGTCTCCCTCTACTGCGTTGAACTTTCGTGTTAGAGTCGAAGACTCTGCGGGCCAGAGTATTGGTGTCCATTCGCTCTATATGTCCTAGCCATCTTAGACGATTGATGCCTGGTTTTCGACCTAGTCGATGTCGCTATACAGCTCGTATATTTCGTCGTTGAATATTCTCCTGCAAAGCCCGTTAACGCAAATGGGACCGAATATTTTTCGGGATTTTTCTCTCGAAACGGCTAAGGGTATCTTTATCTGCTTCCGATACAGCCATGCTTCAGCGTTATAAAGTAGGACTGGTATGATCAAGGTCTTATACTTATAGAGTCTCCTTAGTTTCTCGGGATAGAGTCTTACTACTAACTTACATACATACTTAGCTCAAGCTTTATTTCCGCTGAGTGGTGTTATCATGATTTCGAATTTATAGCAAAGCCGAGGTAGACAAAGTCCCTTACTTACTTACGCGGAAGTTGTATTTCGTATTTTTAGTTTTTTAGTACCCTTTTCTTTTTGACAGCATATACAATATGTATGTGCTTGGTTTGGCCTCATATACCGCTAAACCCATTTTGGAAGCTTCCACTTCAATACTAGCGAACGCACTGGTGACGGGTAGGAAATGCGTTTTGCGCCAAAATCACTGACGAATTGTTCATCAGAAACATTGTGTCGATTATTCCGCGTTCTTCAGGAATACCATATAGCATTTCATTGTTTATTCACACAAATTTTGATTCTGTTGCTTTACAAATATCAAAATCGAATTGACATTCGATGTCATTTAGAAAATCCATAGCACTTTCCCACTTTCCGATAGGATCATACATATACAGTATAATGTCACATGACACCGCGTTATCATATTTAAAACCTTTCTTGACAGTACATGTCTCGATTAAGTTGTTACTGACCTTAGCGGAGTAGCCAGCGTTCTCAATCGGCATTCTGCACATGCCGACGAGTTTGGCAGGGATGACAAAACTTTCTATGGCTCTATATAGCTCGTCTATAGCCTTAAAATCGATGAAAAGGTGGAAGGGTTGTAGGCGTTCACACAATGTGGCAGTTAAGGTCTTGTACACGATGCTGAGGAGACTTACACCTCTACAGTTGCCGCTGTTTAGGAGGTCTCCGTTTTTGTGGAATGATGTTAAGATTCCATTTATCAGGCATACGCTCTACTGAACAGACCTGGAGAAGTGTATGCTGTCCACAAAGTTATTTCCAGCAGCTTTGAATACCTCGGCCGGTAAGCCATCAGGTCCAGCTGCTTTGTTGTTGTTCATTTTGGTCTACTGGACGGTAGTTTTGTTTACCACCTAGTCTGTCTGACGGCGGGATGTTGGGTTTCTTCGCTATAGTCTACCGAAAAAGTTTTTCCATATTCTCACACCAACTGCGACTATTCTACAAGGTTTCCTTATTCATTCTGTACGGATCTTTTTGCCTTGACACGTTATATTTTCTATAAGTTTTACGAGTGTTGTTTCTTCAAAAAGATCTTAAATGACTAATAGTAACATCCTACTTGCAGCACAAACATTTCTCTAATGCATTCGGCGCTCGCACTCAAAATACATAGGCCGTGTTCAGGAGTGTGACATTTCATATTCTAACATTTCCTACTGGCAGATCATCGGTACGTTATTCCTGGCAAACGAACGCTCAGTATGTTCGATCGCGGGTTTCTCGTGCAGTTTATTCTTCTTCTAGAGAAGAAGAAGCTCGTAAAGGTCACGCGCGCCTCTTGTCCGTCTTTGCACCATCGCTTTGTACGCTTTTTGTTTAGCTGCATGTGCTTGCCCTCATTCTTCATCAAACCAAGAATTTTTTTTGTGGTGCACATCAGTTGCGGTTTTCGGAACTTGATGCTGATGGTATAGAAGTTGTTGAGGTATTTCGGGATACGCGCTCTCTGCAAAGATTCTGGCGGTCTCTTGTGATTGCAGCTTTTCTTAGTTATACGAGTATCTTTTCACAGTAATTCTTCTTTGTTGTGGCGGTTGGAAAATCCGCATTCGTACTTTGGCTGCAGAAAGGTGGTGATCCGAACCAATGTTGGCTGTCCGAAAGTTTCAGTTGTACAGACTACTGAAGGCATATCTTACGTTGATAGAAAAGTGATCAATTTCATTTAGCATTTCATGATTCGAAGGCCGCCATGTCCCCTTGTGTATACTGTGATGAGGAAACCAAGTGCTTGCAATAGTGATATTTCGTCCTGCTGCAAAGCCAATACGCCTAAGTCCGTTGTCACACATCGTGTCGTGTAGGCTATGTTTACAAATTCTTCTACCAAAAATGTCCTACTTTCCCATGCTGGCGCTAAAGTTGTCTAGTACGTTTTTAACGTCATACTTAGGACGTTGCCCATAAGTCTTATCGAGGAGCTCTGCCCTCACCATTTTAGCCTGAATGAGTAAGGGTTTACTAATGCAGTCATCGAGGACCACCGCTGAGATATAAGCACTACGCTACAAACTTGATTGCTGTGCTGCTGACCCAATCCAAGTTATACGAAAGTCAGCAGTTTTCCTTCAATTGTATCGCAGGTTCCCAGTACCGTCTTAGCTCCATGTTAGCACCTTAATGTGGACGAAGATTCAGCAAACCAATACGACCAGTATGGACGTGTATATACGACATTCCTGCATAACTTTTCTAAGCTATAAATGTAAAGTAAAGGCCAAACGAAGGCATTGTGATTGCAACAAATATAGCTGTTTATGTATCCAAAATAGTGGCAAAAGTAATCCTCGCTAGGATCAATGGGAATGTGGATTCAAATTTCCATGTCGAACAAATATACTTGTGGGATGGGGGTCAAGGGAGGTTTGAAATAAGAACACGTTTCTTTAAGAGTATAATTCAAATGTAGTTTAATTCATTTAAGTGTTAATTTGTTAATTTGTAGATACTCGTATTATATGTAATGGCAAATAATTTAGATTAGGATATGTAACTAGGTTAAAAAAAAAAGCGTATCGGGAAATAGTTTCTGGGTATTAGACGTATCGTTGCGTAGCGTTCGAGTCGGTTATAAACTTCCGTTGCTCTTCGTGGCTGCTGGTCAACTGTGTAGTTAGTCTCTCTTCCTTTTTTGTTTTTCCAAAGCGATTGATGATGACAATGACCAAATATGGTAATAGAGAAGTTGCATTTTAAAGAACAGTAGATTGCGGTAGATTATAGTTTAACGTTTGTGGTTCGCTGTGACGGACTTAGGTTTGAGTTGATAGGCACATTCTGCCTACATACTTTTGCATTGGAGCATAATAGATACATTGGTTAAGTATATATATGACATTACCGCATCCTTCTATTTTATTAACTTGGATTAGGCTTTCCATAACGTGGCTTGAGTGAGTTCATAGGACAGCACATGAGCTGTTTCTAACAAGAACTCTGCAGTTATTAAGATAGCGCATCAGTCCGCGACGGACCATGGCCACAGCTAACATGCGTCTTTAGCTGACGCAGTCTTTTTCTATTGCCTCCAGGTGCGCACACCAGTTGAGGTCCCCTCTGACCGAAAATTTTATTTTTTATTTTTAAAGAACACTTAAGTGGGTAGGTATTACTGTAATTAAAATGCCTGATCACGTGTTAAGTTGTTGGGCTCAGTGGTTACTTTGTTCCATGGGTGGCATCCAACATTTAATGGGGAGACTAAATTACTAGTGTAATGGACTTCTTATAGTATTCTAGGCAACCACTCATCTTACGTGGATTAAGTTGCCGTAAAAAAGGAATGTCTTTCAAACTTTACTTTACCTTTTCTGACGATGTCGGCGTCGCTGTATAGCCTGCACCTTTTGCTGTTGAAACGTTCCCTCCATTTCCCATTGATGCAAACGGGACTAAAAACATCCGCTTCGCCAATGTCCAACCCTCTGAGCCTTAAAGCAGGACTGTGATGTTCAGTGTTTTGTATAATGTACTGTATAAGGCCTCCTCGAGAGAGGGTTTTACTACTGAACTGCCTTCTAAGCCCAAAGAAACAGCCATTAGCAAAAATAGTTCTTCGTACGATTTCCGCGCTGGTATCCTTGTTGCAGTTGATTGCGGATCTGTGGTAGATAGAGTTCTTTTCTACATCAAAGTTGTAACTTCCTATCGTGACGTTTTTCCTAGGCGTCCATGTTGTGTGTCAGGCTTTTCTGATAGCATATATATACTCTCAACGTTGACTGCCAAACCAATCTTTACCGTTTTTGCATCTAGAGTCATCTGCACATCTGCATATGCAAGTAAATAAACAGTTAAGATTACATATCAGCGATTAGCATTATGGTACGTTTTCAGAACATATGGAACCCGATCTAGGATTAGAATCCCTGGTGAGTAGAGGTGCTATTAACAATATTCCGTTTAAAAAAAAAAACAAGGAAATTCGATAGCCAAATTCGTCTTGCATGAATAAACTTAACTACGTGGACCATATCTGTTCATTTGTGCAAAGGTTCACCAAACGGTCCAATATTAAAAAGTTCTTACAAACAAAGAAGGACTTTATATATGCTTATGCGCCTATAACCAAATTCATTAAACTTCTAAGTTCTTCTTGGAAACTTGCTGATTGGGAGATTAAGAGTGTTAACAATTTTTGTTATCTAAGAAGCATCACCTAACGGTTTGGCGACTGCTTTCAACACGAAGTTTAGTGCAATTCTCTAACGATCAGACAGTATGGACCCACATATTGTGACACGTGCCGTTTTATAGTAAAACACAAAATTTTTGCAAAATTCAACTTTATTTATCAATATAGTTGCCTTCGATGGCGATACATTGATTGAAACGATTTTTCAATCTTTCGATACCAGTTTTGTAGTATGATTTCGGTTTAGCCTCAAAATAGGCCTCTGTTTCGGCGATTACTTCTTCATCGGTCTTAAATCTCTTTCCGGCGAGCATTCTTTTGAGGTCTGCGAACAGGAAATAGTCGCTGGGGGCCAAATCTGGAGAATACGATGGGTGGGGAAGCAATTCGTAGCCGAATTTATTCAATTTTGCCATGGTTTTCATCGACTTGTGATACGGTACATTGTCTTGATGAAACAGCACTTTCTTTTTCTTTAAATGCGGCCGTCCTTCAAACGCTCTAACAACGCAATGTAATAGTCGCTGTTGATAGTCTGCCCCTTTTGGAGATAGTCGATGAAAATTATTCCATGTGCATTCCAAAATACGGATGCCATAACCTTGCCAGCCGACTGTTGAGTTTTTTGTCGTTTTGGACGAGGTTCGTCGCTTGCTCGCCACTCAGCTGACTGCCGACTTGACTCTGGTGTGAAGTGATGGAGCCAAGTTTCATCCATTGTCACATACCGATGCAAAAATTCGGCTTTATTGTGGTTGAACAGCTTTAAACACTCCTCTGAATCATTAGCACTTTGTTGTTTTTGGTCGACTGTGGCACCCATTTTGAACAGAGCTTTCGCATGTCCAAATATTCGTGTATGATATATCCAACACGCTCTTTTGATATCTTCGGAGCCTCAGCTATCTCGATCAACTTCACTTTACGGTCATTCGTAATCATTTTGTGGACTTTTTTCATCTGAAACAGCCTCTTTTGGACGTTCACTGCATGCATCATCTTCGGTGCTTGTATGACCACTTTTAAATTTTTCAATCCACTTGCGAATGGTTCGTTCGGCTGGTGCAGAGTCCGGGTAACACTTATCCAGCCATTTCTTTGCCTCGGCTGCATTTTTTTCCCATCAAAAAGCAGTGTTGATTACACACGAAATTGCTTTGAATCCATTTTTTTTTCACAATAACAAAAGTTGCTTCACTCACATCGCTATATCTCGAGAACTAATCGTCTGACAGCTATTAAATTTATACACGTATCTTTTGAAGGTTGGTACTAACTGAAAATGGTATGAATTTAATTCAAGTGGTGCCCTCTCTTAGAAACGGACTTTTCAGCCCATGTGTTACTTTAAAAATAACTTCTACAATGGTCTTAAAGCCGCAGAAAACGTCACTAGAAGTGAAATATTTTGCGTAATGTGATATATTTTGCTTGACATCTGAAGCGGACTGCTTCACTTAATAGGAAAGAAAGTGGTAGTAGACCGGTTTCACTTCAAAGTATCAATCTGCTAACTCAAACTAGAAAGGAAGCCCTGAGCAGACGTGGCGTATATACCAGGGTTTTTTATTAGATGCACACCAATTTGTGTTTATAACTAATTTTTTATTTTATTTTGGATTGAAATATAATTGATACTCTAAGTTATGAAATACTACATCATTAAAATAGTTTGCATAAGTGTACGCCCTAGACCCAATTTTCCATGCCTTTTTAGCATAATTCGGCAGATATTTCAGAAATATCACGTCGAATGTTCAAGTCAAATCTATGGGTTGTTAGCATAGTTCAACGCAAAGAAAAGCATCTAAAGGTGTTAAATTGCAAGAGCGGGGCGACCATGACTGTGCATTTCTGGCGATAAGACGGTCACGAAAAGTCGTCTTCACTAAGTAGATTGTGGCATGTGCGGAAAGAGGATAAGTGTTATGTTGAAGAGATCTAAGGCTCGTTGGGATAATTCAAACCAGACAGAGCCTTACTGATGGTATATGCCCCTCGAAATCGTACAGAAATTTAAGGAGAGTATTTAGCTAAGGACTTCCAGACGAGTTATGTGAGTTATATGTTGCACTCTTGTCATTGCAACAGAATCTACTCGTATCTATCTACTTTGACATGCATAAAAAGAAACCACAAATCATATTTTTTATTAATTTGCTTTTAATATACTCGTACACCAAAACGTTAGCTCGTCAATATATTAGAAAAGAAAAATCGTTAGCTGCAGTACGTACTAGAGTTTTAAGTGGGAGGTGCGCTGCTTTACTTACAATACATTTAATATGAAATTTATTCAATCGTCCAAGTCAGTTATCTCCAACCATCTAAACTAATTCTTGAAGGTATAATATCTAATCATACGTCTTCAGATGAAAATAAGTCGTACCATTAGTCGGATATCTGACATATTAATCGTACACACTCTTTTTTTATGTTCGAAGTTTGAATTTAAGACAAAAATATCGAACACACTAGATTTAGCAAATATAAAGCTCTTCGCAAACGAATAACAGCAAAGATATTCAGCAACATAAACTACTGCAAGTTCGATTGTAAAAATAAATTTCATATCTCGTACTCACCTAAATCGCTTGCATCTGTTGGCAGTGATAGTAAAGTACGAAGTCACACTTGCTAGATTTTAAGAGCAAGCAAATCCCACGAACCTTTTTGGAAAGTTTTTTCTCTTAAATCTTAGTTTTCCTTTTTTTTCATGAAATCAATAAATTGCACCCCTCCCCCAATACTGGAGATTTTTGAGAAAAAATCGTAAGTCCGTTAAGGTCCTTGAAACTTTGTGCGCGTAGGAAAGACACTGCTTAAGACTTTTTTCGCATCAATGAAGCCATAATGGGCTTTAAAATTTATGTTTTATTCGTGACCGGAGAAGATTATCAATGGCACTCATGCCTGCAACAACATTTCACATACATATGTATCTGCTTGCTTCTCAGTTTCTTAAGGTGTTTAATAAATTTTATTAACTGCGATAACAAACGCTTAAAGAAACTGCCCTCGGGATTGTCGTAAATCAGGAGCATTACGTATGGTGGGAATGTACTGCTTATGCCCACAAGGTAAAAGTAATGGACTGTCATGGTTGTCTGCTGCGGTATGTTGGCTGATATCATTCTGTTGAGTATGTTGGCCAAGGACATCACATAAATATCAATGCCAGCACATGCGGTCAGAACTCTTTTGTCAACATAAGGTAGGGTTTTGACCATGAACAAAACTCCAAGGGGTGATGGATGATGATGAATGAAATGTTAATGTTATAAAAGGATTGGCTTAGACTATTAAACTTAGACCGTAAACTTTAAAATTGAAGTAGAGGGCATCTTTTTTGGAAAACATCTGACCGTTTTGGTCTGAGTTATGGCTCGTATGTATATCTCATGTTAAATGACTTAAGCAAAAGTGTGTAAGCCGAAAATAAGTTACTTTTGATTAATTCAAAGTATAACATGCCGTGAAATAGGGGCGTTACAACCTATCCTGAAGATGATTGCTCAACTTATGTACATCGTCGGCCAAACATATGAGGCACCTTCTGTTTTTCGCTCCATGTTTTTAATTTAATTTAATTGTGTAAAATTTTGTCTATTTTCCTTGGGGTTTGGAATTACCAAATGAGGTTGTAAAATAAGTTTTCATGTCTGGGAAAACCCACTAATGAATGAAAATATTTTGCTTTATTTATCAAGTGTGGTTAACTTTCTTTTGCCGTGATTGTACAGTTTATTAATTTATCTTCTTAAAATGCTAAAAAAAATGAGATTCGTCTTTTTTTTTTATAATCGGCGCGCACAAAAAAGTTTTGTACCCCTAAAATGTTCGTACACAGCGCGGGCGAAGGAAATTTAGGGAGGAAGAAAAGACAAGTACCGATGTACATTGTTTTTAAATGTTTGTAAATTATAACGACCAGGAAATACAGAGATCGGGAGGGCATTTCATAAGCGAGTTGTACGGCTTTAGAGTTCGTCCGAAAATGGGCTTAAGGATATACTGATGAGCATTCATAGAGAGACGAGTGTTACGGTTGAAAGTTTGAATGGGCGGAATACTACTGGCGATTTCAATGGAGCACTGGTGGTGGAAATAGCGATAAAACAAAGTGAGACAGGAGACATTTCGCCGGTGCTCGAGGGTGTCAATTGATTGACTGATATTAGTATCACCAATGAGTTTTATCGCACGGTTCTGAATCCTATCCAGGAGATGCAGAGATGTTTTAGGAGCACCTGACCAGATGTGGGCATTGTACTCCAATTTTGGTTATGCTGTTAATATCGGAATTTAATGAGCTTAACATACGCTGCCGTTCCTGTTCTACAGCCGAAGAGCAGGGACGTGAGTCCGGGAAAGAATATGAAAAACAGAGAGTGCTGTCATCAGCAAAGGAATATATTGGATTAGAAGTGGCAGGCAGGAGATCATTAATGAAAATTAAAAAGAGTGTCGAAGACAGAACGTAGCCCTGTCGCACACCAGCATTTATTTTGTGAACATTAGACTTGAAACCATCCAAGCCAACTTCGATTGAAAATTCCGAAAGGTAATTTCTAATCCATTGAAGAAGAGAGTCGTCGATCCCAAAAGCACGCACTTTGGACAAAAGAGCCTGATGCCAAACTCTGCCAAATGCCTTAGAAATATCAAGTGCAACTATCTTGCTTTCCCCGGATTGGTGTAGACTTTGGCTCCACTTTTCGGTGAGACATTCCATTAAATCACCAGTGGACCTGTTGTAGCATCGCGGGTCATTTAGAAGTTTTCGTGTTTCGAGATATTTCATTAGCTGACGGTTTATCAGTGTTTCCATTACCTTGAAAAGACCTTTTTTTAGGGAGGGGCTGGACAAATGCTGTTTTTCATCTGCTCGGAAAGAGTCCTAAAGAGTAGGGAGATATACCACCTAGACCAGCGGGTTTATGTGTATTTAGATGTTTACGTACCATTGCTACTACACGAGTGCGAAAGTGGATTCGTCCCATTGAAGATTCGACGCACTCAAGTGGATTCGGAGACAAAGCGCAATCTAGAAGTGTTGAGCTGGCCGCAAAATGTGCAGCAAGTAGATTTGCGTTGTCTAAATAGCTGACAGCTGGAATGTCATTGTAAATGAGCATTGGGATGGAGGATGAGGCAGAATTTCTAATGTTTTTGACGAATTACCAAAATTTTTAACTGCCTCTGGGGCATTGCAGTATTTTTTGCCTCAGTTTTTGGTCGTATTGGAATTTCACACGCTTGAAAAAGACGTTGCAGTCATTTCTGGCTCGTTTGAACTTTTTTCGGTTTTCCTTTGTCGGGTTGGTCTTGTAGGACCGAAAACACAATTCTCTAACCCTGACAGCCTATTTACAGCTCGAGTCGTACTATACCTTTTCTTTTGTTCTGACACTCTTCATCCGATGAGGGATAAAGGATCTCATTCCGAAGAGAATAGTGTCAGTGATCATATCAGCATCGGCATCCACGTCGTTATCGAGGAAACATAACGACCAGTTAAAATTCCTAAAGAAGTTGTTAAGTCCGCTGCAATTGGCTTTCTCGTTTTGCCATACTTCTCTTTTAGGAATCTTTTCTCTAACTGTGTGGTGGGTGTACGAGAATTTAGCTGATATGACACAATGGTCAGACGAGCCTAGAGGGGAGAGCACATCAACGCAGTACTTGTCAGGGTGAGAAGTTAAAAACAAGTCCAGGGTATTGGCGGTATGACTATCAACGTCTGGTATTCGTGTGGGCTCATTTAGAAGCTGGGTTAAGTTATTTTCCGCAGCGAAGATCTCAGCACACTGTCCTTCGGGTGCTGTCTGTCCAGAATGTCGAAGCCAACCAGAATTGTGTATATTGAAATCGCCCGTTATCACGATTTCAGTATGAGGATACAGGGATACAATTCTTTGAATGGAGTCAGACAGCGCATCAAAATCGTGAAAGGTCAAATTGCTGTCCAGTTTGGGGCTTCATAAATATGAATTAGGCAAGGGCCAATGTGAAATAGAAATATCAGTGAAATATTCTCGTTGTGCTTTACAAAAAAAAACATTAAAACCTGATTCGTAAAAGAACAAGCAAGAAGGAATCAACCACACGTAAGGAGTGACGGATTTTAGTACGATCATCTTTAAAAAAAAGCAAAAACCCGTTATTTCAACTGGCTACTGATGTAATCGAATATCGTAGGAAAAAAATCTCCTCCAGAACTATTAGAAGAAGGTTCAGAGAAGGTGGTCTCAAGAATCATGGCTCTCGGAAAAAAGAAACAAAAAGTGGCGCATAGAATGTTTAAAAAACTACAAACACTTTACTGAGGAAGATTGATGTAACGTCTTGTGGTCAGACAAAACAAACTTTAAGGTAAACAACATATCGAAGGCTTGTAATTGTAAGCACTTATAGTTGTAGATATACATATAATTTTCATATCAAGAATTTTTTTTATTTTTAAGATCTATAATGTTTTTTTAGAATTGCAGTTGTTTTGTGCCCTGGTTCAACTTTTGTGTGTCGATGAATGCGTGGTGCCAACTGTATAATATCGCGAAGGTTGCATTATGATTTGTGAGTGCATGAGTCTAAAAAATTTTCACTTGTGATAGCTAAACGTCATGGAAAAAATGATGGCTTCATCTTTTAGAAAAAATGTCGGTGAGCCGAAGCGAAACAGCAAATTTCATCAAGATAATTCCGGTGTTCAATGACATTATTCACCGGAAATAGCATTGACTTGCTTCCATGACCAGTAGAGACTCCAGATTTCAATTCAATTAAGCACGTTTGGGCTATTCTGAAGAGTGATATCCAGGAGAACTTAATAACATCAAAATTGTCTCCTAAATTTCCTTTAGAGCATAGAGCAAAGGTGGTAACACAAAATATTAATTTTTATTTAATAAAACCTCTTTTACGTAACTGCCTCGTATAACGTAACTGCACACTAATATTTTTTCTATTTTACATATTTTTGAAGATATGACTATTTTCCAAGGATGCCTCGACTTTCGACCAAGATTGTAATTATATACAATATTGTAGAAACAACTTTTTAGTTGGCCCTACATTGCATGCGAAGGTTATTTATAATGAACCGTTATATGGACGACTTTCCACATTTTGTTGACTACTAATAATATAAAAATAAAAAAAAGGTCACACTAAACAGTTGCTTTTGGTTAAACAGTTTATTTAAAAGCTGTGCACCTTTCGAATGACAAAAGCAGAGTGTTCTTGTTAGCCAAAATCTTTACAAATCGAATGATCCTGCGATCTTATATACATACATACATATGTATCATATACAATATAAAATTAACTTATCGCAGTTGTGACCCTCATCAAAAATTTAATAAGTACATTATACATAACATATATGTACATACATACGAATATGCTTTATACATGATTTTAGAACTCTTACACTAATATGTACACTGATTATAATTGTTAAAACTTTCGTATTTTGCGTAAAAAACGGATTTAACCACCGACATCGAAAACCGACGAAAACATTGATAAAGTAAGAGAAATGTTGGTCAATAACCGCAAATTAACCATCAGAGAGATTGCGGAGGACTTGAACATTGCCTTTGGATCCGTCCAAGACATTTTGGTTAATGATTTAGGTTTCCGTCGTGTAGCAGCAAAGTTGGTGCCAAAAAACCTCAATTTCATGCAAAAACGAGACCGTGTTGACGTCGCAAAAGAAATGATTTGTGAGGCTGAATCCGATCCCACATTCATCAAAAGGATCATTACTGAAGACGAGATGTGGGTTTATGAGTTCGACACGCAATCAAAATATCAGGCAAGTGAATGGCGTTCACAAAATGAGCCGAGACCAGAAAAACCACTTCGTTTTCAGTCAAAAAAGAAGGCAATGCTCACGGTTTTCATGGATTACAACGGTGTAGTGCAGTGCGTCATGAATTTTTGCCAGAAGGCCAGATAGTAAACAAAGAGTATTATTTGGGCGTTATGAGACGTTTACGTGAAGCAATTCGCCGAATAGTGGCCAGAAAATTCGTGGATTTTGCACCATGATTACGCACCGTCGCATAGTGCTATCATTATTCGGAATTTTTTGACGAAAAATGCAAGAAATACCATCCAACAGCCACCGAATTCACCTGATTTGTGAGTGAGTTCTTTCTGTTCAATCGAGTTAAAAAATCACTAGCGGGAACGCGTTTCAGCAGCCGAGAGGAAGTAATGGAAAAATCGCAGGAAGCACTGATGGGCATACAGAAAACCGAATATAAAAAATGTTTCGAGAATTGGATCAAGCGCTGGCATAAGTGTGTTGCAGTCGATGGGTATTAATCTGAAGGGGAGAATATAGATTTAGATGAATAAACTTGTGTTTCCAATTTTCTAATGCATTCTTTTTGATCAAGGAGTATACTATCAAGTGCGTTACTTCCTCACCTGTTCAAGACAACATTTTATTAGATGTTAAAAAGATCCAACACAGTCTGTGTGATCAATTCGCGTTATTTAAACCCATCGCCAGAAGTGTTAAAGGACTTGATGATCACAATGTAATAATTCAAATGATCATTACGTCATTAAAAGACGACTCTGCAGCAACAAAAGTTGCAGTCATAGGTATAATCGAAGAACTAAAATAGACCTCAAGTAAGCTAACCAACCAAGAACTCCTCCAATTAATCTCACCAAAATGAAATTGACAAAAAATTCGTTTTCATCTCGGGCACTGGTGGAGACCAACCGAATGGAAAACTAGGCTTGAAAATTGTTCCAATAGAACGAAATAAACAGGAAAGCATCAGAGAAGTCTTACATAATTTTAAAACAAAATCCAAAGCGTAAGCCTATTCCTAAAATTAAACCCCACTCAAATTTTTCCTCTTTAAATTCCAATCGTGACTTGAATTGGAGTTTCAAAACTGGAGTGCTCCACAATTTTTTTCATACCCAATAACCCAATGAACATAAAAAATATAAATCATTCCATTTTATCCACCACTTCCAAATCAGCTTCTATCTTGGCTAAACCCAAGCGCAACCGTGTTTCATTTAAGCTGAAAGCCATTTCAAGTCCTTTAGTTTCCGACGCCCTTCCTTCCTCTAGAAGCACAAACAACACTTCTGTGAAAAACCCTCCATTTAATGAAATCCACCCAAACATCTACATAATATCTCTTCTACTCCTAAATACCCGAACTTTATACGTTCCCATATTCTCAACCCTCTCAATGCAACCAACGAGTCTCATTGGTTTTTGGGTCCTTTTCTTCATCCAATACCTAAACTGACAAAACAACGGTGTTGAAGGTCGCTATGTAATGTACCCACTCAAGAATCGTAACATATTATGTATGTTACATATGAGGTGTGTTCAGAAAATTTTTAAATCTCGAGGGTTTGGAGAGTCCGATTGTCTTTTTTTTTTTATTATGTTAGACCCTGAAGTATGATAAAATTTTCAGCTGTATTCATTGTTTACTTTGCCGCAGGCAGACGAGTTTTATGAGCTCGGCGATTTTCGTTTGTTAAAAGAAATCGATCACAGAGTTTATATCAAACTTTGCGTAAAATAATTAAATAGAGTGCAACAAAGTGTGTGAAATATTAACAAAGGCCTATTGTGAGGCTGCTATGAGCAAAACAAGAGTTTACGAGTGGTATAAGCGTTTCCAAGATGGCCGTGAACACGTTGAAGATGATGAGCGCCCCGGACGCCCCAGCACATCAGCAACCGATGAAAACGTGGAAAAAGTGAAAGAATTGGTTATGAACGATCGCCGAATCAATCGGAGAAGTCGTTGATGAATGATGATGTTAGCATATCGATGAGCATCGCATATCATGACATGAAATTTTTTCGAATATTTTGGGTATGAAATGCGCGGCAGCAAAATTTGCTCCAAAATTGTGGAACTTTGAACATAAACAACGGCCAGTGGAAGTTGCTCAGGAGTCACTAAATGAAGCCAACGACGATGCAGAATTACTGAGATGGTGACGGTAACAGGTGACGAAACATGGGTATGACGTCGAAACTAAGCCTCAATCGTCCCAGTGGAGGCATTCTGAATTAAAATGATGACATTAAAAGCGCATCGCTGAAAGAGCTAAAGACTATTCCAAAGATCGAGTTTTAGAAGTATTTCGAGGATTGGAGGAAGCGTTGGAACAAGTGCATAATATCTAATGGGGACTATTTTGAAGGCGACAACTTTAATGCAGACGAATAAATAAATATTTTTTACAAAAAACTAAAATTTTTCTCTGAACACACCTCGTATGTGTACGCTTTTATCTAGCACATCTGCACGAAAAATCTGCCTCTGTTTGCATTGATGTTTCCTTGTCGCAGTACATTACCAAGGTCTCCCACCTATCACAAAGGAGTTGAAGCAAATTTTCCTTCGTTTGTATGGGGTTGAACTCAAAACGCATCTTTCACCTTTAACGAGCGCGCTGCAGTTTCAAAAACTACTACTGCTCTAACCACTGTTTGACTCCCTGTTTAACGACTGCTCACCTCTTTTACCAAGATCTTCCATACGAGATCTTTGCCCTTACTGAAACAAATTTGCATTCCAACATTAAAAATAATAAAAAAAAAAAAATAATGAAGTTTTTCGTATCTGATTCAAACCGTTGTGGTCTACTAGTCTTTACCCTAAACCTATCAAAACCTCTCACTCGCGACTTTTTGAATATGTTTGTGCAGCAATTACAGTCTCATAATATCCTTCTACATTCACCCATATGGCAATAGTTTTGGGAGATTTAAACTTTCCTCACCTTTAATGGGTACATTCTGATGACGAGAGTCATTTACCTGCTATTTGTGACGTCACAGAGAGTAAACATCTTTTATCAAAACTCGACAGCTACCATCCACCTTTTTCCTTACATTCGCTTACAATAAAGAAAATAAAATAATTTCAATTTCAATAAAATTAAGTTACGAGCTTAGCACTACTAATTTCGACAGCATCTCAAATAGCTCCAACATTTCCATACATGATGCTATTGAACTTTTGTAGCTCTTTAAAAAGACCGTTCTTCCGTTCCCAAAAAAGATACCACATCCTCACCACCGCGGTACAATTACGAGTTACGCTCGTTGCGTAACAAAAAAAATAGATAACTACTATATGGCGCACATGTCTCAAATTTCGGTGTACCTTCGATTTCTTCGTTTACCAACAAGCTCATACCCTTTTCACTTAAGCCGAATGCAGTGTGAATTTATCCCTAATCCTGAACCCTTTTTCCACTTCATAAACACCAAACGAAAATCTGGTAATTACCCAGTTACCCTGAGCTTTTCAAACGGATCCTTGAACAAGCGTGAAGAAATATAAATCTTAATCTCTAAATTCTTTAGCCAATCGTTTGCTATGCATGTTAGAGAACCTGATATCAACTATTTCTTCTACATGCCCAAACTTCTCGTACATCGGCTGATATTAATATCGCACATGTAGTGGAGAAATAGACCTTCTGTTTCTGATCCCATAGTAGCTACATCTGGTGTACGAGTACTTCAAAGAAGTCGCCTCGACCCTCTGATATTTATATTGCCAATCAATGATGTATGTAGATTTCATTATCAAAGAATCCCTCAACTTCATTTATGCAGATGATATGAAAGTCTATAAGAACATCTCAATACCAATTGTCAAGCTATAACTTATTCGCGTAAACGTGTGCCACCACCTCCAAGGTTCAATTTCATTGGCAATGAATTGATACCCGCTGTCACATTACCAGGCGATTTCGGGGTTATATGCGATAAAGCGCCTAATTTCCGGGAGCATATTGATAATATTATTAACAAAGCTAATCCTTCACAAGGATTCATTAACCCAAGGTTCAAGGAATTCTCTAACCCTTACATTATTAAATCTCTTTTGTTTGTTTTTTTTTGTTTAATTTATGACTTCCAAATTGCGAAGTAAAACACTTTGACCTAAAAGATCTTTTGTACCGTTTTGCCGGAGCTGGAGTTACCCTAGTATTGTAGATTTATACCTTCCGAATGAAATAGATGACACTCCTAGAAGAGGAATTCATCAATTCATTGGTTTCGAATTGTTTCCTAAAAAATTATTCCACCTATTTCCGTTGAGGGCAGGACATTTACGTAAAATGTGTTCAGCTGTTTCGTCTTCTTCAAGATAAAGTTGGCAGCCCGGAGAGTCGACTAGTTTCATTTTGGTGAAGTGATATATTAAACCGTGATGTCCTTTTAGGTAACCAACTAAGTTTTTGATATCATGCCGACTTAGATTTAGACATCTATTGGCATTTTTATTAAAGGCCAGGATGGCTCGTTTGGCTATAAGCCTGGGTAATTCTCCCAATATGAGATGAATTTCGAGTGCTCTCAGCTATTAATAACTAAATTAACTAAACTAACTGCTGATTTAGGTAAGCAGCAGATGGGTTAAGGTCCATTAAAGGGAGTTTCTGAGCTCTGTCTGACCTGTTCGTCAGCGTTTTTAATTTCCATCAATGCCCTCATGACCAGGAACCCACCGTAATTTGGTCTTGTTCCTAGAGCTAGGATTTTGGAGGGTTTTGAAGCAGTGCATGACTGATGCGAGTTAATGGCATTTAGAGTTGCTTGATTGACATAGGTTGGCACATTCTTGAATGGCGTGGAGTTCTCCCTGAAATACACTGGGGCTTATTTCGCATTGTATTCATTAGGCGCATACTGGAATATGCTAGCCCAGTTTGAACCCCTTACCACAAAAGGCACTCTGGGCGAATTGAAGCTGTTCAACGCAGATTCATTCTGTTTGCATTACATGGTCTACTAGGACAGATATTTATAACTTGCCTCCGTACAATCGTTTAAAGCTAATGAATCTTCAAAAACTTCGAAAAGTAGCTGATGTGCTCTTTGTTCATCCACTACTCACTGGTTGTATTGACCGCCCCACCCTGCTCAAAATGACATTGTAGCGGCTCAGTTCTCTATCAAAAATCCTCCATACAGCGCTACATACAGCGAACTCCAATATACCGAAGCGCTACATATATGCAAACGCGCCCATAGGAATTCTATGTGAACGATCCCATATCCTGAACGTGGCAAATGTCACCAGTGATCAGCCACGTTTCTTCCTTTTTCTTCTCGACGTGCATCGTGGTAGCAGCGGGTTTTGCCTTCGTTTAGTAATCATCATTTTGCGCAATTAATTAAATGTAGATAAAAAATAAATTTGTGAATTTGTATTCTAATAAAGTATATCCATCAATACCAATCCACGCAACCTTAGCTCTGTGCTCCTCTTCCGTATAAACTTTCACCGAACCGATTACGGCTATAACGAATTTTTGACCATAAGGCGATTAACATGGTTAATGGGTTCAACTTCAGCATCAGCAAGACCAGTCGGCGAAATTCCCCCTCCGCATGACGCCTTGCTATTCCCGTAGCTTTTAAGTCATATTAAATTACAAGTAGTTTTAAGTAATGTTTTTATACGAGTATGTTTGTAATAAGCATCAATAAGCTGTCCGGGGTTGAGCCGGGCCCCAATCAAAAAAAAAAATTAATTAAAATGGGCCAAATTGAAATGCTGTCATGGCTACCTAGATTAAGGTTACACCTCCGTATTATATTCAAAACATGTTATATGAGACTCTAAACCAAATTAATCCCATTGAGCATAGAACAACTTATTCATATATGTATGTAGTATGTCTTCTATTCCTTCTGTTTCGTCGTCATTCATGCAAAGTCGACATTCAGTTTCCTGACTGAGCCATTAAATGGATCAGATGGAATTTTTTCTACTTAGTTCGTCGACTATTTCATTACCTTCAATACTCTTATGCTCTCGTGCCTACCAGAAATAGACTTTGTTTCTTTTTGATAAATCCTGAAGAGTGTTGAAGCATTGCAGTATCGATTTGGGGATAACCAGATTGGAGCTGAACGCTTTCGATGCTAATGGACTATCCGTGAATACACGGTTGGGGGCGCCTTTTATTCCTGTTGCTGCACAGGATGAAGCTGCGCTTGGAATACCATGAGACTTTTTCTCATTGGACTTGATACGTTTGTTTTTGGGGCATGGATACCTGCACCTATTCTGGTGTCCGTTTTGGGTTTTTCGATCTATGGATATACCGCCTGTTACCTTTAAGGTTTGATATTAGTTTGCGGATGGTTATCCGCACAGCACTTATACCTGCTCAGTATTTTGAGGTCAAAGTGAAAGTGGCCGGACTTCAGAATTCATCAAGAATATGAAGTTCCCAACTGGCAAAGTGTAAGTTTGAAACATCTGAAAGTGTAGCAATGTTATCGCTGACTTCATGCTCAATTAACAAATACGCGGGTCCAATGCCAATAAGCCTTACTTCAATAGTGGACCAACTTTGTTGAGCATGGGATTTTACATTGACCAGAACAGTACCGCTAAGGATTATGTCGCCACTGGGTTGAACATCCTTAACAAGAAATTGAGCCCATCACTCTCGCCAATATCGTTGTGCTCACCAGTTTTCTTCATTTGTACCAGTAATGTGCTGGAGCCATCTCTGCGTTCTTCATATGGCAATCTCAGTAGATTGGTCCATAAAACCATCAAGGCTACGTCCTGCATGAGTCTCGCGCCTTCGATCACAAGAAATACGCCGAATTGTTGGGCAAACTGGTGTCGGTGCCAAGACCGATAAGTAGGAGAAACTCGAGAAGAAACAGCAAGAAAAGAATCAGTTCTAAAGAAAGAACCTGAAGAAAGAGAATTAGGTGCTGCCGATAAAGCCCTTGCTCTAGAACCCAAGTCAAAAGATTCATTCGATTCTTTGTCTTAGAGAACCTATAACTTTGACGACTTCAAACGGTGCTATTGCAACAAATATGAAGCCAACCGCGTTCATAATTCTGAGAGAAGTTCGACTTAGAAAACTACACAATTTGAATGCAAGTATAAGGAATGAATTGGTTAAGTTGTTTATATTGTCGGTGCTTGTGTGTTTGTTGCGTTTGTTTTTTTTTTTTTTTATACTGATTCGAGATTTTAGGCTGGACATAGCAAACATAGGCTGGCTAAAAAGTAATCACTTTTCTGCGTACATCTAGGTCTGTAAGTACAGACCAGCTGTTTTGGCACTTAGTGAACAGGTAGATCCCGCCCACACCTCGCAGATCACGCTGATCTAAGGCAACCTGGCAACGAACTTCTTTTTTCACCGCGGTTTCGCCATTTACGTGCGCAGTGATGTTGCTTTCCAGACTCCACAACAATGTGATTTATATTCCAATCCAGAATGCAATTACGTGTGGTTAAAATCCAATAAATTATCCACTAATGCTTTATTTAGTGAAGCCCCAAACTGGACAGCAATTCGACCTTCAATGAGTTTGTGGATTGTATCCCTGTGTCCTTATACTGAAATCGTTATTACGTGCGATTTTAATATACACAATTCTGGGTGGCTTCAACATTCTGGACAGACAACATACGATGGACGGTGTATTGAGATTTTTGCTGCGGAAAACAATTTGACCCAGCTTGTAAATGAGCCTACGCGAATACCAGACGTTGATACTCATACTGTTGCTTCCCAACAAAATCTACCGCGCGATGGAAAAATGGGAGATTGTGTGTTTGCAGGAAGCTAATTATTCGCATGAAATAAAAATTGAAAACATAGCGAATAATTAGCTTTGATGCACACAACACAAATAATAAAAAATTAACACAAACTGCACCACAAAACGATTTGCTCGAAACAAAACTCACAACTAACAAACTGTCAATATGCCGAGCTACGAAGAATATATCGATCTCGCTTTGACGCATTTCAACGCCACTGGAAGAATATGGTCATCCAGGATGGCCGAATTGCATGTGAATGAGATGCACTGCAACACAATGCACTCTAACACCTACTCCGAAAATATGGGGGCATTGTTGGTGCTGGTGTGTTCTTCACATAGGTAAATAAGCCAGGGTGATTGACCTTAGAAGAAACAGCTGAGTGGTACATAAGCCATCAGCAGCTTCGAGGGAAGAAGAAATTAATCTGTTAAACCACTCTTCAGCCAACAGTCAAGTAATAAAGTTTCAAGTTTAAAAAAAGGTCACGAGTTTTTTATTTAACCACTTTTCATTGTACTTGCTTCAGTTCATCTAACTGAAGGAGTTTAAACGGTTTTTTTTTCATCTCTTCAGTTCATCAAACTGAAAGGGTAGCCACCGCTTGTGAATCGTCAATTCCAAGCTCAACATTTAAATCCCGCTCAACTCAGTCACGGACACATACCGCCAATACCCTGGACTTGGTTTTAGCTTCTTACTCTCATAAGTACACTGGCGATATGCTTTCCCCTCAACGCTCGTCGATTCATTGTGTCATATCAGCTAAACTCTCGTACACCGACCACACAGTTAATGAAAAGATTGCTTAAGGAACCGCATTGCAACATGAGAAAGCCAATTGGAGCGGACTGAACAGCTCCTTTGCGAATTTTAATTTTTTTCGAGAACGACGTGGATGCCGCTGCCGATATGATCACAGAAACTATTCTCCTTGCAATAGGATGCTTTATCCCTCATGGAATAAAAAGTATCAAACCGGAAGAAAACACATGGGACGACTCGAGCTGTAAAGAGGCTATTTGGGTTAGAGAAATGAGGCAAGAATGGTTGCAACGTCTTTCTCAAGCGTATGAAATTTCAATACGACCAAAAACAGGGGCAAAAAAGCTTTTGGGCGTTTGTCAAAAACATCAGAAATTCTGTCTCATCCTCCATACCAACGCTCATTTACAATGACATTCCAGCTGTCAGCTATTTAGACAACGCCAATCTGCTTGCTGCATATTTTAAGGCCAGCTCAACACTTCCAGATTACGCTTTGTCTCTGCCTACACTTGAGTGCGTCGAATCTTCAATGCGACGAATCCACTTTCGCACTCGTGTAGTAGCAATGGTACTTAAATATCTCAATACACACAAGCCCGCTGGTCCGGGTGGTATATTTCCCTACTCTTTAGGACCCTTTCCGAACAGATGAAAAACAGCATTTGTCCAGCCCGTCCCTAAAAAAAGCGAATCATCTTCTCTCTGCTCCTACCGAACCATTGCACTTACGTCCCTTCTTTCCAAGGTCATGGAAATACTGATAAGCCGTCAGCTAATGAAATATCTCGAAACACGAAAACTTCTAAATGTCCAGCGATACTGCAACAGGTCCACTGGTGATTTAATGGCATGTTTCATCGAAAAGTGGAGCCAAAGTCTACACCAATTTGACGAAAGCAAGATAGTTGCACTTGATATTTCTCTGCTTTTGATATTCATTCTCGGACTCACGTCCCTTCTCTTTGGCTGTAGAACGCAACGCCAGAGTATGTTAAGCTCATTAAATTAGCAGCAAGACCAATTATCCGCAGAGAGGAATTTAATACCCAGCTTTTATCCATGAATTGCACTTGCATGGTCGATATCGAAAAACTTTCCATTTTCGGTATGTGTGTCAACGACATCTTACGTTGGAATGACCACATATTCGATGTCGTCAAAAATGCTGTGATATGTCTAGGTTTCTTCAAACGATGTATGAAATATTTTTCCCCTTCCTATCTGGGCTGAATATATAAGGCATTTATCAGCCCAAAATTGGAGTAGAATTCACATATCCCTGACTGACTCGAACTGCAACCAAATTGAGACTGCTATAATTTCCAAACCGTTCATGACAGTGAGCTCAAATTTTGACACATGACAGATAATTTTATTATTTACAAGCCTTTTAAACGATTTATTACGTCTCAGTTGTGTTGAAAATTTTTTATCAGCGATGGAATTCAAACGTGATAGTGTGATTGCTTTATATTTGGCTGGAAAACCACAAGTAGATATCGTTAGAGCCCTCCTGCACCTCAACCTGAATAAATAATTTGTGTCTCGAAACATAGCTCGTTACCGTGATACTGACAGCGTTGCAAATCGCCATGGAGGTGGTCATAAAAAAACAGCAACATCGGCAGAAATGGTTCGGAAAGTGAAGGCTCGAATTGAGCGAAATCCGAGTCGAAATGGAAGAAAATGGCTCGTGAACTCAACATATCGTTGGAACGGATACAACACATACTGAAAAATGAGCTTGGGTTCAAGCCATTGAAGTTCCAAAAAGCACACGATCTTACACCGCAACAGAAAAAAGTTAGAGTCGAAAGAGCGAAGGAGTTGCTACGCTTGCACGAAAGTGGTGAGTTGCCGAATTTGTTTTTTTCCGACGAGTCGCTATTTGTTATCGAGCAATATGCCAACAAACAAAATGACCGAGTTTACTTGCCAGAGAGGTCCTTCGAAATTTTACCTTCGGACGGCCACCAGAAAGCAGGCAGCACCGATAGTGATGGTTTGGGCCGCCATAACCGTCGATGGTCGCTCTGCGCTCGTATTTTTGGACCGTGGCGTCAAAATTAATGCGATCGTATACCGTGAAACTATCTTACAGGTAGTATTGAAGCCTTGGGCAAACAATCATTTCGTCGGAGACTGTGGATATTTCAACAAGACTCGGCACCGTCTCACAAAGCGCGCGTAAACCACCGGTTAAAAAACAATGTTCCACACTTCACTTCTTCGACAAAATGGATTGCAAATTATCCGGATGCAAACCCGTTGGATTTCTCTGTCTGGGGTATTTTGAAGGCGAAGGTTGGCACTAAAAAATACCAAAGTTTGGACCACCTCAAATAAGCACTTCGCCGGGAATGGGCCAAAATACCGCAGAGCCACTTGCGTGCAGCGTGCGATGCTTTCTTCGGCCGTCTCAAGGCCATTATTTGCGCCAAAGGTGGACATATTGAAAACTACTGATACAATTTGAAAACTGATGTATTTTCCAACATTTTTTGCTATATCACAATAAAATTTATCAAAAAACAAAAACATTATAGCATTTTAAAAAGTTGGAGTTAGAGTTACACACCCTGTATGTTCAGGTGCGCCTAAAGCATATCTGCATCTGATAGACGGTATTCAAAACCGAGTGATAAAACTCAAAGGTGATGATACTACCGCCCAGTCAATTGACACCCTCGAACACTAACGCAATGTTTCATGTCTCACTTTGTTCTATCGCTATTTCCACCACCAGTGCTCCATATAAATCGTCAGTTGTATTCCACCCCTTCAAGCCTTCAACCGTAACACTCATCTCGCTATCAATGCTCATCCATACCACTTTCGAACATACTCTCTAATATCGTGATCCGTTCTTAAGCCGTACAACTCGATTGTGGAATGCCCTGCCGAGCTCTCTATTTCCTTCTCATTGTAAAATTCAGATCGTACATCGGTACCCATCTCTTTTTTCTCTCTAATTTTCCTTTGCCCACGATGTGTGCAAACATTTTAAGGGTAATAAATAGCGCGCGTTATTTGAAAACAAAAACATCTGGATGCGCAAACATGCATTCCCAAATCCAGCAAAGGACAAATATTGAAAGAACCCGTAGCGCTACCCAGTCCACAAACCAACCAATACCAACAACACTAGTCGTAACTTGTAGTCCTTTTTTATTTAACAGTTGCTGTTCCCATTACCGGTAATTGCCTTGTTACATATAAGTATCAAAACAAACAATTAACTCATAATCTAAATCTGGCCATTCTTTAGATTCACAAGAATCACTATGTTCTGAACGGTTTAATTTAAAGACATCTTTTCTCATGTGATGCTGAAAAATTAATATTATTCTGGTCGTAGACCTGCTTCCAAAATACAAATCACATTCGTCTATTCAGGATGGCGATGAAGAGTGCCCGATGCTTTCTAAAAAAGGTATGTAATGAACTGACGTTGTCAATGCTACAGCACACATTTTCGAAAGTTCGTTTAATCCCTAGCATATGTGCAAGTCTATGACATTGGTAAAACAAAGTTAACTGTGAAAAGTGTACGAGTATGTCATTGCGATGGAGGGTAAAACAAAGTAATATATATACATACTGGCAACCAAGCAGTGAGAACTCAGGCGATAATTCTTCTTTAGCTCAGACTTTCAGTTATCTCTTACAAAGAGTCACTTTTGCAAATTGCTGGTTCTTGGATCTTAGAACGCTGTAAGCAGCTACTGCTAAGTAACTCCTATAACTGTTATGGTACATTATAAGACCTAGTTCTAGTGCCGTCTATATTAGGGATAAATGTGGGAGATGTGCTCAGAAATTATTATCCGTAGTCAGTAATTCATTTGAAATTTGCCATCTGCACTTAGCTTGACTATGAAACATGGATATGTCTGAATGGAATGAATGAGATACATAATGCATGTTATAATTATGTAAACGGAAGTGTAGAACATATGATTTTTATGCAATACATTTATTGGTGCTTTACTACATTGCTTATGAATAAAAGATAGTTAAAGAAAAAGGACAAAATATACTCAAACTAATGAAAGCTCATGGTTTCAATAATTTAGATAGATGTGATATTAAACTTCGATAAGTAAGTCAACTTTGCTGTTTGGAATGCGCAGTTTTATTTTACTGAACACATTTGGCTATTTATCACATTATTATTTTGAATTCAACTATGGTATAGACGTAGAAAGCAAATGTTGTAAAGTAACCTGAAACTGCTATTTTTCGTCACCAAGATTAACCTTAAGCTCAACATTTCTTTCCTACACAGAATGCTAATGACACTGTATTTAGTTTAGTCTGCTGGCGTTCTAAGATTTATGCTATCTGCAATCGAGAAACTCTTCTCGCCACTTGGAACCCAAATAAAGGTAAGTGAATTCGGCCTTCCGCTGCAGACACATATACATAAGTATTTCTTCGCCTCTACTCCATTTCAACAATGTAGTACATTGCCATCAGGTTGGCATACCATATACCGAAAGCAGACGCAATTTGTTCTAATGACGAGTAAAATCTAAATTTGTCGTTCTCCGAATCGGTTTTGGAGCCATCCGTAAAAACCCGACTTCATTTCGTTCCTGGGCACAGGGAAAGCGGATTTCGTATTTTTGCAGCAGTAGACAGTACGTATCGGCGCGTCAATAAGGCTAAAGTCGAAAGGCAGTCAACTCACAAGGCCATTAAAACTCCAGTGCGTGTTGTTCCAAAGAATACCTTTTTTTTTGAGTAGAAACAGTCTTGCAGTCCGTAATATGAATATCAAGGGCAGGACAGATTCGTCAGAGCCAGGAGTGCAGACCGTTCTTTGGAGTCTGGTAAAAGGAGTGCATTTTGGTGAAATCTTCTTCAACTAGACAACTGACCTATAGGATACGAGGGCGGGTCAATAAGTCCGTGACTTTTGGATTAAAACAGATTTTTTGATAAAAAAATAATTTTATTTTTCAACGTAGTCTCCCTTGAGCTCTATACACTTTGTCCAACGCTTCTCCAATTTTTTTATCCCTTCCAAAAAAAATGATTTGTCGAGGTCCTCAAAATGACGAGATGACTTCATCATTGGAGTCAAATCTTTTTCCACCAAGCCATTTCTTCAGGTTTGGGAACAAGAAGTAGTCGCTCGGAGCCAAATCTGGAGAATAGGGTGGATGAGGGAGCAATTCATAGCCCAATTCATGGATTTTTGCCATGGCAACTGCACTGTGTGCACCCTTGCATTGTCTTGGTGGAAAAGAACTTTTTTTCTTGGTCGTTTTTTTTTCAAATCGTCATTGAATCGGTCCAATAAGTTGGCATAATATTCCCCATTAATTGTTCTTCCCTTTTGAAGGTAGTCAATGTGGATTATCCCGCATGCATCCCAAAAAACAGTCGCCATAACTTTATTGGCTGACAAACCCTCCTTGTTCTTTGGCGCCGATTCACCCTTAGAAACCCACTGTTTTGACTGTTGTTTGTTCTCTGGTGTGTTGTGATGGATCCATATTTCGTCCACGGTTACAAAACGGCGCAAAAACTCCTCCATATTGCGATTAAACAACGCCAAACCTTCCTGTGAAGTTGTTACACGATTGCGTTTGTGGTCGACTGTGAGCAAACGCGGCACCCATCTTGCGGAAAGCTTTCTCATGCCCAAGTGATCATTCAAAATTGAAACCACTGAGCCATGCGAGATCCCTACGGCTTCCACAATCTCTCGCACTTTCAATCTTCGGTCGGCCAACACCATTCGTGAATTTTTTCGATTGTTTCGGGTGTAGAGACCTCAACTGGGCGTCCAGGACGTTCGGCATCTTCAGTGCTTGTACGGCCACAACGAAATTCAGAAAACCACTTTTTTACCATTGAAATCGATGGTGCAGAGTCCCCATAGTATTTATCAAGCTTAGCCTTGGTCTCGGTAATGGTTTTTTTTCGCAAGAAATAATGCTTAATAAGCACACGAAATTCACTTTTTTCCATTTTCTCCTCGTACTCGTATAATAGATCTTATCAAAGCCGTGTAGTATCCAAAAGACTCTCCTCCCTGACAAGCCTTATGTTCCGCCAAAATTTCTTTTCGGCACATTGGAAGTTTTCGAAAAGTCAGGTTTAGTCCAAAGAAATTTGTAATACAGGACGACTGTCAACAACTTAGATTCGTTGGAGAAACGGATGATTGTGTCTTTAAACACAACCTCAGTCCAGCGAGGATTGATTAAAGCCCATTTCTAGTGCACCAATTATTTAATTTTAATTCAATTTATTCAGTTTCTTACATTCTACATATAGTACGAGTATAACAATAATTATTAAATACCTACAATTTACAATTTTATTTTTCACGAAATTTACTTCTAGAGAAAAACTAGGTATTTAAAATATTTAAAAACACATTTTGTGGCCAAATACAAGACCAGTGGCATGAGTGTTGTTTAGCAATAAGTTTATATCAAGGAATTAATTTGAAAATCCGAAAGGAAAGTGGAAAAAAGCACTTTATGACATTCACTGTACGATGTGGCGGAAAAAGTTGCGGTGGGAGTCGAAATAGACAAATGAACTGAACGAGATATGATGAATGAGAATGAAAGTAGCAATGGAAATATTTAGTATAGTTGACTAAGTCGTTAGTTGTAAAAGTGTCTCCACCTCAGATCTAGATATCAGCCAAATTTTGAGCTTTTTAAGAAACCTGAGACCGTGTGTAATTTGACTAGATAGTTCCGACGGCAGTTTGTTGAATACAAATGGTGCAATGGAATTAAGAAAACGCCTACAGTGTTCTTTGTTGACTGTTGGGACGACCACCGTTTTTCTATTTCTAAGCAAGTACACCTAACTTCTTCTGTAATCAATATTAGCACTCCTAATGAAGAACACTTTTAGTGCTTTGTAAATATGTATATACTCGTAGATACCATAGAGGGAGTATTCTTACTGATTGAAATAAAGGCAGTGAGTGGTCGTACTTATTTTTATGAAATATTAACTTCATAATTTTCTTTTGTGCTATGACAATGGGCATCATGTTCGTTATATACGCGCTACCCTAACAAGCAAGACCATACTCTAGGCGTGAAGGAACCAGTGCATAGTAACTTGTTAATAGCAGAATATGCGGTAAAAGTTTACGTCGATAGTACGTTTTGTTCATGGCAATGTATTAGAGCAGCTTTTTACTGACGTAATATGTGGTTTCCTGTACAATCTGTTGTCTATTAAAAGTCCAAGATATTTAAATTATTCAACAAAATCTAGTAAAAAACATTGTTCCGAAGAGTGCACGCTATCGCATTTGGGGTGATGACAACGAATAACCCCAATCTGTATGCGACAAGTAGTCAATGAAAAGCAAACAGCCTTGGACTTATTACTAAGGACCATTTAGTGATAGTGCAGCCAAATTCCAAGCAGATGGAGATCAGCTGTCAGTTTGCTTTTTATATGCATCTTATCCTTTCCTGAATAGGACAGAGCAAGGTCTTCTGCATAGCCTATGAAAGGACCGTTAAGAGGTAGGTTAAAAATGGAGTTTATGTAGATTAGAAACAGTATTGGTCCAAGGACCGATCCCTGTGGAACACATATATTCGGACATCTTTCTTCTCCACTCATCACTCCATTTACCTTCACTTTTTGTATTCTGCTAGTCAGGAATGATTTGAACCATTCAATTATGTTCCCTCCGAACCCTGCGTTGAACACTTTTTGCAGCAATATTTCATGATTCATTAAATCAAAGGCCTTGTTGATCTAACAACAAATTTGTCAACTTACTTTTGACTTTTATCTAATGCACTATATAACCTGCTTAGAAAGGGAGTAATTGCGTCCTCCGTACATTTGACCTTTATAAAGCCGCATTGGGATTTACTGAAAAAACTAGTCTTTGCTCGGAACCTTTTGATTTTATTAACAATTATTTTTTCAAATATTTTTAAGACAACAGATAATAACGATATAGGTCTATAGTTATTTGGTTCAGTCATTTCAGTTCAGTCCCCGTTTTTAGAAATTGGAATAACGATACTTGTTTTTAGAGCATCAGGAAATTTCCCCTCTTCGAAGCTCTTGTTTATTAAAAATGCCAAAGGACTTAAAATAGATTTTTCGATCTTTTTAATCACCAGACTATTTATTCCATCTATTCCATACGATCTTTTTGGCTTAAAAATGTTAATTACGGAAAGCAGCTCTGCAGTCGGACTGAAGAAGAATTAACATGAGGTGGATTTATCTATTAAGAACTTCGCATATGTTTTATTTAGTTTCACTGTAATATCTGGCTTAGCATTTTTAGCCGCATTTATAAAGAAGGAGTTAAATTCGTTGCACAATTCCTCATTGGTATTAATGTTCCTATCTCTAAGTTTTGGGATTATTATAGTAGTTTATCTCTCTTATGATCCTTTCCTAGAATATTATTGTCTATACGCCATTGCTCTCTGGGATTGGATCTGTTATCCACAAATTTATGTCTATAGTATTTTATCTTCTATTTAGCTATAAGGTTGCGTACATTTGATTGTAGTTGTTTGTACTTTTGTTTTATTGAGCGCTGGTTCAACTTGTTCCTATTCGTTGAGTAAAAGCTATTTTTTTTCATCCACGGACTTTTTCAATCCTACTATTTTGCTTAAACGAGCTGGAGCTGCAGCTGCCTCCGAAGGGCAAACGCAGTTGTAAACGGAAGTCCATGTTTCCCTGTTTAAGGGTCGATTAAGTTGAAAGTTGACTCACTTTCATTCACAAAATTCTTTAGAGCGATACCGGGAGCGGAATGATCAGTTATATTGTAGTGAAAAAAAAAATTTGTTTTTCTTGCTGTCATACTTAATCGCAAGACTGTATTTATTCGCTCTTTTGAAATACCACATATATATCGCCATCTGATCGTGTGATTTACCCGAAATGTCTCCAAATCTGTAATATAAGCCGATGTAAGTACTGTGATTCGAATGTATTCGAAAACTATAAAAGCCCAGAGAATGTACAGTTGGAGAAGAATAATAAAATAGAGATAGTCAAGCAGAGCGTTGGTCTTTGATTTTCTTGTGCGTTCGGATTCTTACAATATTAAGCTCTAAGACTAAGGGTTGCGCATTAAACTTGTTTCTTGACTTAAGAGAAATATGATCAATGCAGGTAGACGTATTTTCAGTCACCCTGGTTGGAATATTAACGAACGATTGATAACCCATTGACGAAAGCAAGAACATATACATCCCCAATCAAACAAACATCTCTACAGGGAACAGAGCACAATAGACTTTCGAGTTCCCTAAGAAACACATCTTCTTCTACAAACTGGAGCCGGGAAGCACACACGAAAAACAAGGATTTCTTACCAACTTTTAGTTTTACACCAACGCAATCGGCACTCTCTAAATTTGGGCTGAACCACTTAATATCATCTTTAAGTTCGTTTTTCACAAAAACCACCGTACCGCCCGCCGCACATTTATCATTGCACTTCGGATATGGTAGAGAATTCTTACTAATATCATTTTTAAATACACAGATTTCTGTCAAAATTATAATTTGAGGCATTACACTTAAGCAATTACATAGTATCTAAATAAGCACAAAAAGTATCAAAATTCGCTCTTAAACTTCTAATGTTTTGATGTAAAATAGTGAAGTCTTTAGGGGAGTTACAGAATTGAGATCCAACATAAATTTCATTGCTCACGTTCACATATTCAGCATCGATTATGTTTAAATCATCTAGCATTTTTTTTTTTTTTGTATTATTAAGTTATTAATTGTTGGAGATCAGCGATGCTCCTGATGAATTTCACTTCTGATTTTGTCACCCGTCTCATCATTATTTTTCCATTTCGCACCCACAGATGTTCATAATTCAGCCGCTTTTTTTCCGCTTTAGCTTTCACAAGAAGATGTTTCATTTTACCAGATAACCATCCATTGATGTATATATTGCCAAGTGCAGAGGAATCAATCAAATTCGCTTTGATTGGCTTCGTTTTAGTATACAATGTTGATAAAAGTTTTTCCTTCGGGCATCTTCTCACTGTCTTCAGTAAAACAACATCAGTAGTAGAGAATTTTCCACCAACGCGAGTTTTTTTTCGGCAGCAACATTTTCGCAACAGTCTCGCTCACACATTCGTTGTCGACAGCAGGCACATTGCGCAGCTCCAAGTAGTTGGCATGAATCAGCCGCTCCGCGCCGTGGAGTCGCTCTTTGCTAGCTGTATTTTCAGTTTTTTGTTCGATCACTTCTAGACTTGTCTGTGCCTTAAAGTAGAAAGTCGTTAGGCAGCTTCATGTCCATATGAGTTCTAGAATTATTGAGAGCATTGAAAACCATGTCAGTGGATACAGGACACAAAACAGCATCACCCGCATACAAGGTGCTATTCACCAGCATTGCTCTTATCCGGAAAACTATCAATTAGTCCATGCTGTTTCGTCTGACCGAGTTCCACATTCGGTTCAAAGTAGCATTGTCGAAAGCATCCTCAATGCCAGCACTTACTCCCGCTTGTCGAGTGCGCCTGCAATTCTGCAATCGTATTATGAAGCGGAGTCTAGGAGGATCCTTTGCGTTTTTAGCTATGTTGCATCTTGGACAAGCAGTTTTTCGCACATGAAGCTCGACCACTGTTTCCATGGTTTTCAAGATGACAACAAGAAGTTCGATTGATAGCTCTGAAGCACTTGTGCCCATATACTGTATTTTTCACCAGTGTTAAACTAGCTAAAGATTCTTAGGCCGTGTAAGGCCACAATTAAGTAACAATTAATACAAATAATACAGTTCCTAGAAAAAATCCGAGAAGTCAACATTGAAATTCATCGCCTCATTACTGATTCCAAGGCGGCATATGAAAACATCTATACATTCGAGCTATACAGGGCCATATTTAATATTTGTATCCCTGCCACTGGTAAAGGTAGAAAGGTTGTATACAAGGTAATGGGCCCTCCTCAGTCACATCTTTGACTTCATACTAGATGCACGATTTTCCAAAAATCCTAATGCAATTAGCATCATTAGCAGAATGCAGAATACTGCCACAGGTGCCTTTGCAAGAACTGAAACAAAAGCGGAAAAAATGGTTTACCTGTGAAAGAGAGCAAAGTAAGTATATGTTATCAGTAAGAAGGAATATGGATGACTCGATATGCTTTAAGAGATATAGCAGCGTACGATCTCCACAATTGCATCGACCAGCCCGAAAAGTTTGTATTATTCGAAGAGACTTGGATCTCCACCCGAAGGAATAACTCAGAGTTGCCAAGGGTAACCAACTTTGAGGGTAGCCAGTTGGGTAAAGCTAATTAATGGTTTGTTTTCTATAATTGTTTTGCTATACCATTGCATTAGATCTTAGCTATTTAACTTAAGATACTTGTACGTCTAGAATGTATAAAAGTGTTCATTGCTTCGTCTTGCTTCCTAGAGGAAGCCAACAGTTTAATTAATACAGCCACGGGCTATTATGTATTCGGTCGAAAATTATTTTAAAGAGATTTGGTGTAACTTGGCATTATAACCGTCTTACGGTTTTGGCTGAATCTAGTACAGCTTGCCAGGTTTATCTGTTTTCTGGTTATGGTACCAATTGGAAATTACAAGGGATTAATTTCATCTCATGCTCCACTATTTCACCAATGGCTATCGTAGCAATGCAACTCCTAAAGTTGACATCGCTATTGCGTAGGGAGGAAGAGTAAGAGACTTTTTCAATCGTAAAACTTTATATACTTCGGCTCCACTATGAAGGATAATGACATTTCAACAGAAATCAAACCAAGGGTTACACTTGCCAATCGAGGTTTCCAAAGAAACAATATTGTAAAATGGTTTACAAGGTAACCGAATATTTACAGAATCTTCTAGGGGATCTAGACTACACAATACCTCAGTTACAATTTAACTAAAACTTCTTAGTCATCATTCCCTCCAGGAAATTCTGGGAGGCAGATGTATTCACTGAAGATAAATCAATTAAAAATAAATTAACAGTGACGGATCATAACCTAATGAAGGTGGCAGAGGTCTTTTATTAGACAGTCTAAACTTTAGCCTCTCCTTTTACTACCAGAAAACTGTAGCTTCTTTCAGGTAGGAATAGTGGGCATATATGTGGTATTATCTTAGCTAAGGCTAATCGGATAAAAAAGCTGCATCCGACTCTTCAGGATCAGCCTCTATAAACTCTAAAGTACCTTTAGACTGCCATTTATCTCATCGGGAGAGCGGTTTAATATTCACCTTTGTTCAGCCAGATGTCATCAATTAAGAAGGCTTAATGTGTCTAGTGACTTTCCGCCCTAATTGGGTGATCCCTTTCAACAGACAGCGTTTTACCGCTAGCTAGGTGTCATCTTTTAGGACTATTTTATAAGTAAGCATATTCAAACGATTTCGGTAGAAGCAGCATAGACCAGAAGAAGCAGGAGTCTGGCCTCCACATTTTCTGTTCATGCACCACAATTTATCAAATAAAAATTTTTCCGGAAAGTTTTACAGACATTAGAAGTGTTTAAGATATCACTTTCAAGGTCCAACTGCTTCAACGAGTAGAGAGCAAACTGCTCTTGGATTCTTATGAATATTTGTCAGAACGTGTAGGTTTTCATACTGACATTTTAACTTTGCCTTAGTTTGATTTGCCTAACTAGACCAGATGGAATTGTTGAGGAGAATACTTAAATGCATCTTAGTACACGGCTTCTGTAGAACCAAAGGATATATTGTTGCCTTAAGTGCAGGTGGTGGGAATTTAAGCTGTGAAACGAGCCAGAAAGAAGAAAGAAGTTGAGCGTAATTGAGATGTGAGAAAAAAATCGCATAAACGGATCCGACCAAATGCATGAAAGTGGGGTATGGTGCAGAGCTCATTGAAATAAGGCGATATATATCAAAAGCCATCAAAGACGATTTCAGATGGAGTGAGGATAAAAAGGATATCATTTTTAAGGTAAATTTAATATTGACAATGATAAAAAGGACAGTTTTCATACTTTTTAAATAATATTCTTCCCAGTAATAAAATCCATTTTAAATTCTTAAAAAAATGAGACAACTTTTAAGCACAGAAGCCGTTTATTCATATAAGAACATACCATATACAAAATTGGTGTTCATTCATTCAGAAATGCTGTTTGCACATACAAGAATTCACTTTTCTGCAACACATGAGTGCATCCTGCAATCACGAATGTAAAAAATGAAGTAGTTTTATTGGAAAAAAACCTGTCTTCCTTTTTTTCTATAGTCGACACTTCGTGGTTGCACATTTTCTTCAAAATCTTTTCCTATACTCGTATTCGTTCTACGCCAAAGCATTCTGTTTGCCAAGAATATTTCCACATGGTGCAGTTTGCCGTTCAAAGCTGTTCATTTTCGTCAAAACTACAAATCGAAAAAAATAAGATGTTAATTTTTTTTCCTTATTTCTTCCGGTTTTCATGTCTGGTTGACTACATAAAGACGTTTGCTAAATTACTTCATGTCAAGCACGTGTTTTTTTTAACTGGCATTTTGAAATCAAAATAGTTTTGGCCTCCCTCTCAATTGGCTGAAAAGATCACAAAATTTATTATAATTTTCAATTGCACTGGTTGAGAATAATAAGCCTTTGTTCAAAGTGAGTTTAAGGTAAACGGGGGAATGTTATCTAGATATTTAAAAAAATAAATAAATATCTCGAGAACCTCAAAATAGCTCAAGTCAATGCAAAGATGATATATGTGTTCTTTGTTATTATTTTCCTTTTTATTCAATTTCAAAATATTACAAATAAGCCATTCTAACAACTTTGAAAGTGATCAATTAGGATCATTCTATATAACCAAAATATGTAAATAAGCGACACTAGATGCGAATGATCTTTCAGTTTTAATGGTCAGATATAATTCGTGAATCGTCTCGATTCAGCAAAATATAGAAAAACAAAAAAAAATTAATTTGATGAAATAACATTATAATTTATAGAAGAATACAATTGTCTACTCGTATGTATTTTGAGCTGTGCTTAACAATACTTTGACTGCAGAGCTATGCGTACTAAAAACAAATTTTAGTATTTATAAAGTATTTAGTATTATTAATTAAAAATGCATTGGTTTGTAAAATTGATTTTGATTTATTAAAAAGCCTTGCTAGTGCCGCGGTATAAAATTACAGAAGATGGGTTTTAATAAAAAGGTTGGTTACGACAGCAATTTACCCTTAGTTCGCATGCATTTGAGCTTCCAAATGTACTGCTAAGGACTGAGACGAATAAAATTTGGAAAATTCAAAGTAAAAAAAAAAAATATTTTCATAACTCATGTACATTTTTTTAATTTGCTTTAATACACTGTTTTTATTAAATTCATTCACAATTACAAAAAATAAAAAAAATTATTTTGGTTCCCATTCTTTCCTCAACTTCTTTCGTATGTCCTTCATAAGGTTGGCGACAGTTACATCCGTGATCTTTTTGGACGCTCTTTTCCATTTAGCACTAAAATCTTTTACGTCCTTTGCACACTGTTCACTTTTCCTCAATTTAGCTTTGACCAAAGCCCAATACCTTTCAATGGGACGGCTCTGTGGGACATTGGGTGGATTCATGTCTTTTGGCACAAAGTCAACATTTTTAGCAACAAGAAAGCTCAACGTTGCATGAGCATAGTGAGCTGAAGCTAAATCTGGCCAAAATAATGTTGAACCCTCGTGTTTGTTTAAGAAAGGAATGAACCGTTTTTTTAGGCACTCGTTAATGTAGACTTCTCCGTTAATTGTTCCCGTTGTAATAAACGGTAAGTTTCTGTGTCCATGTGTCCATATTGGCAAATGGCCTGCCAAACGAGATATTTTGACCCGAATTTTTCCATCCCAATCGATGTTGTTGATTGCGGAAGAATCTCAGCTTCAAACGAGTTGTAAAACTGTGCACCTGGAAGAGTAGTAAAGTCGGCTTTGATATAAGTTTCGTCATCCAAAACCAAGCACGCTTTCTTCTTGCCGATCAACTCGTATAGCTTTCGGGCTCGTGTTTTTATGACTTTTTTTTTGCTTTTCAGTAACTTTTGTTCCTTTTTTTGTTTTTTTCGTGTTCTTAGACCGTTACGTTTTTTAGATCTTTGATTGTTTGGTTGGTATTACATTTCCGAGCAACATCTCTGGATGACATATTCCGGTTTTTACGATGGTACCAACTATTTTCCTGTCCAAGTTTGTATCATGTGTTTCACTTTTAGCTCCACTTTTCTGTTTTCGCTTAACTGTCGACGTCTCCAAATATCGTTTAATAACAGAATTTAGTTTAGTTTTAAATGCATTTTATTTCTTAAATCATTAATTCTTACATACTAACAAAAAATGCTTAAATGCTAGCTTAAAATTACTTAACAATCTTATACTAACTTACTGGCCCCACACAGGCACTCTAAGCTACTCTAAATTCTTATATCTATGTCTTTCGACTTTATTTACATTTTATTTATTAATACTTATTTTCTATGCTTAAGGCTAAGAAAAGAATTTAACAAAAAACTTAGCATATGGACGTAATTTTTTATTTTTTATAAAAACTTAATATCTAACTTAAAATATACCTTAGTCTACCTAACCTACATACACAATACACACACATAGATATTATACATTCACAATTATATACATATATTAGTATATACAAAGGTATACACTAATATATGTATATATTTCTTAAATGCTAACCTAAACCTATGCAAGCTGGCCATCGCTATTCACAGAGCAAATAGATTGGTCAGCTCTGCCTCATTAGTGAGGCTGGTCCGTAATTGACGGAAACGACGACGAAGCATCTTCTCCATCATTCAACCACCAGAAATGCTGGTGCTGCCGAACGACATCCCTCTTATCGCGATTCCCCACCGCCCTACTGAACCTGAGACGATCCACACTGCCGTGTGCGACGTCTCTGCCGTAGTTGAGTCGCCTGTCCCCAGCTTTCCGAGCGACATGGAAGATTAACGGGACCGCTGATCTATCCTGGATCAACCCTATCTGATCTAGGTAGAGGAATGCTTCCGGTGGAACGAAGCCGTCAGAGCGCACACTCTCGTGGTAAAGGTAGTTGGGGTAGTAAGCCCCAGATATCAGGTTATTCGTCGAGGCCATTGCTCTTGCGATGTGTCTTCGAGTCAGCTTAATTACGAAGTTGTCCACTCGTATTAGGTTCGCTCTGTTGTAAAGGACCTCATTACGATAAAATTTTTTGTACTCCGACTCTGGTGTTCTGTACAAGCGAAGGCAAGCCCTAAGGCAAGCCCTCTCAAACACCCGAATCTTTTCCATTAAGCTTGCTCGCACATTGAACCACACGGGGCACCCGAATACCAGCATGGACCTGATAAGGGCCATATAGCAGATTACCTTTACCCTCGCATCGAGTTGGCTGCTATAAAACAGTCTCTTTGTAAGAGCAAAAGCGCCTTTAGCTCTGGCCAGAGCAGCATCTACATTTTTGTCAAAATACAGAAACTGATCTAGCCAGATCCCAAGGTATCTGACTACATTTCGACAGGCAAGAGGCTGTCCGTGTTGTCCAATGATCGAGAACTTTCGCCAATTTTTTCTAGTATCCCTAGAGGCTCCAGACAACGGCGTCCTAAAGAGAATGGTTTCCGACTTCTGAAAGTTGATTTTCAACTTCCAGTCATCGCAAAATCGTCTTATCTTATCGAAGTCACGCTGCAATAGAGTATTAATGACCTCGATTTTTGTACCTGTTCTGTACGCTATCAAATCGTCTGCGTACGCAATAGTATGGGGAAGTGAACTTATCAAGTCGCTTGTATAAATGCTGAATAGGATCGGCGAATTGACCGCGCCTTGCTGAAGACCATTTTTAATTTGAAATATTCCAACAGAAGTCACATCGCCATTTTTCACGATGAACTGTCTGTTGGTTAGCATATTATAAAGAATGTACAAGAGTGGTTTACTGATCCCCAGCCTAGTCAGCTTATAGAAAAGACCCTCTAACCATACGGTATCGAAGGCCTTCTCCAAGTCAACAAGGCAGGCACCAGTACATTGCTTTTTGCCCTTATTCCATTGGATATCGGACACCAGTTTAGACGCGGCATGTGAGATATCATGTCCCGCCTTAAAACCGAATTGATTATCCGGAACTATATGTTTGTCCTCAACCCACCTAGACAGAGCTCTATTGATCACCTTCTCGAAAACCTTACTGATATTCGGAAGGAGACTTATCGACCGGAGATTCGCCGGATTGGATATATCCTTTCCCTTTTTGGGGATAGGTTGCACCACTGCCGTTTTCCAATGCGCTGGATAATGTGCATTATTCATTGCATTATTAAACAGGGTGGTGTAAATGTCCACCGCTTCTAGAGGAAGATGTCGAAGCACGATGTTCGGAATACCATCGGTCCCCACTGATTTCTTAGCCCTGATTGTGTCGAAGATCTCATGGAGCTCTTCCTTCGAAATGAACGGGGGTAGGTCACCCTCTCTGGTAATGACATTATTTGCCATATTTTCTTCGCTGAACCGGGTGAAACCGGAGCCCTCGGATCGCCAGTTCTCTACTTCATTTCGAATGTAGAGGTCGTGCACCAAGATGCGATTATCCAGGTCATAATTAGGTCCACTGCAATCAGTGGCCTTGTATATTTCCTGGAAAGTCGCCCCTATGGCCTCAACCTTCTCCTGTGGATCCTCGATCACAAAGAAGTCGTCATTATCAGCGGCCTCATTTGGATCAATACCTGCTATTGTCAGTAAACGTTCGTTGTCTGTTGTCCGGGGTATTTTAAGACACTGAAGGTCGTTTTGATTTTTTCTCCGAAATAGTTTATTTATTTGCGGGAACATATTCGGGTTACTGGTGTTTACAGCCCGAACCCTGTTGTTCCAATACGAACTTACAGAAATTCTGTAATTCTCTTTTATTAACGTTTGAATATTTTTAATCGACGACTTCAGTGTCCTAATCTCCGGGTCTTGTCTGTCAGTAAACTGTCTGTACAAGTTTTTGAGTCTTGTCAGAAGTCTACTTTTCTGTCGGTGCAGTGCGTCAATAGTAGGATTGCGGAACAGGTCTTCGTTAGTCGTATGTCGATATCGCGGTATTGTTGTGTCCATAGTTTGTTTAATTGTCTCGTCCATTTGTTTTAGGTGATTGTCGATCTCCTCGTTTGACAAATTCCTATTGGACGGTGGGTGGAGCATATTCGAGGAGAGTGCTCTTGTCAATGTTGCGGAGAAGCGTGTCCATCGAGTCTTACTGTAGTTGTAAGAATATCTTTGGACAAACTCCTCCAATTCCGCAATTTCGTTGGGAACTGTAATTTCGGTGCTAAAACCGCAATGGTCACTGTCATACACGAACGTGCGCAGACAGTTTAGCGTTTGTAAATTCGTACCTGTCAGTCGTATACGTTCGTCGTACAGCAGTAGATCCAAATAAGACCCGCCTCTGGGAAACGACGGGTTATCCGTCGCTTTAAGACCGAGTCTGTACATGACATCGTGCTGACCCCACCAATCGAGTAGTAGGTTCCCTCTAGTATTTGGCAAATTATTTCCCCAATCTCTGTGTTTAGCGTTGAAATCTCCGCCGATTATGAAATAATTCTCCCCCGATTCCAGTCTCAGAAGTCGAAAAAGGGTATCGAGCTCTGTAATGAATAAAGTGGAATGTGAAGCCTCAGGTGCATAAACAGAGGCCAAGTACAGCCGCTTTCCACTGCGGAGCGGGATGTAAATGACGACTGCCTCTAACACCCGGAACCTACGCAACACTCCCTTGTACACTCTGTGAAATTTTATACCTTGCTTAATGAAGATCGCGACACCGCCTCCACATTTGGATCGGGGCCGGTTTCTTCTTCTAACAATATAATTATTGTACTCCAGTTTGTGCTTATCGGTTAGCTTGGTTTCGCTAGCGAAAAGCACATCAGGAGTTTGGTCTTGCAGCAATTTAAACATCGCGGCTCTTCGTTCGATCCTAATCAGTGAATTAACATTCACCGCAAGGACCTTCAAAGTTTGCTCCACCATGTGCGTACCCATTACGACATGTGTTGCGTTAGGCCCGGCAGCAGCGCGTAGATCTGGTCCACCCGCTTGGCCTGTTCTTGCACCTGCTTTTGCAGCTGAGCCATCTGCCCTTGGATTGCGAGCAAGATGGCCAGCATGTTGGGTGCAGCTTCCGTTGTTCTCGGCATTGACGCCGGAGAAGCAACAGTCGCTTGCTGTACCGTAGCCCCCCTACCTGCAGCCATTTGGGCGTAGGAAATTTGGGGCGTGACGGCTGGTGTTTGAAACCTAACAGGTGAACGTTTGACCTCCACCTTCTGCTGCCGAGCCATTTTTGCTTTTTTAATGTCGGCGAACTTAGGACAACCCCGATAGTTTGCGGTGTGTCCTACGTTCCCACATAACACGCACGAGAGCTGAGTCCTATCGGACGCTCCGTCCCTACCCAGAGAACACTCCTCGGAACTGTGGTTCTTTGCGCACTTCACGCATCGAGGCTGCATATGGCAGTTCGAAGCGGCGTGTCCGAACCTCTGGCAGCGAACGCATTGTATAACGCCTTCGCTCCTTTTTAATTTTTCCCAGTGAACCACCTGGTAGTCTAGGACAGTAATACTCCTTAGACTATCCAGACGGCTTTCGGGACTGAGCTGCACCAGGAAGAACGGCAGACTCCGTTTCTCCCGCCTGGCTCTAGCTGTGGTAAATGGCTTTACCCCCACGAACTTGAGTCCTTCGCACTCTTTCTCTTTGAGCAGTGCCAAGATCTCCTCAGGATCAGAAGACGGTTCCAATCCCTTCAGCAACATCGATTGCCGCTTTTCACACTTCGGTGTGAAAGAGTAGTGCTCCGTCGTCGTTTCCTTTAGGAGCTCTTTCACTTTGGCGATCGTTCCCCAATCTCTTAATATTAAAATTATTACCAATGACCAACTTACACAGGTCCTTGGTAGCATTTACCTCCAATTTATAGGTGTTGATAGGCGGCACCTTCTCCTTCTTCTTCTGCTGCTGCTGCTGCTGTTGCTGCTGCTGTTGTTGTTGTTGTTGTTGTTGTTGTTGTTGTTGTTGTTGTTGTTGTTGTTGTTGTTGCTGCTGCTGTTTTTGCTGTTGCCGTTTTTGTGGCTGCTGCTGTTTTAGTTGTGGCCGTTGTTGTGACTGCTCTTGTTGTTGCTGCTGCTGTTTCTTAGGCTTTTGTTGTTCTGTTTGCTTTTGAGCAAGCTGCTGTTGTTGGGATTGGCCTTGCTCTTCCCTCTTCCTTCTTGCCATTTGTTTTTCTTTTATGGCCAGCACTCTTTCTTGTAGCATTTTGATGCTGCTACTAATAGCCTCCATTTCTTCCTCTTCATCATCGGATTCGCTCGCTGCCAATGAAGCGAAGTTGTTCCCTTCCCTTACCCCGCCAATCACCTTTACAGTGGCCGTTGGTAGGGTGGGACGTTTTTCTAAGTTAGAAGGTGGACTAAGCTTCCTCCTTCTCTTTGGTTTTGGCGTTTGGCTCGAACCACTCGAAGCCTCACCTGATACATCAGCAGATCCCGCTGTTAACATAGCGGACCGCTCTCCACAATCCATCACGTGATGGACAACACTAGTACCACTTTAACTTGTTTTGAATTTATTTCAAATGAAAATAAAAAAAAAAAAAAAAAAAAAAAAAATGTGAAGAGTACACACGGGGATTCGAACCCACGACCTGTACTATGCCGGCCGAGCACGCTAACGCTCTGCTAATTGGAGCCTATAGAAATTACTTCAAATGTCACTTTGTTATTTTGTTATTAATATGCACTCGCAAGCCGAAACACGTCTGTTCTCCACGGAGATATGTGAACGACTGTTTAATAACAGAATCCACTGTACTGCGTGCTACGTTTAAATTTTTTGCGATGAAATGGTTTGGACGCGAAGTATTTTCGAGCCAGTTGTCGATGATCTTTTTACGGCGTTCCTCTTGACTCATATTTTATAAATATTTTAAAGCGCACCGAACAAAAATCAATAACAAATTGAAACTAGAGAATATACAGGCTAATTTGGGTACAAAATGGGGTTGCAATTTTTACGCATTGGAAGTATAGCCCGTATTAAAATTAACACATTTTATTCGTTTCAGTCCTTATAACCACTTCGCATGAAGAAGACTTTAAGAAAGAAAGAACTTTAAGAGGATATAAAACTGTTTTAATGGTAAATCTCGTAGGTTAAAAACAAAGGTCAAGTGTTTGTTGATCCATTTACTTTACAGACCACTCAAATGAGATATTTTCGGGCAATATGCACCCTGACTCGAACTTCAACCAAATTCAGACTGCTATAATTTCCAAACCGTTCATGACAGTGAGCTCAAATTTTGACACATGACAGATAATTTTATTATTTATAAGTCTTTTAAACGATTTGCGTCTCAGTTGCGTTGAAAAATTTTTATCCGCGATAGAATTCAAACGTGATAGTGTGATTGCTTTACATTTGGCTGGAAAACCACAAGTAGATATCGTTAGAGCCCTCCTGCACCTCAACCTGAATAAATCATTTGTGTCTCGAAACATAGCTCGTTACCGTGATACTGACAGCGTTGCAAAACGCCATGGAGGTGGTCATAAAAAAACAGCAACATCGGCAGAAATGGTTCGGAAAGTGAAGGCTCGAATTGAGCGAAATCCGAGTCGAAATGGAAGAAAAATGGCTCGTGAACTCAACATATCGTTGGAACGGATGCAACACATACTGAAAAATGAGCTTGGGCTCAAGCCATTAAAGTTCCAAAAAGCACATGATCTTACACCGCAACAGAAAAAAGTTAGAGTCGAAAGAGCGAAGGAGTTGCTACGCTTGCACGAAAGTGGTGAGTTGCCGAATTTGTTTTTTTCCGACGAGTCGCTATTTGTTATCGAGCAATATGCCAACAAACAAAATGACCGAGTTTACTTGCCAGAGCGGTCCTTCGAAAATTTACTATACATCTTCGGACGGCCACCAGAAAGCAGGCAGCACCGATAGTGATGGTTTGGGCCGCCATAACCGTCGATAGTCGCTCTGCGCTCGTATTTTTGGACCGTGGTGTCAAAAGTAATGCGATCGTATACCCTGAAACTGTCTTATAGGCAGTATTGAAGCCTTGGGCAAACAATCATTTCGGTCGGAGACCGTGGACATTTCAACAAGACTCGGCACCGTCTCACAAAGCGCGCGTCAACCAGCAGTTAAAAAACAATGTTCCACACTTCACTTCTTCGACAAAATGGATTGAAAATTATCCGGATGCAAACCCGTTGGATTTCTCTGTCTGGGGTATTTTGAAGGCGAAGGTTGGCACTAAAAAATACCAAAGTTTGGACCACCTCAAACAAGCACTTCGCCTGGAATGGGCCAAAATACCGCAGAGCCACTTGCGTGCAGTGTGCGATGCTTTCTTCGGGGGTCTCAAGGCCATTATTCGCGCCAAAGGTGGACGTATTGAAAACTACTGATACAGTTTGAAAATTGATGTATTTTCCAACATTTTTTCCTTTGGCCCAATAAAATTTATCAAAAAAAAAAAATTATAGCATTTTAAAAAGTGGGAGTCCTAGTCATTCACCCTGTATTGTGCGATAAAAAATTCAAATGAAGTATAAATAATAAAAAAAATAAAATCCGTAATTCCGGTAACGAATACTGCGCAACAAATAATAATAAATAATAGACAATTATTTAAAATTTCAACGCCTTCAAGGACCGAACAGAAAACGTAAACAAAAGCAAAATTAATAACGAATTAAATGTAACAGATAAACTGGGAAACTGAAAGGAATTGTCGCTAACATGTGGTAATGTACCTAGAACGAAAAAATTGTGAAGAAACACTATTTGGTTACCGCCGATTTACAACCACGGGTTAAGCAAAATCTCTGGCTACCTCACCACAGATTTAACCAACAGTGAACAAACCGGCGCAGATTCTGCAGGGACCAGAATAAAGGATAATCGGAAGTTGCAAAATCAGGTGAATTCAGCGTGTGAGGTAAACATTCCATCCAAATAGCACCAATTTCTGCCATTGTCTTCGATGGAGCATGACGCCCTTCCGAGTAACCAGATCCAAGTGTTTTTCGGTGAATGCATCCTTCAGTCTATCTAACTGAGAGCAGTAGTTATCGGTATCAATGGTTTGGCTATGCGAAAGAAGTTCATAATAAATAATTGCCTTCCAATCCCACCAAATACGTTTTTTGAATGAAGACAAGCTTTTGAAATGACTAACGGTAGCTCACCTCTTTTGCTCTATGATCTTTTTCCTTGTGCACAGCGCAAATCTTTTTATATTTTTATGCAGCGTCCCTCCCTTTCCGCAAAGAAAAGAGCAAAATACTCCTTATTTGACTCTATTTTCAAAAGTACACCTAATGTGGAAAACACAACCGACTCCGATGAACCTTTTTTCATGTATTTAGTCATTTATTGAAATAAACAAAAACTACAATCTCGAAACAACATATACAAAATCAGTTATTCAAATTCAACTTTGGCACTAACTATAAACAGAGGGAACTTATTCGCCAGCCTAATGCAATGTTCATACCTCTGGTTGATTGAGACAAGAAAAAGTTTAGAGAAATAATAAACAAAACACGAGAGTTGAAAGGAGAACCTTTTAATTATACGAAGGGTAAATAAATTGCCAATTTCGCACCAGCAGTGCTTATTTTCCGTAGACAGATAGGAAACAAATATGACCAGGAAGTATGTAAAGAAAAAAGTTGGTTTGCTATGTATTTACTCGTACAATGTAGAAGAAAACGGAAGGCAACCTCAAATCATATGAGTTCGTAGCTTTTATTTGTTTTCTTTAAGATATAAGTGTGTAATCGTAGAAAACATCGAAGAAAAAGTTAACTCGGATCAATAAACTTTTTACTTATCTCTTATCCTTAGGGAAGAAGCGGTTTTAAGTATTTTGTTTATTAGGGACATTAATTGCGGGAAAGAAGTAAAGTTTTTAAATATGAAATGTGTTAGATGCCAACGCAGAGAGTCCATAAAGAGAAGACGAAACAAATGGGATATCCGTTTGGGAACAAATAACAAGAGTAATCGCTTGAGTGCAAATGGAACACCTGAAATGTCGTTGTAAATGAGCGTTTGTATGGAATGTAAGGAACAGATTTTTTAATGGACAAAGTCGCCAAAAGCTTTTACTACCTTTGGGACCTTGTAGTATTTTTTGCTTACATTTTTGTCGCACTGGAATTTCACATGCTTGAGTAAGGCGTTGCTCGTTTGAATTTTTTTCCGTGTTCCTCTGTCGGGTTGGGCTGGTAATATCGAACAAAACAGTTCTCTCAACCTGATACCTACTTTACAACTCAGGTCGTACGGCGTTCTTTTGGTTTGATACTCTTCATCCGATAAGGGATGAAGGATCCCATTCAAAAGAAAATAGTGTTTGTGATCATATCAGCAGAGGCATCCACGTAATTGTAGAGGAAACGCAACGACCAATTGAAATTCCTAAAGAAGCTGTTAAGTCTGCTTTAATTGGCTTTCCCGCATTACCATACGGTTCTTTTAGAAAAGTTTTCTCTAACTGTGTGGTCGGTATACGAGAAATTAGTTGATTTGTCATAGTAGTCTGTCGAGCCTAGTGGGGAGAGTACATGTCAGAGTGTAAAGTTGAAAAGAGATTCAGGGTGTTAGCGCTATGATTATTATCAACTCCGGGGATCATTTACAAGCTCAATTAAGCCGTTTCCGTATCGATCTCAGCATACCGAAGGACAGGTAGTTGTCTGTCCGGAGTGTCGAAGACACCCACAATTGTGTTTATCGAAATCGCACGTAAACAAATTGTCTGTATTAAAGATCAGACCGCGCACAAACCTGTTAAAGGTCGAGTTGCTGTCCAGTTTTTGAGTTCGGATTTCTGTAAATAAAGCAGTAGTGTATAATTTGCTTACGGAGATGGAATTTTAACCATATAAAGTTGAATACCTGATTAGATCAGGGATTACATTGGGGTGAAATCCGGTAGGTTACATCACTACGCACGTAAATGGCAAGACAACGGTTAAAAAAGTACAATGTCACTAGCGTAACCTGGTAGCTTCAGAACTGAGTGTTCTGAGAGGTATGTGCGGGGATCTTTATCTCGCGTATATGTGCTATGTCCACTCTGAATTCTCGAACCCTTATACTAACAAACCAAAAAAAATACAAACACCGACGAAGCTAAGCAGAGTTGTGAATTAAAAATTCTAAAGTTGGTTAATCGCATTAAATTTTTGAAGGTGTTATGCTCTTAAAACAATAGAAAACAGTACACCAACAAAATTCATACCCATAACCCGCTATCTATAGGTTGTTATATACACTCACTCATTGCGCGTCCGTGTGACAATTTAACACTGCAACAACAAGCAACAGCACTGTGACCAGGCAGGAGAGTCGAGATGCCCGCACTGTGGTTATACACATATTTTTCATCGTTTTTTTTTTTTTGTTGTCCGGAGGCGAAAGCATCATGACTGTACACCGTGTAGGTGCCAATGTGAGACTCTGACCCATTAAACCTAACCTCCGCAAAGAATCAACGTCCTTGCCTTACACACGGAACCGCCGTAAGGCATAAGTTCGTGGGGTAGGGAAGTAGCTTCAATCTGGAAACTAGAGGCTTGTCTGTCCAAGTACACATTTTGTTGTCATATTGTTAACTTATTCTCTTTGTTCCAAGAGGAATGAGGTTTGAACTTGGTTTATCTTCCTGACTATTTTCAGCCGTCGAAGTTCCTTCATGATTATCGGTGCAATCTGTTTCACAACATCTCATATTCTCGGGAGTCGGTATTTTTCCAATTCTTTGCTAAAGATTTCTGCACTCAAGGGTGGACACTAAAAAAATACGTGTGGATCCTCTCTGGTCTCTCCGCAATTTAAACAGTTAGGAGATTCATAAAGCCCAAATCTGTTTAGGTAAGCTCGGAAGGAGCCACGTCCAGTTAGAAGCTGGTAAGATAAAAGTCCACTTCTCCGTGGTAACGGTCTATCCATTTTTGGATATCTAGTATAAGTCGATGGGTCCCTCTTCCTTTTGGAGACTGGTTCTCTCTCTCCTGATATGTTCTCATGGTTCGCTGTCTTTCTTCTATTACATCTTGATATCTTTGTCTGAAGCTAGGGGTTCCTGGATTTTGGCATCATAGGTCTTTGTAGTTCGCTAGCCAAGATGTCCACTGTTAGCATTCCCGCAGTAACAAATGTAGCATCTTCTGACACCGTCCGATGAGCACAGCAAACTCTTAGGGCACATAGGTCATTAACCCAGTTGATCCTTCATGGAAAAGACTTAATTTTGACTGCTTTGGGCCATATTGGTTACCCATACATTACTATGGACTGCACCACCCTTGACAGAATTAATCTCCTTTATTGTCTGGGTCCTACAATATTCGTCATTATTATGGGCAAAGCAGCACTCACCCGAGCAGCTTTATTGGACTTTCTCTCAAGGTGATCGTTGTAAACGAGACTAGCCTCGATCAGCATACCTAGGTATCTGATCACCGGTTTTGACATTTTATTTCGTTTACTTTTCGGCTACATTCATTCCCAGTGTTCTCTATTTTCTCCAGGTGTTTCGCTGCCATAATCATTGCAATATCATCGGTAAAGCCCATGATTTTTGTCTCCTTTGGGCTTCCCAGGCTTAGAACCCAGTCATTCACAATGTTCCACAGGATGGGACCTAATACCGATCCTTGTCGTACTGCATCGTTGGCATCGAAAAACAGGAGCCGTTTCTCGAAATAATTTAGTATTATTTTAATTAGGAACTCTGGCGTCATCATTGCTCTAAGGCAGTGCACTATACGTCCCCAGTTTTCAGAGTTGAACGCATTTTTGACATCCAGTGTTATTACAGCATCATATTTCTTTGCACCTCCTCTCCATGTACTGCCCTGAATAGGTTCTTTCAAAATTATAGTTACCATCCGTATAGCATCTATGTATTGTAGACAAGCTTTTCTAAAACTGTACTGTTGGTTTGAGAGACCCCCGGCTTGGTTAATTGGCAACTCCAGTTGATTGCATATGATTCGCTACAGTATGTTACTCATTATGTCTAACAGGCATATAAGACGGTATTACGACGGCTCATCTGGTGGTTACTTCCCTTTAGGCTGCAACATCAGACGTTTTTTTTTTCATTGGTCTTGAAAAACCCCTTCTATTAGATACTTATTGCATATTTCAGCAAATTGTTCTGTGTTTCTTTTGAAGGCTTGCCGCAGTGTTTTTTAAAGTTGTTGATTTTACTTGTCCGGGTGGCTAATTTCAGGTCCCTACGCCTATCTTTGTATTGCACTTGTAGGTCCTGGTGGGAGGGCAAACCTCTGGATCGCTGGAATAGTCTTATCGTTCAAAGGTGGTTGTTGCGTAGCCCTAATTTCACTTGGTTCCACCAGTATATTGGTGGCCGGTGATTTGTCCGTCGGCCACCAGTGGATGCGTCGCAAGCCCTTGTTACCTGTTTAATATCATTTGCGGCCATAGAATTTGCTGTTCCTAGGTTTATTATATTACATTCCAAATTTTGTATTCCTGTTATATCGTAAAGTGTTTCTTGATGTTCTCGCCTCTAGTAACCTATAGACTTATGTTAGTATTTTTTTTTTAATTTGCAACCTTTTAAAAATGTCATAGATTAATAGAAAAATAAATTGAATTGTATTCGTATTCATCTAACAACATAAGAAGTCTCTTTTAGATTTTCCTCACTCCAGAAATAGCAGTTTTGCTCATTCTTTACTAAACAAGGGTCGACCTCATATTACTTAAGAGCCCAATCCGAAAACTCACAAGCCATAGTCTTGGGGATTTAGTTTCTACATCAGCTTTTATTACTATAGTATTTCATTGACTGTGAAGTTTATTCTGGTTAACAAAATTTAAATGCATGTACATCAAATTTCTTTTTCAAATTGCATGGCAACTTAAGTAACAAAGTTAACTAACAGAGTAAAATCCGTCCACAAATTTTCAAAGCCAATTTCATCATACTTCCAAACACCATTTGGGGCAAATAGTATTCGGAAGTTGGGAAGTTGTAAAAGAAAAAAAACATTTAAAACCGTAAATTGGAATTAAATATTTCTCAAGTTCTAATTAAAAATTTTATGTACGCATTCCAAGTGCTACTAAACACTTTGCTTAAACTTTTGAATTTTCAAATAAAAACGTACTTCAGCTCATAATCTCTGTCAACCTGTGCTTAATACTTAAGTCGTTAAATGGAAATTCGCAAGCGTTCATGCACACATTTCAATGTTCAGGCACATGTTCATATATTATAAGTAAAAATATACAATATATGTATAGAAGATATATTCATATGTATATTTGAATGTAATTCGGAAAAGGGTACAAAACAGCAAATTTGCAGCTGCTAAAGCAAAGTACACTTAAATACTTCACATTACTTACCATTCCAGCTTGAGGACATTAAATAAATTCATTTATTCAGGGTTGGAATCCGGCATATAAAGGCACTTTCATATATATTCCTATGTATGTATGTATGAATATATGAATCCTAAGGTACCCTTTATGTCCCATGTCGCAGGTAAAAGTTCGGTAAAAACTGTTCAAGAACTGTGGCGTTAGTTAATTTATTTAATTTTTTAAGGAAGTATGTAGTACGTACGAGTACGTAACATACACACGAGTATAAGTAAAGGAGTGTTTTACAATTTTTTGTTTCAGTACTTCCGTTTGGGAAGCAATTTTTCACCTTCTCGGAATGCTGGAAACTTTTGTCCCAACTTTTATTTATCCAACTGAAATTAACATTAGTATGTACGCTCGTAGCCAAAATATTGTAATGATTATCTTTCTTTTATACTCTTATTATAACCACTGCTTCGGATTGATATTTTACTTGTCCAAGAGCAGGACGAATTACTTCTTCGTTTGGGCTTAGAATGAAATTGAGTAGTAAAGCCCTCTTACAAAACAAAAATTCTACATCCATTACACTGATCACCACAATCCTGTTGTGGCGCAGGAGCTTGGACACTGATGAAAGCGGGTGAAAATTTTCTCCGGCGTTTTCAGACTTGAGGACAAACGAGTGACACGAGCGATGTTGTTGAATAATTCTGGCAATTGCAATGTTGTGTTGATTTATCAATTGATTGTGTAATATGGTATTAGTATCACACATGTGTTTATCATACGGTTTTGAACCCTTTTGAGCAAGTCTAGAGAGGTCGTTGGAGCACCTGATCAGGTGTGGGCATCGTGCTCCAATTTTGGGCGGATTAATGCCATATATGTATTGTATATTGAGGCCAGATCAGAGTGGGTAAAGTATTTCCTACATGGCTTGAAGAAGCCTTGGCATTTTGCAGCATTCTTGTCGATAAAGAATATGTAGTCATTCCAACTTCGCTTCCCCTTGACTTCCATACTGGGAATGGAAAGTTATCGGTACTATGATGCACTAATGGATAATAACTGAGTGAGCTTTGACGACAGTATACGGCGTTGTGTTTTAGGAGCACTTAATTCTACTCTCTTTAAGGACCTCCATATCGGAATTTAAGAAGACTAACATAAGTTGCTATTAACGTTCTACAGTGGGTGAAATTAGTTTATACGCACCCAACACTGCATCAAATAATTACAGAATTGCTGCCCTTTAAGGGCTTTAAAAACAATCTATATCACGATCGTTAGTTTTTAAGCGGTAGTGTAGATTTAAGAACCTGTTTTGATAATGACATCTTTTTGTGATAAAGATAAGGCAAAGAAAATATTGGCAGCTGTTTAAAGCCCGAAATTCATTTATGCGCATTTAGTATTTCAGTGAAATTAATTGACTTCTGCGGAAAAATTTAAGTGAAAGTTAAACCTTTTTTTCAGTTTTTTAAATAAAAAAGTAATATCTTAGAACTGATTTTCAGAAAAATAAATACTTAAATCCATAATGGGAAAAGGAAAATATTTAACAGAGGAAGAAAAGATTAAGATAACGGTCTTAAAAGAGCGCGGCATTTCTAAAAGGGCAATTGCATGTGAAAGCTATCGTTCTGAAGGGCTCATTGGAAATTTCCTTAAAAAAGGCGATTCGTATGGAGAGAATGGTGGTCGAAAGGGCTGGAGTAAAATAACTCGAGGGGGACGGAACCGAATTTGTTTTTTTTTTTTGTTTTTCTAATTTTTTTTATTCATACGTTCAACAATTTGAATAAAAATTTGTATAACTTTCTGCGAAGCTATAGGTTTTCTGCAGAAGATTGTGTATATATAATAATATTTATTGCATGAAGCTTAATAGTTAATTAGTGATTTTTGTTTTGTTTGTTTTGTTTTTTTTTACAGTGATTCACAGAAATTTTATTGACCATAGAAAATGTTAAGTTTAAGTTGAAATTAAGAAGAATTATTTAATTAATTTTTTTCTAGTTTTAAAATGTCTTGTATATATTATATGTATAGGTAGTACATTCATTATTCATGGAACTATAGATTGAAGTTGTCTTTGGTCATATTTGTTATTGGTTACGGACACCTGTAGCATCCTTTGCACACGTTGTTTGGTATTGAAGGTGTGAATTATTGGTTGAATAAATCTGTTGTCGTCATAATATTCGGAGGTAATTGCCAACTTAAAAAGATTTGCAGCAGTCAGGATACAAAGTCCTCTTTCATATCTACGGCAAGTACTATTTACTTATTTTATTGCCAGGTTTTGGAGCCTTTGCAACTTTTGGATATGGATTGGAGCTGCGTAACTCAACCAGAGCGTAATATATTTTTTTAATAACGGGAAACGTGGCATGGTATTTAAGTTGGGCCAGTGCATAAAGAGCTTTCTTTAGGTCCATTCGCAGCTTGTCAATGTTTTTATCCCATAAGAAGTGTTGGTCAATGATAGCTCCAAGATATTTAAATTTTTCCACTATCTTAATGACTTGGTTTGTAGAGTTGATGAATCCTTTATTTCTTAAAAATATATAATTTTGCAGTTGTTTGAAGTTACAATTGCGGATATGCATGATTTTTGTTTTTGTCGCGTTGATCAGCAGCCCGTTATCGTGATACCACTTTACTGCAGAATCGAACTCATCTTGCAAAATGGATGTTGCCATTTTCAAAGACCTGTGGCGTACAACTATGGCTATATCATCGGCAAAAGAAAAAGATATGCTCTTTTTGAATACTTGGAGAAGTTCGTTGGTGAATAGTATAAAAAATATTGGTCCTAATTTTGATCCTTGGGGGACTCCGTATTCTAGTTTTGTTCTTTCGCTAAAAACGTTACTTATTTTTACTTGAAATAGCCTATTATATAGATATTCCTTTAACCACTCCGCCATCATTCCTCTTATTCCAATATGTTGCAGTGCATCTATTAGTTTGTTGTGGTCTATAGTATCGAAAGCTTTACTTAAGTCCATGAATAGAACAAGAACATGTTGACTCCTATTTAGGCCTTCATTGACGTAGTTCGCAAATTCCCCAACCAGTTTCCCTGTACTTTTACCCTTTTGGAAACCATATTGATTTGGGTGAATCAATTTATGTTGATGAACGAATTCTTGCAATATTTCCATGATTACTCCTTCCATACATTTTTCGATAACGGGTAAGATAGATATAGGCCTGTAGTTGTTGAGTTGGTTTTTAACTCCTCCTTTATAAATAAGTCGAACAACGGAGGTCTTAAGTTCTACAGGAATTGCCGTTTGTGTCAAACTAAGGTTTACCAATTTGCAAATAATGGGGGCAAAGATGTCAGAATGTTTTTTTATATCTATAACGCGGGCTTCGTCGATTCCTGGTGATTTATTTTCTCCTAACGTGTTAATAATTTTTCGTATTTTGTTAACATTGGTTGGATAAACAAAGATTGAACTACTCAAATTACGATTTGTATGGTTCGAGGTTTTTGAATTGCAAAAATGAATTACGTCTTTGATTTGGGTCGAGAATGCTTTTGTACATTCGATAGTGTAGTTACTTCAGTTGAGAAGTTTTTAAGCAAGGTTTCGTCAATGCTCGTCTTTTTCCTTCCAAGAATTTGGTTTATCAAGTCCCATGTTTTGCGAGAATCACGATTAAATTCATTAAACTGGTTTTTATAGAAGTTAGATCTTTGCACTGTAATTAGTTTGTTAAGTACGTTTCGAAAGCTTTTATATTCAACTTCATAACTTCTATTCGTTCTATTGTTTTTCCATCTTCAGTATAGTTCGTCCCTTCTTTTGCATTCTTGCATTAAATAAGGAGTAATCCATGGGTTTTGTTTTCTTTTGCGTGTCGCTTTTTTTGTTGCAGTTGACATTTTATATATGGTTTTTATTTTATGGACTAACGTCTGATATAAGGCGTCGGCATTGTTTTGATTTATTGCTTCTATCCCGTCCGTTTCTTCTATTATTTGGTTAACTCTCCTGTTACAAATTTGTTGGCAATTTGGGATGTTTTCAGCTGCAGCTAATTCCTCCTCAGCTTCAAATAAAGTGGTTTCAGAGGGTAGGGGCTTGTGATTTAGTTCCTTACGTACAAACATGAGTACTCCTCCCCCTTACGATTGTTTCTATTAGAAAATTCGGGCACAAGACCATCTAAAATATAAAAGTCTTTTTCGTTATCATTTATATTTGTTTCGACCAGGACTATTATTTTTAACATTTCTACGAAATGGCGTATACTAAGGCAAAAACAATTCCAGTTAGTTCGTAGTGATCGTATATTAAAACATAAAATACCTTTACTATTTTTTAATTCGTTTGTATTTATGCCGCTAAAACCCTCCAATACCCAATTCATGAATACGTGTAATTTTGTTTACGTCATTAGCTGTACTTATTATTATTGATAATTCGAGAATTGTCATTGAAGCTACCAAAAACCAGATGACTGCTGGCCAAATTGTTGCTCATCTCGATTTGCCAGACATAGCGTGGAGTTCAACAAATTTTATCGAGTACTCCGAACGTGGTTTACAAAAAAACAGCTTAAAAAGCCACTTGTGAAAATCCATCATAAAACAGCTCGATTAGCATATGGCTTGGGACGAAAAATTATATTCCCTGACGAAAAGAAATTTAACCTTGATGGGCCAGATGGTTTCAGTTGTTACTGGCATTACTTACGTCACAGCAATCCAACAAGAATGAACTCGGAAACATATTGTGAAATGTTGGACACAGCGCTTATTCCGTTTTTAGAAGACAATCTTGATAACCATGCCTTTTTTCAACAAGACAACGCAGCCGCTCAGAAATTAAGCGCACATGAGGCCTTATAAGTTTTAACATTATCTACAAACTTATAAGTTCCATGCCGAATAGGATGTTTGCCGTTATCCAACAAAATGGAGGACACACAAAATACTGACAAGTTTTTTTTTAATTAAAATGTGTTTTTTTATATTTTTTACTAATTTCTTAAAATGCGTATAAATGAATTTCGTAGCGAAAGAAAAAAGATTTTGTTTAAATAAATACTGTTTAATATATTTGATTGATTATGATGATTTTTTATTTAAAATACAGAATTAGTACTTGCACTTTTATGATAAAAAAATTGTTGCCAAAACAATTTTATGTAAAAAATCAGAAAAAAAAGATGCGTATAGCCGAATATGAAAAGCAGAGAGTACTATCATCAGTAAGGGAACATATTAGAATTAGAAGTAGCAGAGAATGGATCATTGAAGAAAATGACAGAACGCAGCCCTGTGCCACACTAGATAAGATAACTTTAATTGAACGTTCTAAAAGGTAATTTCCGGTGCCAAGCTGTGCCAAATGCCTTTCTTTTACCAGATTGGTGTAGACTATGGTTCCATTTTCCGACGAAATATGACATCAAATCACCTTGTACATGGAAAATACCTCTTTGTTAGAAGGGGAGACCGGGATCAGCGGATTTATGTATATTGAGATCCTTGAGTATTCTTCTTTCTATATGAGTTGATGAGTTGGAAAGTGTATTTACTATATGAAATTTCTGACGCTGAAGTGTTTATTTATTGGGCTGTTCTAAATAGCTAACAGCTGGCATGTAATTATAAATGAGCGTTCTGATGGAGGATACATAATAGAACGTCCAAACACTTACACTACTTTTGGAACAGCGTAGTATTTTCTCCGATTTCAGTCGTATTGGTTAGTCTTGTAAAACCGATAAAAAAAACACTTCTCTAACCTTGACAGCCTCTTTAAAGCTCGAAGTACCATGATTTTTATTTCGGCTCGAGACTCTTAATGCGATGAGGTATGAAGGATCTCATTTCAAAGAGAATAGTATTTGCGATCATATGAGATGTGGCATCCACCTCGTTATCGAAAATACATAATGACGAGTTCAAATTCCCAAGCAAGTTATTGGGAATCACATATCGTTCCCTTTCTGCATTAAGCACGTATCTACAAAACATCAATTTTCCAGAAATTAAAAAAAAGCAAATGGTTTCCTCAATCGAAGCCTTAGTTTTTTTCATTTATATTCAGCAGGAATATACATCTCCTTGGACTTTTTTGGTTTCTATTGTTGAGTGGACAGAATCACATTCCATCTGGGTATGCCCAAAAGTTAAATACTTTTGATAAATTGTCGCATTATATTTGGTCGCAATAAATTGTAAAAAGTTACCTTAGTTGACGTTTCGATTTTGTGCGCTAAAACTATCACTAAATACAACTGTTGGCACCCTCAGATCCAAATAATTGTCTGAGGCATGAGAAACACATGAAGCAAAAACATTTGAGCCCACTCCACCTTCTCCTTTATGCCGTACGTAATAAAAAAACTTCCAATGTTTTTAAATTAAAAAAATGTAAACTAATGCACAGCAAGCTTTTGCTTGAAGTATATTGCTGATGCAGCTACAAAAGGCATCGATTTAACAGTTTAGACATCTAAAGTCAATGCATTTATTTAATTTTTTAAAGCTTCATTTTTGTCAGTATCTTCCTCACAACTTGCTTTATGTTATTATAAACGTGTTTATTGTATGTGGCTTGGTCAATATTTCCGTTCTTCAAATTAAAGCATAAATCACACTGATATTTTTTAGGTTTATACACACCAATATCAAAAGAAAGTTTTCATCCTTCATAAACTGTTCATGCTATACATTTTATAAACATCTTTAAAAGATATGTAATTAAATATGTAACAAATACGAGTACTGTCTATTTGCTTCTTGCCTATCTGCTTCTTGCCTGCAATAATGAGATTCAGGCTTGGGCAGGCCTGTTTGGTATGTTCTTGTTTTTTTATGTTAACCGTGGAAATTTTCTTTCTAAACTTTTCAGTTCGTAGACGAATTCCATGACTATTGCTTTCTGTAATCCAATTTTGTACTGTCCATTCTCCTAAACTAAATGTGTTCAAAAATATTTGCTTACACACGGGTATAACACCATTTTTAGTTTTCAACTGATATTTCACAGATGTTTTGCGTCTTTATTATCATATTTATTTGTAGGACGAGCTACGTGTTGCTTTTCTACAAGAGCTCCAATCATTAATCTACGTTGTTCCCAAGTCATATTTTTCCAAAAAGAATGAAATAATTCTTTCTTTGGAATTCGGTAATTCCATAACATTTAAAATGCTTGCCTTTTTTACACTTGCTTGAATTACAACCTAGTTTAAGCACATGTTTTTCTTTTTTTTGTTTTCCCACTATTTGGCCTTTTATTTTTTGAGCACTGTAATATTGTTGTCCTTCTTGCCTAACTCTTTTTATAATATTTTTCTGCCACTTATCTGGGTTTCCCTGGCCTTTCTTTCTCCTTCTTTTAGTAATCAGACCGAAGAAGTTATCTAATTCATTGTTTAGGTAATCAGAATGGTTAAAGTCATCAGAAGAAGGTCTTTTTCAGGTTTGGCCACAGCTTGATAAAAAGCTAATAGAATTTTGATAATCATTTTACTCAATAAATAGTCCTGTTTGATCATCTAAGATAAGACCTGATTAATCTGATGTAGAAATATTTTCAACGGCCTCACATTCAATAACCTTAAATTCATCTATCACCAAAATATGTTGAGTCAATGTGGTTAATTCTTTGTCCAACGAATTTTTCGCTAGTATTATGTACATTTTGAAGAGTATTTATAAAAAAGGATGAGCCAAGAGATGGTGTGGATATTTGCTGTCAATTACTGTCATTTGCTGAATTCAATGTAGTTGATCTTTTTGACAGATGTCGTAAAATATTTGGCAATTTTATTTATAGAGTAGTTTATTACACAACAACTTATCTTTGTTATTCAATCTTATTATAATCTACTAAAGTAAATATTGGCTAAATTCGTTAATTTTTCGGTCAATATAATCGCCCTAGTTAGTCCGGAATTCATGAAATAGTGAAGCGTTTTGTAGAAACTGGTTCGGTATCGGGCCAAACTCCGTATCAGAATACTTGGCCAACAAGTGCACGCCAAAATGTCACCACTGTGAGCGAAAGTGTTCAAAACTAGCCAGGTACCACAATTTGGCGCCGAAGTCAACAGCTGGGCCTCACTTATGGCACTTTAGGGTGAATTTTAAAAGCTGATCTTCATTTGCACGCCTATAAAATTAGAAGAATTGAATCCTTTGGACCATCAGCGACGTCGCCGAATTGTTAACTGAATGTTGGATCGGCAGTACAATTTGCCATCGAATTTGATCTTTCCCGATGAAGGGCATTTTAGGATTGATGGGTTCGTAAATAAACAAAATTGTCATTTCTGGAGACCAGAAAACCCATACGAGATTTACGAAATACCAGTGCATCCCAAAAAAGTCACTGTATAGCGCGGATTATGGGTTGGCGGCATCATTGGCCAGTACTTTTGACCAGCTATTTTTCTCCAAAATTGAATAAATTGGGTCCGGAAGATCTCCGGTTTAAACAGAATGGTGCTACTGCCCACACAAGTCATCAATCAATCAATTTATTGCGTACAAAATTTGAAGATCGCATTATTTCTGTTAGAGAAGAAGTTGATTGGCCTCCAAGGTTATGTAATTTGACAACTTTAGACTTCTTCCTGTGGGGTTATTTGAAGGGTAAGGTCTATGTCAATAATCTAGCAACAGTTCACGATCTCAAACATAACATCCAAGCTAAAACTTCGGCCATTGACCCAGTTATTCTTCAAAAAGCCATCGATAATTTTGACCTTCGGAGGGTCGCTTGCAAAAAAAGCCGTAGTGGTCACTTGAACCTATTATTATTATAATTTATTATTATAATTTATTAACTAATAATTAATTATTATTATTATAATTTATTAACTAATAATTAATTACAAATTAATGTTAAATACCTTACAAAGTAATTTCGAGGTTTTCGTCTAAACTCAATCAGTGTTGTTATTTAAAAAGCCGAATTTCATGAAAAATGTACATACGAGGCTAACTCAGTTTTGAAGAAATGTAAGAAATACCTAACTTTAACTGGTGCATGTATATCATGAGCAGATTAGTCTAAGACCTTCGCCTAAATATTGTTGCTTAACACAGTGACACCTGCTAGTGTTTTAATGTTTGTATCATACGAGTATTCTACTCCTTTTTTTTTTATTTTGTTGGTTTCGGCTCATTTGGTGAACGCCACTCACTTACCTGATGTCTGGATTACGTGTCGTACTCATAAACCCACGTCTCGTCTCCAGTAATGATCCTGTTGATGAATGTGGGATCGGATTCAGCCTCGCAAATCATCTCTTTTGCGATGTCAACACGGTCTCTATTTTGCATGAAATTGAGGTCTTTTGGCACCAACTTTGCTGCTACACGACGGAAACCCAAATCATAAACCAAAATGTCTTGGACGGATCCATAGGCAATATTCAAGTCATCCGCTATATCTCTGATGGTTAATTTGCGGTTATTGACCAACATTTCTTTTACTTCATCTATGTTTTCGTCGGTTTTCGATGTCGATGGTCTGCCACTGCGTTCATCATCTTCGATTGACTCACGACCACTTTTGAACTGCTCGTGCCACTGGTAAACGACCATTTTCTTTAGAGAATCGTTGCTGAAACACTTTTCCAACATTTCCAAAGTTCGCACACCATTAAACTTCATTGTTGCAAATTAAAATCCATTTCTAAAATTGCAACACACGTAAAGAGATAGATGTACTCTTGGCTACGTAACTTTTGCAAATGTCAAGCTATGATGCTAAGATTAAGAGGGAATGTCAACAGCAGATTTATCAACCTTACACGGTGGTGTCCCCCGGAAACTTTTTGATCAAGGTGGTATATCTCTTCTGGGTCGCTCAAAGACGTTAGCCGGCCGAACAAAAAAGAACTTACCTAAATTAATAATTGTATGAATGAGACTGAAAGGTTACAATATGCAATAGCCACCATGCTCGGTACTTTTGCGCATATAGCTGAGACCCTAGTTCCTCGGCAAAAAAATAGAATACCGGTTGGTCAGATTTGTTACGAGAGTATCCCCATATCTACTATTATGTGCAAAGAATTGATGAAAGCATCTAAAATAGTGCGCGACAAAAAAACACTTTTAAAACACGACCGGCCTTATTTGTCGAAATGCTTAACATGTGGCTTCAAGCGGATGCTTTTCCTAACCCTTGGAAGCACCAACGGCTATCGCTTTGCCAAAGGAAAAGGTTCCCCACTATCCCACTATCTCTGTAAAATGATATGGAGCTATTCCTCAAATAAAATTCTCATTATTATTCTTACGATGGCGGTGTGCCACAAGGCTCGGTCTTGGAAATTCCATGCGAAGTGTCGATTATCGGGTTTTTGGATGCAATCGGTAATACTCAAAAGCGAACGTAATCTACGTACCTCCCGTCTCTTCTATCTCCCAACCCACCACACCATCTATGGCGCGAACGAACCAATCTCCCGCATGCTACGAAAAATTAATTCAAACCCTAGCGTCTTTGACTTCTACCGCACCACTTCCTACCTCAAATCGGTTCTCCTTCACCACAATAACCAACCTTAGTTTTAAGTTTTAGTTTAAGTTTAATTTTAAGTTATAGCTTAATAAATGGGGGCTTTCGCCCCCACCAAAACTTTAAAATTAAATATTTTCATTTTGACCAAGTAGACGACCAAAAAAGAAAATACAGAAGGAACCGCAGTATCGCAACTTGGCAACAACAATGAAACTCATCCTTGAAAGGAAGATGAACCCATTTTTTTATACTAGTGATCTATGTGTGAACCCTTTCGATCCCAACTTTTTTCCCGTGGCTTGAATTTTTTTTTTAAATTTAATCATTCTTTATTTATTCAAGAAGTATTTGTTCAAAAGTCGCCACGCCCATCGGTTTGGACGTTAGCGGAAATTGCTTGTGAGCAACGTTGGGCAATAATGGTATATCAAATATTTTTTTCAATGAAAATTGTTGACAATTTTATTTATTTATTTAGAAAAATTATGTATGATAACACAGATGGACCATGCACTTAAGGCATTTGGACATTGGGGTTCATGTTTTGCACAATCTGGTACGACATTTTTCACCAAATACTACCCTCTGTTCCACTTTATCGAAACGCTGTAAGTCTAGAAAATTCGGCTGGAACCTGTAATTTTTTGTCTGTTGCGAAGACACACTGCTCAATGTAGAGCCAGTGGATGATATCAGGCTATCCCTTTCTACTACATTCAATGGACCTCTTTTTCTTTGCATTGAAGAAGAGGCATTATATTGCAGAAATGCAGCAGCAACTTCCAATTGAAATTGAGGAACGTACTTTTGCTTCGGATAAATGTTTGTATATATTGCAGCCACGGATTTGTAACGCATGTTCCTAGGCACCAATAAAAGAATCTGTTATACCACTTTCTTGAGCGGTGGTTAACTTTGTAGAGCTCCATGAGCATATCCGCCAAATCCATATTCCGCATCTGAAAGTAACTGGCAATTGTTTATACGATTTTTACGTATAGTACCTGTTCCAAATATGCCCATTTCCTTCACAGAAATCAGAAGATTACTGACTTAAATCCATAATCGGGCAGTTTATATCACCAACATACAGCGTAAAATATAAACTAGTCCATATGTTCCGCACGCGTGAACATTTTTAAGTCCCCTTTGTGGGGTTTAGCTGGGTTATATTGTTTGTAAGTTGATCGACCTATTACCAAAAGTTGCAGTAACAATTACAATATCAATTTTTGTGAATGATTTGTTCATCAACACTTCCTGAGGTAGTTTACTGAAACTTTGTTTTAAGATGTAATTTAAATCTTCTTTTTTTAAGTTAAGTCTACTATTTTTGTTGAAGTGTAAGCATTGCTTCATTTTTTCAAACATACCTCCCAGCATCGAATTTGTTATAGTGGTAAGCTTTAAATTTTGGAACCATGCCAATTTCAAAACACCCAAGTATAACAAAATACCAATATGACGTTTGATATCTTCTGCAGTACATTTGAACTCTATGCCGAGTTCTTGCAGCCCATACAAATCAGTTTGCTATGTAATCAATACTCAATAGCTTAAGTGATGACTGGCGTCATAACGCCGTCAACTTTCAAAGTATCATCTCCTTCTCCTTTTCACGATCCCTTCCAAATCCTTCTCCAACACTGTAGAAATGTCTTCCATCTCATCTCCACTTTCTTCGTCACTAGAGGTATCGCAATCGAATTTTAAAATTCGCTCAATATCTTCTTTTAAACAATCCATTCTCTTGCGGCCTCATATCTAAGCACAAATAAATTTATAATCACAATTGCCCAAGCAACATAACTCTGAAAATTACAGCCCTGATAATCATTCAAAACTTTTTCACTTTTTGGTTTAATCTTTGTTAAAAACTATTTCAGTTATACATTTTAATTTTTTGTAATTACAGTACGTTCTCGATTAACGCAAGTCTCGATTCACGCAACTCCTCGATTTTCGCAACAGCTGAATTTATAGTACATCATTGTTGACGCAGTAATCGCAACTATTCAAATAATTTTGACTCTGGTTCTTGGCTATGTTTATGTTTAGAGTTTTCCTTTTGTCTGGGCAGTTATTTTACCATTACTTTTGAGTGCCTTTAACTGATGGTACGTTGAAGTTGTATGAATGTATCTATTGAAAGCAAGGTTTTGTTGTTAGTTTAATGAATTATGTTTAGGAACCAGTCGCTTGTGTGTTTCGAAAAATGGATATTGCAAAAAAAAATTGTGAAACTCTGTATCAATTAGAAATAGAAGTAAAATTTTAGAAAAAAATAATAAAGGAGCTTCAATTAAATCAATATGCCGTGAGTATAATGTTCATAGATCATACAGTAAGCGGAATAAAACGAAAAGAGGATCCAATAAGAAGTTTGTTGTTGTTTGGAAAAAGGATTACATTAAAGGGGTTCGAATATTCTAAGATGGAAAAAGCTTTGTAAAAGTGGTTTCTAAATCAATGAAAGCTAAATGTCCCACAACAGCTTGTACATTCTTTCTTGATTAGATGCAAGGAAAAAGTCAAAGACCTCGATTTGTCTTCCCATCAAATTTATAACGTCGATAAGTCCGGGTTATTCTACCGACTGATGTCCAACAAAACCCTTGTAGGTTTTGTAGACACGCAAAGAAATAATCACGTTTCTCGCCTGCATTAACGCTTCGGGCTTGCACAAAGTTCAACTATTCATCATCGGCAAATCTATAAACCCACGATCTTTTAAAAATTTTGACCACATGCCCGTTGTATACAAGGCAAATAAAAATGCTTGAGTGACGTTAGCATTCTTTGAGCAATGGTTCCACTCCACATTTGTGCCTAAGGTGACAAAATTTTACCGGCCACAGGTAGGTCTTTTTCTCATACGTTTTTTGTTTTTTTTAGGTAGGTTCGAAAGGACTTCTAACAAAGGCGCTATCACTTTTGGATAACACTCCGTGCCACCCAAAAGATGGCGAGCTAAAAGTGATGACGGCATGATCGTTGTTATGTGTTTTCCTGGAAATTGCACTGCTATCCTTCAGCCATTAGACCAGAACCTTATAAATTTGACAAAGTTGCACTACAAAAAAAGTCCATTGACGTTTTTAGCTGGATGCGAGGGATCAGACCTTGAAATAAAAATTATAGTATTCAATCTCCAAAATGCAATTTGCCTTCTATCTAACGCATGGGATGGATTGCCGGCCGATGCAGTCAAAAAATGCTGGAATGTGTTGATGTCTTCTCGTAGTGATTGGGAAGATGAAGATGAACTACCTTTGAGCATAGTTAGAGCTCAAATTATCAGTGAACACGCGGTCGTAGAATCTATCTCAACTTTCTTCCATGATATTTACGGCAGCAAATCCATTTTGAATGAAAACATAAATAATTGGGTACGCGAAACCATTTATGACAATGACGAAAACTATAAAGAAAATAAATCAGTTGAAAGATTCAGTGAAAGTGGGCCCGAGGTTGAGATTCCTGCTCCCAATATAAGGGCTGAGACTGAAATACAAGCTTTCAACACAACAATTCGATTGGCTGAACAAAGTGCAGCCCCATAGAACATACATATTTATGTACCTATATCTAAATGAATTAACAGCCTTTTGTTTTGTTTCTTATTAGAATTACATAGATGTTTGCCAACTGGAAACTGTTAAAAATGCGAATATTTTTTGAGAATTTTCAGCAGGCATGATAGATATATTTTTAATTCATATGCTCGGCCTGAATGAGAGGTGCTCAAATGTTTACAATAATTCTGAATTAATATTTTCTGGCATACATTGTCCCCGCCCAGACATGGCTTTATCTTTAAGTATATGCAAGTTTAAATTTATTCATTTCAGACTCAACATATATTTAAAGAGAATATTCTACTAACACGATTACGTTATTGCGGCATTAATCTAATACAAATTGTTATTAATCATTCTCCACGCTTGTTAAATATAATCTATCAGATAATAGCTATTTTAAAATTACCGTCAAATAAAATAGAGCTGAAATGTGGCGGACGAGCAATTTGAACATCTTACCACCTAAACTCACTTATTCCTATAAAGTTAAGTTTATGCCGAATAGACATACCTTTAAACATGCGTAGCCTGGAATATTAGCGATAAGTGCTACTAGCTGAGACATCCTCTGGATCGAGAAACAGTATGAGAAAAATTCTACATGTTACGAACATTGGTATCTTTTCGTTTATACGTTTTAAAATATTCGCTTTGGCTGGCCTTCTGGCTTATCAAAGTTTTCAGAAATCATTATTAAGAATTTGCTACAAGTACATCTTGGCACCCAAAATTTAATAAGCCCATATCAATCTGCAGATTGAGCAGGGCATATCTGCACTTAAAAAAATAGTTGACCACATCTGTTTGAGTTTTGATGAGACTAAAACAAACCACCTTTTTCTCTTCGACTATTGCTTTTGATTCGGTGAATCGCAGCAAATACTATTAGAAACTTTTTTATAGCTTGGGATTTGATAAGAGAGCCGTTGAACTGATTCGAAACTACCTCAGCGAAAGATTTCAACAAGTTTCCTTTAACGGAAGTCTTTCTACCATGCTGGAACTTTCTAAGGGCGTTCCACAAGGTGACCTTCCCCTAGTTTGTAACTACGATACACCAATATGGGGATGATCTCCAAATATACTTGTTGCCGCATATTGACAAATTCGGAATTCTGTCAATAAATTGAATGAGGAATTAAGGGCAATAAATCCCTGGGCAGACTCGAAGGGTCTTCTATTTCATCTCAAAAAGTCCCCATGCTTACCCTCAATGTCGGGATTGTTGACGAATACCCTGATATCTACTTATCTAGAGAAAAGATTCCTTTCTCTGAAACGCAAAAAGCCGTAGCATCATTTTAAACAACCGTCTTACAGCCTGTGACCATATAAACCTACTTGTAAGAATGATGTGAAATTCTGCTTGCTATACTCCAGTAAATATTCAGCTAAAACTGGTAAAAGCTCTACTTGTACCGCAAATAAGGTGCTGCTGTTTAGTTCACAGTTCTCTTTTCGAAAATTAGTACTTGCTTTCGACGCTATGATAAGATATGTTTTCCATTTACAAAAGTTCGATCATAATTCTACGTTAAGACGGGCAATGTTAGAATGTTCGGTTCAGCAATTCCTGAACTATCGTAACTGGTTATTTCTGGCAAAATTTAATAACCTATCTGAGACCCAGTTATTTATTTCAATCTGAAATTTCCTAGATCTTCCACGACTGGTACATTAATTCCTCCTTGTCATAAATATTTAGAAAGTTCTTTGTTCATGCTGTTAGGCTTTGAAACCTGTTGCCGTACGAAATTCGGCGTATAGTAGGGACAAGACATTTTATGTATTCTCTCTTCGACCATTTTAAGAATTTATGAGGCAAACAGGAGCACAAATAACTTACAAAATAATGATAAGATAAATTTATTCAAAATATGATGGCTATATGAAAAAACCTAACAAATTTGTATAATCTTGCACATATTCTTGAAGTTTTTCTTTTTATATTTTATATTATTTAGAATTTTTTGTTTTTTAACTTTATAATTGTATACCCTCAATTTATCATGAAATATGTACCTGTGAAAGAGCCTAGTTCTTGATAATAACTACAATCTGCTATTTGAAATAAACTTGAAATAATACAGGATCTCTGGTTCAATACGAAGAAAATATCCCTCTGCACAAGACAGTCACTACGGTGAATGATTGCTTCACAGTGCTAAAAAATATTGCCTTTATTTTAGAAAAAAAGCCGCCAGTAAGAAGGGTTTCATTTGGGTGATATTATTTTTGGACAAGAAATGGATTTCCAAAAGTCTGTGACTTTTTAAAAAGATATTTTCCTTGTTAGCTAAATTGAGTGGACCCAGGCTTAATCTTTCCCATTCACTGTGTTGTTCTTCCTTTCATTTTTTATTTAGCATATGCAGATTTCGCTTTCGGGGTTTACCATTACCCGCCGAAAGAATAGTGACGATGGAAAAGTAAAATACTTTTTCTCCTTGCATATTTGTCAGCGAGCTTAAGTATCTGCTACACGCCACCACCGTTTTTTGAAATACTTATAAGGAAGGCCAATATCTTTTTAATTTCGCATTTATCAAATAAGTTACATGTTCCAAAATGAATTTTATACTACACTCAATTGTAATTGTAATAAATTTAGTAAACCTTTTCATAGAAGATCTGTTTGGTTTATATATTAGGAAGGACATACTCGTACTTCGATGGAGTCAATTACAACTTTAGGTTATTGTGTATAATATTAGCGTGATATTCCCGATTTACAGTGTACGGAAAAAATTTATTTCCATCAATAAGATACGATAAAAAAAATGTACAACTGCGACCACAACTTATATTCCACAATAGTTCACAAAAAAAAAGTCATCAATAATATTATTAATACACGGATAAGTACGGGAAATGTGACCAGGTTGGCCTGACGGGTGTGGGGACATAATATGTAGCGAACTTCAGCCATAAGTTTGGCAGGATAAAAATAAACGACCTTGCTGTTTGAGCATGCAATTTTTAAAAGTGTCAGCTGTAACCTATAAACCTCATAGATTATCTGCTTAATAAAAATACGTTACCCCTTCGAGTAATTGGGGTAGGATTTTAAAATTTTTCCTATTTCAAAGCCACACGCTTCCGTATAAGCTTTTCCATATTCCCCATCAGGGCGCTTTCAAACTTCCCCAATTGTATCATGCGCATGGTCTTAAATGATGCAATCTCAATCTTTCTCAAAAAGCTCTTTTAGATTCCAAGTTCAAAATAAAAATACGAAGGACTGTGGCCAGGGAGAAAAGTAAAGAAACAAACATGAAAAAATACAATTGAAAAAGGAAGAATAGTTATCAAAACAAAATCTATCTAACATCCGTTCTGCCTCCAAGTTCGCTAAAGGTAAGTAAAAACGAGTAAAAGCTGAACAAAAGGATTCTTGTGAAAATTATCGTTTGCTTATGTTCATACATCTATCAGTGTGTAGTGTGCTGAACACAGGTGTAGCAGGACATATGTAATTTATTTACGACCACCGTATCAATTAGAAGGTACAACTTTACTCGCGCTAGAAACAAATGGCGACTTCACATTCAAGAACAAACCAAGCATCATTAAATTAAGCGCTTTATATCATCCTTTTTTCGTTCAACTTAAATAATGTGTAGGATATATTGTCAACATCCGTTCTGGTGTGATGTTATATCGCTCTTGGTTTGTGCAAGATAAGAACGCAATTTCCTTTCTTTCCTACTACATATAATGAAGAAAATTACAATTTGCTAAATCATCCTTGTTCTATGGCTTGCGTTGGTGCATGCAAGAAAAACGCTAATTAAGTAGGTGATAATAAAAAATATTTTATTACTTAATTACCGGTCTTCTTTGGATCTAGTTATAAAACAAAAGGATGGCTGCTGCCGGAAGTGGAATAGCGACAGTTTTGCTTCTTTCAGTGGTTGGTGCATTGTTATCTTTTAATGAAAAATACATCTACGAACATTAGTGTGAACAAGCGTAGGGGTGATATACAAATATTTATAAAAATGCTGTGAGAACCAAACAGACTTGACCAATGCACTGCTGCCTTCGTGGGACATAGTTTCTAATCTAATCCAACAAAATATATTGGGTAATTTTCCAATAATAAGAATTTTATTCCATGTGGTACTTCAGCCCTTTCTAAGGTAAACTCACGTCTGTCTTCCAACCCTAAAAATAGATGGAAGGGTGAAATGAAGCATCTGTAGCTATAGCTACCGACATTATGGCTTTCCTGAATTTTCTCACCACATTAAAGAGTTTTGTTTGACGTCTTAACAAGGCACTATGCTTTTGTTGGATACTTAAATGTACTAGGCATAAGAGACATCACCCCCAGAACGCTTCTCGAGAGACTGATGAGGACACCACGGAACTCATTTTTTATGAATGTCCGGACTACACTCGATTTATTCCACAGTTATTAGGCTATTACTGTTGGGACTTCATCACTGAAGCGATTACTAATCCTTCATTGGAAGAGCGTGAAATTTTATTGAATGGAACATACAAGGACGGTCTTTTTCTTTATCTGAGTGCACGGTTTCAACAGAAAATAAAACAACTCTCGTTCAAAATTTGTTTCCTTTTTCATGTCTCAGGGTTATGGGTTGTGCCAAACTCTATAAAAGTAATATTGACGTCGTCGCAAACATACATTTGGTTGCTTCGTTCATGAACTTTCATAGAAATACATGAACTTTCATAGAAATTTCAAAGAAATACAAAAATTCTTTATTTAGGAGGATATTTTAGTTTGTGGGATTTTTTCAGGTAGTAGCAATTGTATTGTGATGCTAACAAACGCTACGCTTTCTATGTATGCTCCTAGCAGTAGCCGAAATATTAGCTAGATTAATTATAGGACGAGTAAGATCGCATCTATATTTAACACTCGACCGCGAAGGCAGGCTTGTTGAATGGATGTTCCAACATCGACAACATCTATGCATCTTTATTGAGCAATGTGTGGAGTAATGATTTCCGCTTCACTTGTTGTTCATCGACTCCGAGAAAGCCTTCGACAGCTGGAATCAGGATGTTACATGGTGTGCTTTGCGAAGGAGAGGTATACCAGAAACACTCGTCGCTGTAATTAAGGCAATTTATAAAGGGTATTTATAAATGGGCTTAAAATAAACATGGTAAAACTGAAACTGAAGGCCCAAATTTGCCGGACAACAAGACGAGCGGGCAACCAATTTACCTTGAAAGAATGGCCACGGAAGATGGAGGTATAGATTTGGACGTGGACAGCAGGTTTAATAAAGCAAAATCTGGAAAAGCAAGGTTTTTAGCACTAAAACCAAGCAGAGACTATTTCGATGTTAGATTGAATCCGTGTTGGAATATGGGTGTAGTACGTTGAAGGTGATTTATACTGCCACAAGGAAGCTTGTATGCCGCATAATCAGACAGATGAATTGAGCGTTCAAGGTAAATGTGGAGAAGAACAATTGAGGAGGAATCACGAACACTGAGGTTCAGCTGGGAGAAATTTAAGTGCATTGAAAAACTCAGAACACGATAGTGCGGGGGTGTTGTATTGTTGTGTCTCACGATAGGTTCGAAGAACTAAATAAATAGAATCCTAGCGAAAATGTCAGACCAAATACGCTCTGGGGATGGGCTTGTTCAACTCAGATTACAGGTAAACAAAAAGTTAAACTCTAAACGGTGGGTTCTACAAATATTTTGCACTAACTTGACCAGAAATGCGGAGACTAGGAAATTCTTTGATATGTCACTTGTGTATTACTGTATTACGTAAAGAAAAGTTGGAATCTAACCGCTTTCCGGATATATGAGTAAAGATTGAAACAGTTGGTGCAACCGGCAGTTTGTTTAAAAAGAATTTTAGTATGAAGTAGTTTCCACTAGAACTCTTGTCATCATTGTACAGGACAATGTGCAACGAGTCAAGGAATTTACCTGAACACCAGCCTAGAAAAATTAATTCCACAGGATGCCCATACATGCATGGGGGCAAGAATACGCCTTGCCATCGCTCTCCGTCAATTCACTTTGATGCCAAAGCAGAATGGTATGAGTCGAGGCTGATCTAAAACCACTTATCGATCTTAGGGTCACAGCACCCAGTATTTATTGCAACTCTAAATTAAGTCAAACCAACAACACGACCCTTCCCGTGATTTGGATTTAAACCACAGCCACCATGAAGCTCCCACAAGGGGACCTACATCTACAGGGGGGGCTCCTAACTAGGGACTACCTGTGCTCCTGCCGCCAAGAAGACCTATGACCGTCCGCTTGTAACTGGTCAAATCGTAGCAACCTTCGGTGGCGTAATCAAATAACCGTTACGATAAGACCAGTACTTTGCTCTGCTCTCGCTTTTTATTAGACAACATTGATAATTTGGCGGGGGACAGTTGACTATGTCATGACCTACGTCAAAAAAAACTGTAGAAGAAATATCAACAGTGCTTAGATTAGGCCGAGAACTTCTCCGCGTAAACTACATTCGTCTTATCGGAAAGAAAGGAAATAAGGAATTTTTTTAGGCAAGTGCCCAGTTATGGAGGAGTCAAGATGATCTGTCTTCGGCAGTGATATTTTAACGAACGCCTCATGCAAATGAAACTAAATGAACTGGAAATTCCAGTACTGCGAAATAGCTTTAGCTTAGCGAGAAAGGATTATTAATGGTAATTTCTGTCCCAGTTTCTTAGTGCAAGAACGTTTTATTTAATCTTAGACTTTGAGGCTAACGAATTTCATCTTCGCAATTTGGCATAAATAATGACATTTCTCAGGTTTTTTTCTAACAAAAAATTGGTCTGTGTAAAAAAGTAAATACCAAAAAATGGAAGATATGGAACATGCACAGTTAAATTAAAATAAAATACAAATCCTTTCCTATTTTCTTTAATTTGGTGACTTATTTGTTTCAGTTGTTTTCCTTATTGCAAATGTCGACAACACCAACAATACGCACGAGGTACAGACATTTTTTTCGTTTATGACAGCGGATTCGAGTTATAGCATGATTCTGGGGATGAATCTATGAATTTGAGGAACACCCCAAATGTGTTGGTTTTGTGGAAACTATTGATTCATTTGGTGATCAAGATTCCAAGTCACACATGCGAATTCAGCAACAAACCATGGAATACTTCATATGTAAGTTAATTTCCTTTTTTTGAGTAAACATACCATACATTACTTTTTTTTGTGCCTTTTTAGCAAGATATTCGCAATCTTCGAATGAATCGAGTTCTCATGGAGGTAGAAGCAAAATTAATTTAAGCACAACAGTCTACATGTGCATGAACAAAATTTAATTTAGCTCTTACATCTGTATGCACCTAGTAAATATTTAAAATGTGTATGTACACTAGCCTGGATAGGCTAGTGTCTCGGAACTTGTTGAAGTGCTTTCTGGGACAGGTGATGAAAGCCTTAGAGAAAGAATTGAAGTTGCACCACGTCCAAGGGGTATTGTGTGGGTATTGGAAATTATTGGCTTAACACCAAAAATTTCGTTCATATAAAAAATAACACTTGGAGTAGCACTCGTCTGTTTGTTGTTGTCTTTTGCTACTTGAAAAGCAACAAGAAGGGCTTTTATCTTGCACTCTATTGCAGAGACCGTGGTGATGGAATCCTGCAAGAAAAAATAGTTAAAAATACTAACTTTAATAAAAAAATTTTCATATCTTACCGTAAAATCTTGGCAAATCATATTTTCTAACATATTTCCATAGACAAACTTTTTTTCTGCTATGCTGAAATACATTCTTTCGTGCCAGATTCTTTCAGCAATCCCAAGACTTCCTCCTTTGTCCACATTTTTCGCTTACTAATGAAATAAAACAAAAATAAATATTTAGATCATGTTCTATTGCGTTTTAGATTTTATTTTATTCATTTTTAACTTTTATCGTTCGAATCAATAGTTAGTGTTTACCTCTTAGCGAAATGTTTTTTTTTTTATAAATGACGGCTGTGGTGTCATTTTTGATATTTTTCAATAACAATCGATTACAATTTAATAACAATCAAGATAAAGTAGCTTGGGTGCACAGTTTTTATCGCGGCTAAGCAAATAAAGCTGGATAGTTATCCAGATTTCATAATTCTATATATGTAGGCTTAGTTGTTAGTGTAATTTACATACAAAATATTTGTTAAGCCTATATAAACACCTGTTATATAATAAAATGCTACAATCAGTTGGATGATTTTATTTGTGATTCTGAACTTATGTATCTTATGACTTTACGTTTTTTTAAAACCGAAATTAATTCTGGAATATTCTCAGAAATGTTAGAAAGTGAGCTAGTTCCATATTTAGAGGATGACGTCGTCGGTGTAAAAGTTTTCGGGAAAATGGGATAGAGAGAAAAAGAAAGATATTTGGGCTGAGTGGTGTTGGTCCCATGGGTGGTGTTTAAGATTCAGAAATATGCTTGTTCGTTTAACACAATTATTTGTTTGTAACATGAATTCATTTAACATTTAAAAGATTTAACTTTAATAATTTTCTTTCTGTCTTGAATTGCTTGTTAAATTTTGCTTTTACTCACTGTATTGTTAAATAATCACCAACCTGTATCTCATTTACTAAATCTAATCTGCAACAACAGTGTACATAGATCACACCACAGATCGTACCACCATCGATCACACCATCGATCGTACCATCGATCGTACCACCGATCGTACCATCGATCGTACCATCGACTATCATCATCCAACTATGCACAAAGAAGAAGACGCAAAATAGTTGTTGCAATTGACACGCACAATTTGTAGCACTGCATGGGTGCAAGGTTAGATGGGTTGAAGAATTATATGCATTGTCACAAGTTGTTTGAATCTCAAAGAATAAAGACTTTGAATAAGCTAAATTGGTTGCTCTCTTTTTTTTGGGTTTCATTTTTTTTCTTTTCGATTGTGGTAGCTAGTACTTCTTGTTCCTTTCTATCAGTGCTCCACAAATCCAAATTTGAATCCAATACAAAAGTGGTCCTTCGAGCCGGATTTCTAAAATTCATAACAAACAGTTTAAATTTTTTTTTTGTGAAGTGCAAACCTTTGAATTGATATATTGTATTAATATGAGTTCTCTAAAACAAAAGTTCGGTAATGTTAAGAGTCGTTTAACTCGCACGCGTGATTTTGTGGACTCTATCGAAGAAAGTACTACTCCACAAATGCTAGAGATTCGGTTAAAAAATCTTAATGACTCGTGGTCTGAATTCTCTGAGTTATGTACAAAGATTATAGAAAGTGTTTCCGATGAACAATTCGAAAGATATGAGAACGAATTTGGACTTTATGAAACGAGTTTTTTCGAATCACATTTGCGAATAACTTCAGCAATGCGAAGCAGAGAGGCAGATGAAAAATCAAATGTAAATTGTCCGGTCGTTGAACAACTCGCTCATCAGCAATCCACGTTTTTGGAAAAAAATTAATGCTACGTCAACTTCCAAAGTTTACTGTGCCAATTTTCGGGTGACTACAAGGATTGGCCTTCCTTTCGAGATTCATTTACCGGTTCCGTTGATAATAAGAGAAATCTGTCGGCTACACAAAAATTCCATTATCTTAAGTCTTTTCTACGTGATGACGTGGCAAACTTAATAAAACTTATGGCAATATCTGAGGCCAATTACGTAGAAACGTGGGAACGTTTAGAAGGAAGATATGATCGCGTTCATCTTATCATCCAATCATTCATCCAAACATTTCTAAATCTTCCAACAGCTACGTCCGGGAATGTAAAATGTTTGCGAAAGTTGTCAGACGGAGCAGATGAAGTAATTCCTGGTTTGAACTCATTAAAGTAGAACGATCGCGATCCTTGGCATCTGTATTTATTATTAAATAAAGTTGACAGCGAAACGAAACAAAGTTGGGCTGAACACAAGGGTGGGGTAGATAATCCCAAGTTCAGTGAATTGCTTCAATTTTTGGAGGCAAGCTGTAATGCGTTAGAATCGTGCCAAACGTTGGCCACAACAAGTCCATCGCGTAATCGAAACCAATCTAAAATTCGCATTCATGTCACTGAAGCGTCGCAAGTGCCTTCACAATGCCCAAAATGTAACGAACAGCACATACTCTCTCAATGTCCTCGGTTTACTCAACTAAGTGTTGACACGCGTCGGTCATTTGTTAAAGACAATTCCTTATGCTTTAATTGCCTTCGGGCAGGACATTCTGCAAAAAGTTTCGGTCGAATTTTTCGTGTCGCGAATGCAAAATCCGTTCCCTTGTTCATCTAACGGGACCAAATAACCCTCATTCGTCATCGGTGAACTCTTCGTCATTAAACTTGTCTTCACACACTCCCGGTGTTCCTATTGTCAGCAATCATCTGCACCATGTAAGCTTGTGTAAGCAAACTATTCTTCCTACAATCGTCGCACAGGTAAAAAATGTTCGAGGAAATCTGGTTGACTGCAGAATATTATTAGACTCCGGGTCTCAAAACTCATTTATAACCGAATCGTTGGAGAAACTTGAAATTCGACGAGAACATTCTCGAGTTCCTATTCGTGGAGTACCAAAAACTGATGCAGATTATACAAGAGGTATTGTTTCAATTAAGCTTCATTCTCGAATTAATCAAAATTACTTGTTTGTTAATGCATATATCCTTAGCAAGCTTACATCTAATCTTCCTTCACAGTCGTTCGAAAGTTCTTCTTGGTCTCATATCCGCGATTTAGACTTAGCAGATCCTGAATTCAACATCCCAAAACCTGTTGACATGTTGCTTGCGGCCGATAAATTCTGGTATGTAATTAAAAAAGGTCAAATTCAGGATCCAACAGGAGTCCAAGTAGCACAAAATACAAGGTTTGGCTGGGTTGTGACAGGACAGTTACTCGATTCGAATTCTTTTTCTCGGCCGGTAATTTCATCTTTACTCTCCACCCTTGATGTCGATAAACTTGATGAGGTACTCGTATCTTCTTTGAAAATCGATTTATGTCATAACGATGAAGCCGAAATAAACTTTCGTAAAACCTTTTCCCGATCACTTGACGGAAAGTATATAGTACAGCTTCCATTTAAAGTTTCCTCCCCGGTTTTTGGTAACCCTTCGCAGTCTGCTGTGAATCGCTTATATGCAATGGAACGTAGATTTCAAAGAGATTCGAAGTTGTGTGATATGTATACGAACTTCATGCAAGAATATCAAGATCTCGGCCATATGACTCGTATTCCACCTTCTGAACTAGAAAATAATCCTGGAAAGCATTTTTATCTCCCTCATCATGCTGTGCTCAAACCAGACAGTTCTACCACAAAACAGAGGGTTGTTTTCTATGGGTCAGCCAAGGACTCGGATGGTAAATCACTAAACAGCCAGTTGTTAGTAGGTCCTCTCATTCAATGTGATTTGATCGGAGTTTGTTTGCGTTTTCGGCAATTTAAGAACGTTTTTACTGCCGATGTAGTAAAAATGTTTCGCCAAATATGGGTTGCCGATGGACATTGCGATTATCAATGTATCGTTTGGAGAAAAAATGCTAGTGATAACATCGAACATTATCGGTTACGGACCGTAACATATGTAACATCGTTGGCTTCATTTCTTTCTGTTCGGGTCTTAAAGCAACTGTCAGAAGACTACAAAAACCAATATCCCAGATCGGCTCGTGTTCTAGGTGAGAACGTTTACGTAGATAACATCATGGCGGCTACAAATTCGATTGATGATCTAATAAGCTTGCAGTCTGAACTGGCGTCCTTGTTATCAAAGGCTCAACTTCAGCTTCAAAAATGGAATTCAAACTGCTGGTCTCTGCTCTCTCGACTGCCAAAAGAAGAATGCCAATATTCACCATTTGAAACAGATTGCTCTGAAAAATTGATCAAGGTGCTGGGTTTGTATTGGGACCCTAACTCAGAGCAATTTTCTTTTCGGATGACGGAATCTCGTTTCAAACCAACCCCAACTCGACGCTCTCTTCTATCAGAAATCTCTCGTATTTTCAATCCTTTAGGATTCTTAGCGCCATCGGTTATTTTATTTAAAATGTTATTTCAGCAGGTCTTCGGAGCTCAAACTTGATTGGGATGATCCACTTCAGTCATGGTTGGCTGACAAGTGGACAAGCTATCGAAAAGAACTTTACTATTTTGAACAGATTCGGATACCACCTAACGTCTTTTCATCACTAGAAGAAGTAGAACTACATGGGTTTGCAGGTGCATCGTCACTGGCATACGTTGCTGTTGTGTATGTGCGTTCTAAAATCGGAATGCATCAATATAGAACTGTCCTCGTAGCAGCTAAAACCAAGGCAGCTCCCCTTCAACCTGTCTCCATCCCAAGGCTAGAATTATGTGCTGCTCTCTTGCTTTGTAAACTGATAAGTCTGGTAAGGTCGTCAATTACAATGAACGTCAAAATCTTAGCCTGGACTGACGCGGAAATCATTCTTCATTTTCTGTCCTCTCCACCTCGTCTTTGGACTTCATTCGTTGCGAACCGCACAGCACTAATACTCGAATCCATTCCGCGACACGCCTGGAATCATATTGCATCCGAATGGAACCCAGCTGATTGTGCGTCGCGCGGTGTAATCCCGTCAGCTTTGAACAACCATTCTTTATGGTGGTCAGGACCTTCCTGGCTATAATTGCCATCAGATCGTTGGCCAACGTTTAGTCGGGTGTCCCCAGAGAACAAATTAAGCCATATAGAAAAAAGGAAAGTCACCCAAATAACACTTCTAACGTACACACCCGCGGAGCCGCTTCATAACCTCATACTTAAGATATCGTCGTGGACTCGGTTAGTTCGAATTGTTGCATATGTTGTACGTTTCCTTCCAAATTGTCGTCCGATCAAATTCGGAAAAAAACTTAAGTGGTCTGACATTTAACGAAATTCAAAATTCGAAAATTTTAAACTTAAAATGTGTACAAACAATCGCGTTTGGAAGTGATATAAATCTGCTTGCAAATAAACGACCCCTTCCCCGTAAATCAAACCTTTTGCGGTACACCCCATTTATTGACACTAACGGACTCTTACGAGTTGGTGGGCGTATTAAAAATGCTAATTTAATTTTTAATATAAAACATCCTATACTTCTTCCCAATAATCTTGTCTCTCCCCATATAGTAAAAGATATTCACACCAAATATCAGCATCCAGGAGTCTCAGAAAAATTTGTGATAGTCCGTCAGAGGTATAGGATACTAAGTAGCCGCAACTTAATTCGCAAAATAGTTCATCAGTGTAAGGAATGCTTCGAACAACGCAAAACGATGACTCAACAAATTATGGGCGACCTGCCTTCACCACGCGTTCAAGCTAGTCGACCATTTTTAAACAGCGGATGTGACTATGCTGGTCCATTTGCCATCAAACTCTCTCGAGGTCGAAATCCACGATTATCGAAAGCATATATGGCGCTCTTCGTGTGTATGAACACCAAAGCAATTTACTTCGAGTTTGTGAGTGATCTAACGACCGATGCATTTTTAGCTGCCTTCAGACGTTTTGTCGCTAGACGTGGGAAGTGTGCAAATGTATATAGTGACAACGGAACGAACTTCCAAGGGGCAGGACGGTGCTTAAACGAAATGCAGAGGTTGACAATATCACAATCTCACAATCTCACAAGGAAGACATCGCTACATCGCTTGGATGGTACCAAATGGTATTTTATTCCCCCTTGAGCTCCACACTTCGGCGGATTGTGGGAAGCAGGGGTGAGGTCGGTCTAACTTCATTTACGAAGAGTTATTGGATCTTCTATTCTCACTTTTGAAGAGTTTTACACAGTTCTTATTCAAATTGAAAGCGTTTTGAGCTCTCGTCCTCTTTGTGCAATCTCTGATGAAGATTTAAATCCACTAACTCCCGCACATTTTCTTATAGGCAAACCATGTACCACTGTTCCAGAACCAAGCTATCTTGATGTCCCACAAAACCGTTTGTCACACTGGAATCACCTTCAAAACATGGTCCAAGGGTTTTGGAAACGATGGCATATGGAATATATAACATCACTTCAAGAATGTCCCAAATATCAGAACATCAATAGAGACTTAGAAGTTGGGGATCAGGTAGTCATCAAGGAACCAAACCTTCCACCAGCCAAGTGGTTTCTTGGCCGTATAGAAGTTGTCCATTCAGGTGCAGATGGCAAGATACGAGTCGCTACGATAAGAACGAGCCGTGGAACATTCATTCGGCCAATGACCAAACTTTCCGCTGTATTCTTGTCCTAAGACATCATTCCAGGGGCGGCGGGATGTTTAAGATTCAGAAATATGCTTGTTCGTTTAACACAATTATTTGTTTGTAACATGAATTCATTTAACCTTTATAAGATTTAACTTTAATAATTTTCTTTCTGTTTTGAATTGCTTGTTAAATGTTGCTTTTACTCACTGTATTATAAAATAATCACCAACCTGTATCTCATGATGTAAATCTAATCTGCAACAACAGTGTTAATAGATCACACCACAGATCGTACCATCGATCGTGCCATCGATCGTACCATCGACCCTCATCATCCAACTATGCACAAAGAAGAAGACGCAAAATTGTTGTTGCAATTAACACCCACAATTTATAGCACTGAGTGGGTGCAAAGTTAGATGGGTTGACGAATTTTATGCATTGTCACAAGTTGTTTGAATCTCAACGAATAAAGACTTTTAATAAGCCAAATTGTTTGCTCTCTTGTTTTTGGTTTTAATTTGTTTTCTTTTCGATTGTGGTAGCAAGTACTTCCTTTCTATTGGTGCTCCACAAATCCAAATTTGAAACCAATACAGATGGCATCCAACATTTAATGGGGAGACTGAATTCTTAGTGGAAGATGGCTTGTCGTTAATTTCTTGTCAACTACTCATTTTACTTGATTTTTGTTAACTGAGAAAATGAATGTCTTTCGGACGCGGTTGGGATTCGAACACCGAACCTTCCGATTTGGAAGCCAGTCCACTGCTACTTGAGCTACGGCCACCAATTATTCGTGAAAACTTTTGAAACAATTTCGCTTTACATATGTTTGGTTTTTACAGCCTTGTCCCCTAGATTCGGAGCGGTGCGAGGTTTTCGTCATTTCTGGCATTTGTATAGATTTCCTTGCGGGAAAAGGAGATAACGGTTGTGCTTTTCTTCACCGCTTTAGAGTACTGATTTCGAAGTCAGAATCTTTTTGTGTTTCACCACCAAGATTTCGTTTTGAGGAATTGCATTTTCATCAGTGTCTAGTCGAAAGTTAAAGTAGGTCAAAATATACTTTCTTAACCAACCATACTGCCTTGCGTCATATCGTATTATATCCATAGCGAGGTCCATAAAATGGTGTAACGATCTAACTATCCACTTTCTTGTCCAAAACTCTGCCTAACAAGTCAACTCCTCCCATACATTCAATACATTTTTGGATTGCTTTGGACGGCTGAGTTCTATGTGGGCTTTATCTACTTTGGATCAGCGGCGGCTACTGTCCAGAGGCTCAATTCCAAGAACACTGTATGCGAAAAGAATGAGTTTATTAAATTATCAAACCATTTTCATCATTCCTAACGACTTGGTCATATGAGCCCAGTAGTTTTCGCATTTCGCTGTCTGCTTCGAATAACACTTTCTTTGGTACTCTACTTGCCATTAATGTACCTGAAGCAAAAATACGTAGGTAAATAAAGTAGTACTTTGCCACTCACATCAAGTTTCTCAGGAAGCGGAGCTTTTACAGGAACAATGCCCCTCTCATGACTAAGACATTCGATACTCATTCTCTGGCAAATAGGCCTAATTTTTCAAAATCCTTCGCTTGCTTTCCATTCCGCAGTGACTTCATTTTCATCCGCAACCTTCGAATGGTTCCTGAGGCAATAAAATCTAAAAAATCAGCAATCAAAGGGTTTTCGCTTCTGCTGGCATTATGCTTACATCCCAGAACTTTTTTACTTCTTCCGAATTTGTATTTAAGGTCTTTCCAAAAGCAGATTGGTAGCTTGTATTTGAAGTCCTGGCATGTATCATCAAGATAGCACGAGAGGTGTTTCCATACAGGAAGCGCCCAGGCTCATCTGTAATATTGTAATCTCTTTCTCTTACGAGAAGATGCTCAAGATTATATTTGTGGAACCATCGGACTCATTGGCTTCTTAAAAAACATCCGCACTATCATCTAATGGATCATCGATATCAACATCTGAGTTATAAAAATCAAAATTTCCCAAAAATTACTCAATATCTTCCTCAAATATATTACTAAAATAAAACAAAATTAGAAAAGGACATATACATTGTACATAGAAAAAAACTCCAACCTAAAAATCAAAAAAAGGCTTCGAGCCCTGAAGTATCATGGTTGATATTTCTTTAAAAAGATGTTTTTTCGATCACTGTTTTCTAAAATATGAAAGAAACTAGTACATTTCTATTGAAAACGCTCACTTAACTACACAATTGTCACATTTGATAGACCTTTCAGAAGACCTTTACGCAAAGATCAGTGGTCTATGGTATGTCGAAACTTGTCGAGGCTACTGGCCTTAATACTTAAGGGGTTATACGCTGTAGTAAGGAGGAAAAAAAACGTTTTGAATTTATGAATTTTTTCTGAAAAGGTATTTGATTTTACAAAAACAAAAAGTATAGGTGCATTTAGTGGCAACATCTAAGTTTATTATGGCACTAATGATTTGTAAAAAATATCGATCTGGTGTGCTTCTACAGACGATCTCCTGAAAGTCCTCCGAGAAAAGGTGTTGTATTTCCGGTTTAGTTCATCTGAAATCAAGAAACCCAAAAGATTCTTTTAGTGGATAGATAAAACTAAGTTTTGATCTTGATCACCGATTTCGAAAACATATGAGGGCGGGTCAATAAGTCCGTGACTTTTTGAATTTCTGACCTCTTTACTGAAACAGCAACACTGCTCCTGTCAACAGGCATCTGTCAGTTGACTCCTGTCAAAATTTAAACTTGCTGCGTCAGTTAGTTTGTGTTTGACAGCAATTTTTATCAGACTACTCACTAATTTGAGGAGAAAATGGAAAAAAATGAATTTCGTGTGCTTATTAAACATTATTTCTTGCGAAAAAAAACCATTACCGAGACCAAGGCTAAGCTTGATAAATACTATGGGGACTCTGCACCATCGATTTCAATGGTAAAAAAGTGGTTTACTGAATTTCGTTGTGGCCGTACAAGCACTGAAGATGCCGAACGTCCTGGACGCCCAGTTGAGGTCTCTACACCCGAAACAATCGAAAAAATTCACGATATGGTGTTGGCCGACCGAAGATTGAAAGTGCGAGAGATTGTGGAAGCCGTAGGGATCTCGCATGGCTCAGTGGTTTCAATTTTGAATGATCACTTGGGCATGAGAAAGCTTTCCGCAAGATGGGTGGCGCGTTTGCTCACAGTCGACCACAAACGCAATCGTGTAACAACTTCACAGGAAGGTTTGGCGTTGTTTAATCGCAATATGGAGGAGTTTTTGCGCCGTTTTGTAACCGTGGACGAAACATGGATCCATCACAATACACCAGAGAACAAACAACAGTCAAAACAGTGGGTTTCTAAGGGTGAATCGGCGCCAAAGAAGGCCAAGGTGGGTTTGTCAGCCAATAAAGTTATGGCGACTGTTTTTTGGGATGCACGCGGGATAATCCACATTGACTACCTTCAAAAGGGAAGAACAATCAATGGGGAATATTATGCCAACTTATTGGACCGATTCAATGACGATTTGAAAAAAAAAACGACTTCATTTGGCCAAGAAAAAAGTTCTTTTCCACCAAGACAATGCAAGGGTGCACACATGTGCAGTTGCCACGGCAAAAATCCATGAATTGGGCTATGAATTTCTCCCTCATCCACCCTATTCTCCAGATTTGGCTCCGAGCGACTACTTCTTGTTCCCAAACCTGAAGAAATGGCTTGGTGGAAAAAGATTTGACTCCAATGATGAAGTCATCTCGCAAACAAAGGCCTATTTTGAGGACCTCGACAAATCATTTTTTTTGGAAGGGATAAAAAAATTGGAGAAGCGTTGGACAAAGTGTATAGAGCTCAAGGGAGACTACGTTGAAAAATAAAGTTATTTTTTTATCAAAAAATCTGTGTTTTAATCAAAAAGTCACGGACTTATTGACTCGTCGTTTTGAGAAAAATGCGTTTAAATTTTCGAAATAAATTTACACATACATAATTTTTTTTTTTAATTACGTATGGAGTCATCTACTCTAGGGCCATAAGATCGACCCTCCGTAGAATCAGCAGCTTCTAGTACCTCAAGTTGATGTTGCCTACATTCTTCCTTCTCGCATACTCCCATGCGGTGTCACTTCAGAACTCATGACGCGCTCTGCATCCTCTTTTTAAATATAGGCATGGACATTGGACCAAATTGATATTCCCATTGAATTCATGTAATATGAAATTGAAGTTGTACCTTCATTGAAGATCCTGGCAGCTGCTTTTTGAGCCACACGGGACAATTTTTGGAGTTATTTTCAATATCAACTGATTGTAGCTCTCATTGTTTTATTGCGTAAAACCACCAACACACCATGCCAATAGTTTTTTATCGCTGAGATCTGCATAAATGATAGAGATAGCTTTAGCAACATCAGATAATCATGTTTATAAGAAGATAACGTGTCTGAAGCTCGCGCTCGCTGTCAAACAATACCATGAATCTTCTCCGAACGGACACCTTTCGTGTTGAACTGTTGAACAATAATGGTAATAAGTTGCCCATATTGCATTATACATATTTTCAACAGAATCAATCAGAAGCCAGAATAAACTGTCAACTTATTGATCATTTTACCAGTGAGTTTACCTTTTCCACCGACTATTTTTTTTTGTACTTTTCTATTACCTTTATCTGCAGTTTCAGTAGTTTTATTTACGCACTCGTGGAGTCGTGTACCCATTCTCTTTTGAACATGTGCAATACATTCTTTTTTGGCCACTTCAACACCACCATAAGGCTTAGCTTTTAAAATCCCAGAGTATGTTTTGGAGTCACCATCAACTATGTAATTTTTATAACGAACGGCAAATGTACTCATTGAATGGCCGAATATTTCAACGATTGCATCGACTTCCATTTTTCCTTAAGGGCCATTATGATTTGCAGAACAATTATCTTTGTGATCTTCAAGCTAATCGTTGTACTCTTCAGTATTCATTTTTTCATTTTTTCATATTTTCCTGTATAATATCCAATCAATGATTTTACCGTATAAAAAAGTGTATCGTCGCTTTTTCCAGGTTCCATCGCCAGATACTGTTCTTCAGATACATAATTTTCATCATCTTGGTTTTCACCACTCGCATCTTTTTCTTCAGCACAAGCTTTTTCGAAAAGTTTCTTGGTGGCTACTTTCACATAAGGGTAAATATTTTCAATTATCAAGTCATAAGTATTTTGTGTCAAGCAACCTGTCATGTCCATCAATCCAGAGAATTTAGCTGCACCTTTCAGTCCTATTCCAAGAATTCTCATCACATATTTGTCGTCATATGAGATAAACTCATAAGAATGATTGACAAAAGGGCTGGAGTTTATGGCACGAACTTCACACTTAGCACACAGCAAAACGATTTTAAAACCAAGACTTCGTTTATTTCTATGTCACAAGTTTTACACTTTACAAAATCACTTATTGCTGTAAACATTGTTTTAAGGTTTAAAATTCTATATTCAATTACGGGGAACTGAAATCTCCTTCTTTTGTTTGAATTTTTTTGCGGACGCACCAAAACTATTTTCATCTGTCTCAGCTATCTTTGGATTAAATATATTTTTCCTTCCTTCAGATCGTGATAAGTACACCTTTTCAGTTGCTCTTCCTTTTCTACTGCACTTGCGTGACATTTTAATTCAGATTTAAAGTCAATTTAATTGAATTAAAAACGTCGAACTGAGAACAGAAAGTTGAAACTGAACACACGACTGTACAACATGGAAGAACTGTTTGAAAAGATGTTCACTTGTTTCGTACAAGAAATAACTCGAGTTAGTCATCAGGAATGAAATGGACTATTCATAAGGGAATACCTTTTGCAACTCCAATTTGTGCTCCGCCTACTTTTTTTAAAATTCCTAGACGTCCTTACAAATATGCGTATACCTCGAATAGTGCTTACCGAATTGATTTCAAATTTTCAGGGAATACCGTAGGTACTGAGCCGTAGTGCCAAACCAAAATGTTCTTTGAATTACTCTTATTTAGCAAATATGAACTTTTGCGCATTTTTTTTGTTTATCTGCATCAAGCCAGGGGTGAAAATGTAAAAACCGGACAACTGAAGAAGTTAACGAAGTAGTTTTTGTTCAAAGATATTCCTTTGCTTAAGCCCCGATATAAACTCTATTGGAGACCTATGACGTATATTTACATAAATGGTAGCAGATAAATCAAAAAATAATTTTTAGTTGTTTAACTCTATGCCGGATAGAATTTTCGCATCTAATCAAAAGAACGAAGCACACACAAAATGTTGACAACAAGGTGTAAAAATTTTTCAATAAAAATACCTTCGCGCTTAAATGCTATCGATACTATTTTTTTAACCAAAAAAAAAAGAAACCGTAAATATTATACATATGTTAGTTGAATACTTTTAATTCGACCGTAAATTAGATAACTACATACTTTTTCTCCTGCCATTAATTTAGGTTTATTTGTCATCTGAAATCCGCATTAATAACAAGTTTTGTACTATACATATATAAGTATGTTATATAAGAAAGGAATATTGGCGTATTTATAGAAGTTACGGTCACAGCACGTATGTAGAATTAATTATAGTCAAGCTTGAGTTGAAGAGTTTTTTCATCGAAACACCGAACTGAAACTTTTTTGCAGATGAATGAGGTTTGAACAAGAGTACTCGTATGAAATACAATTAGTATATATAAAATGCAATTAACTAATTGGAATTCCAATTTATTTTCAAAATTAAATATGACACCAATACACCTGCTCTTAGCTATTTGAACCCAAGATAAAATTGTTATCAATACATGTACTCGTAGATTAAATTGTGCTGAAATTTTTGTAAAGTTATTAAAAGATCTTTAAAATAGGTAAGAGAAATTTCACTGAAAACCCAATTACCTCACTTTAACAAAATCTAGCAAATGGATATCTTTATTCAAAGTAAATTACTTGATTTCTTGGAAGGGAATTAAAGCAAAGCTGACAGACGAGGGTAACACGCAACTTAAAACTTTTGGAAAGTTAACAACTATACTATTCCTTCCATCTGCAATGTTGTTTGTCCTCCCTTTTAGGGGTTATTTTTCCAAGAAAAAAATAATTTCCTTACATTAAAATTTTCATCTCTGAAATTTGAATTAGGAAATTTTGCTGAAAAATAAATAAGAAATTATTTCATTTTCCATCTGGCTTAACATTGCTGTTTTAATTAAAGGGGAATTTACATATTAGACAATTATATGACGTGGATATCGAAAATAAATAAGCGTAAAGGGCTGCTATAGGCTCAGACAAAAATGCTCTTCTAAGGTGAACGAAAGAAATTTCCTGAATTGGGAATCTTAAATTATGTATTGTAATTTCATCTAAGAAGAAACGTATATTCTTATCTTATCTAAGAGCGAAAAATAGATAGTGGGATATAATTTCTTGACAATCGAACCTAACGATGCTCGTATCTGCAGCTGCTTTACCCTCTGAAACGTTGCTATATCTGAAGAATTTACTTACTTACTTAAGGTGGCGCTGCAGTCCGGGGAGGAGCTCGGCTTCAACCAACAAGCGCCTGCAGCCAGCTCGGTCTTTAGCTAGCTGCCCCCAGTTTCGCACGCTAAGTTGGCTGAGGTCCCATTCCATCTGCGGGCACCACCTGAGTCGCGGTCTTCTTCCTCTACGGATGTGTTCCTTGGGTGCAGTTTCGAAGACTTTTCGGTGTGTTGTGCCTATCCGCTCTACAAGACCCGTCCACTTTCCCCCTTCTAGCTAAGTCAATGTCACTATATAGCCCGTACAGTTCGTCGTTGTATCTCCTCCTTCACTCACTGTTTATGCAGATGGAACCGAAAACCACTAGAAGAATTTTGCTCTCAAAGCAGCCAAGAGTATCCTCATCCATTTTTGATAAACTCCATGCCTCTGCGCCATAAAGCAGAACTGGGATTATTAAGGGCTTATACAGGCTCACTTTTGTTGTTCGAGAGATGGTTCTCCTAGTCAATTGTCTTCTAAGGTCCAAAGAAGCAGCGATTGGCAATAGATATTCTTCGTTTGATCTCAGGTGCTGGTATCGTTGTCTGAATTGATAGCGGATCCTAGATAGACAAAGTCCTTAACAATCTCAAGTTATAACTGACGAGGGTGACGCTCTGTCCAAGACGTTTTTGGTCATGCACTCGTTGACCGTTAAACCCATCTTCGACACATCCATCTCAATACTCGCGAAAGCGATACTGACAACACGCTGCTTTCTTCCGATTATGCCAATATCATGCATATTCGAGTAATTGGACGGACTTCTGAAATATTATGCCATTTGTGTTGGCGATGAGTTTTGCACTATTCTTTCAAGAATGTCGTTAAAGAAATCGCATTACAGCGTATCGCCTTATCTAAATCCTTTTTGAGATCAAAGATCTCATTGAGTATTTTACCGACCATGATGGAGCAGGGTGCATTCCCCATCGTCATCCTGCAGAAACGGACGAATTTGGTAGGGATGCCAACACTAGATATTGTTCTGTATAATTCGTCACTATTGATAATGTCATACGCGACCGAAATCGATGAATAGGTGCTGTGTATCAATTTGGAGCTCATGGGTTTTTTTTCAAGATCTGCCGTAGTGTGAATATTTGATCGAAGCCACACTGATATGGGCCAATCAGGTTATTGAGGAACGGCTTCAGACGTTCACAGAATATGGCAGAAAGGATCTTGTAGGCGATGTTAAAAAGACTGATGCCTCTGCACTTAGAGCAGTTCACAGGGTCTCCTTCCTTGAGGTTCGGACAAACAATGCTGTTGTTCCATTCATCGGGCATATTTTCGTCAGGCCATATTTTACAGTAGAGTTGGTATATGCTCCTTACCAAGTCATCGTCTGCAGCTTTGAAGTGCTCGGCAGTCAGGCTGTGCGCTCCAGCAGCTTTATTGGACTTAAGCTTAGTGTTTTGTATACATTTTAGTTGCATTTGCTTGCCAGCGGTTATCATTGAACCAGGAGTTTCGTTGTGGTGGACGACTGAAACCCAGTGCACCAGCATCTCTAATGGCTTTTTGGCAATATTGCCACTGGTGATGCTGGTGTCATAGAACATCTTAAGAAATTTTACGAGACTCGATCGGAAAAGCATTGGGCGATCGCATACCGTCCGACTTCGAACTTCCTCACAGTATTAACTTGGTTTTGTAATATTAGGGATATCAGCAATCGCACCTTGGTGGTTCGTTCAGACGTACATACAATTTAAAAAAAAAAAATGTCCAATTGGGAAGCCAATACCCTACCACCTGAGCCACGGCATCCCTGAAGGACTACCTTGCATCGATCGCAATGTGGTCAATCTGGTTAATGGTTGACTGATCCGGAGTTCTTCAAGTTCCCTTGTGAATATCGGGATGTCGGAAACGCGTTCTAGCTGAATCCGTTATCGGAGGTGTCGTGTAGCCTATACCTTCCGACAGTACTACCAAAGATGGCCCGTCATCCTAGCAGTACATTAAAATAGCCGAGGACACTGGACATCACGAGGATATCATAGCTTGGGCACTGTTCGTAGGTCTTGTCCAAGATCTCATTGAAGCCATCTTTGGTGTCGTGGTCTTTCTCCTCTGTGGGGGCGCGCGAGCGTATAAAGCTAATATTGGTAAATTTAGGCTTAATACGGATTGTTACGAGGTGCTCGTTTACATGCCGATAACTCAAGACTTCTTCCCTTAGTCTACCTCTAACAGCAAAGCCGCATCCAAATAAGCACTTGTTTGCCGTCAATAGCAATCGGCGTAGTAAATGTCCTCTTTTTGTCCGGCCCATCTCATCGCATTTCTTTTATGGCGGTAACATCTGCTTTGGAGGAGTCCAGCACCTAACATTCCACCTACAAATCCGAAGTTCATTATCTTTATTACGTTTGCAGGGGTTGTCAACCGTACATCCGTCCGTATCTGAGGCTTGTAGTTGCTTCGTGACTACATATTTTTTCCATGGCCGGGCAGGTACCGCGGCTGCACAACCCCCAACCTTTATAATACCCCTAGGACGGAGCATCGTTTAAACTGACACCATTAACCCATTCGGCGATATGAGATTTGCCTTTGGTCGATTAAGGGCTTCTCCGCCACCATCTCGTTTACAAGACCCTGACTTAGTCTCGGAAATACTTAACGGCCAGAGCACCAAATATGTCGAAGTTGCCTAGATAAGAACGCTTCAAATAAAATTTACAATACAACTCGCAAGTAAAGCAAAACAAATTCGGAAGCTCTGTCATTTTCGTATAGGCTAAACCACCATCTGATCATCTGCTTGGGCTTTGCAAATTGTATCGCATCAATAAAATTCTTTCCATTAAACTGTGTAAGGTAAGCATGATTAGGAGTTTGAAAAAAATCCAAATGTTCCATTGAATGCCTTAGTAGCAGATTTGTATATCTGATTGAAAAGAAGAGAAAACTGCAAATTGCTGCTAGTTGAAGAATTTGTTATAGGAAAGAAATCCTTATAATAAGAACTCCTTATGATAAGAAGTGATGAATCTGGGAATCTGGGATCGCTGATCTGCAAATAAAGTGGTCTTCTGGTAGACTGTCCAGCACAGGAAAGTAGCTTAATTTATTTATTATATGAGTTATCGAATGAGTTATTATATGTTACATTACATTTCAAACATCTTCCTTAGATGGAACAAAACGAGTTGCTCAACCCCGAAAACGGCTCTGAGGATGCAGACCCATGGTTTTGAGTGACGATAAAAGTTAAGAAACCGAATTAAAAATGGCAAACTATATATGAAGATGAAGCAAAATAGTTCTCTTATGTCTTACAGAAAGATAATTGTTAAAGTGCAGGGCTATTTCTTTGTTAGTCTTCTCACGGAAGCCCAACAAAGATATTAGAGCCATGAGCTTGGGTTGGGCTTAGAACTAAACAGCTATTCATTTTCTTTATTATACTGGAAAGATTTGGAAGTATGGTCAACCTGTCTAGATTAATAATTGTTCCTTCAGAAATTTTGAATTAAAAAAACTTTTGCGTTGTTTCGAGGTTTCCTTTTATACATTTTTGCTGTTTTAATTTAAATAAGGATTATGATATATCTGAACTTATAAGTATCTGTAGTCGGCGTCAGTCCATAAGCCAATATTCAAATATTTTTGATGGTGTACATATAAAATATTTCCTAACAAACAGTGCCCCTTAAGTTTAGTTGAAACTTAATCATATATATGAGTTAAATTTAGCCAGACACTTAGGTAAAAATCGTTAGAAAAGTGATAGTTGTTTCACCTTTCAACTCACTTCAGCCAGAAAAACCACCATATTAGAGATCCAGTTGCTCTAACGCTTGCTTTAATAAACTCATTTAAGTTTAATGACCCACAATGAAAAATAGCCTAACATCATGAGTTAAGTGGGGAACAAATGTAATATTTTATGGTCTAGATACATTTTGAAGAGGGAAAATAAATGTTCGTATGTACTTTTACTTTTTTACTGGAGCACTTTAAGGAAAACTGTTAGCGACCAAGCAGGTGGCGTTAAATCCAAATAACTCAAGAATAGCTAATTGCATGAACAACTGCGAACGCTTGTTTAACAGATGACAGCCTGTTCTCCCTCACCCTATATTCTCGTGTTTTTTGCAGTAATCGTAAAGTTATTAACATCTGAATTTGTGCTGTGCTGTGCTGTTTACAGTGGAGTTAACATCTGTGATATCGTGCCTAAACACAAAGATCTCTAGCGATTTTCGAAACGAGTCATATCCGATGATAACAATGGGTCATATTCGATAAGCGGCAGCACCAAAAATCAAGGGCAGGAAGCATTTGCGAAATCAGGATTGACAACGCAGAAGGTGATATTTGTTCGTGGTGCGACTGGAAGGAAATTGCCCCCTAAAAGGTACTTTTTTTATACTCAAACAGTTAAATCTAGAGATTTCGCCCAACAATTGGAATAAATTCACTACTAGAACAGTTGTCTCACATCACGACAAGCCCCGACCACACACATCTTTCATCACCCACCAGAAATTATGAGAGATTGATTGGGAAGTTTCGATGGTACTACCATATAGTCCAGTACAACTTACTGACTATCATCTCCTCTGTGCGGAACATTGGCAATAATAATGGAGCAGTTTTTGCTTTGTACACTTTAAGAAACTTACTTATTTACTTACTTTTATACTTTGATGGCGCTACAGTTCGGCATGGACCAGGGCCTCAGCTAAGATAGCTCACCAGTTAGTGTGGTCTTTTGCCAGATGTCCCCAGTTGTGGACGCGAATTTGGCTAAGCTTGTATGCGCCACCAAAGATGAGGTCGTTGTAAATATCTCATGGTTGAAGTCGAACAATTTCTGTGCCGTAAAACAAGAGTCTGATGATCAGTGGCTTGTACAAAGTCTTTTTGGTTGCTCGAGAGAAGACAACTATTCAATTGCCTTCTAGGACAAAAGAATCAGCGATAAGCAATTCGCATAATTTTTGCGCTGGTGTCATTCTCGACAGCATAAAGTCGATTAGTACCTCTTAATTCTAACTGCCTATCGCAACATCTTGTCGCAGACGTGATTTTGTGTGTTTCTACATATTTGTTGACAGCATATATTGTACTTTACTTTTCCTTCATTGACCGGTAAATCAGTCTTCGCTCTATTGACAGATCGCTTTCTTCTTCCCATTGCGTCAATGTCGACTGTTATGGGACTAACTGAAGAGAATTTTGAAAGATGGAAGCATCTGGGGTTGACTTTCGCATAATTATTTTCAATTTGGAGTTACTCGGTTTTTTCCTAGATCTGCCGTAATGGGAAAATTTGACCTATGTTGGGCACTCTAAAAAAACGTAACGAATTTCTTCCAAGAATCAATATTAGGACAAGATGTGTCCTAAAAAGCGTTCCTCCATGCTATCAGAACCGCTACGTAAATTTAGTCATTTATCTTACTTTATACGACTCTTTTAAAGTAAATTGAAAACAGTGTTTCCTCAGCCCTTTCCTAAAAATCGGCAATTTATTTTCCTCTTTCCTTACAAACTTATTACACACTGTACTGGGAATCGGTCTAGAATCGAACATTTCTAGAACATGTTCCATAGTCCATATGTTGTACTATATTCCGAAGCATATTTCGATCCGAATGTTCTCCGCCATGACAATTGGTCAATTGGTATTGAAAATGTTTCTCAGTTCAAATATTCTACATATTCTACTCAGAAAATTATAAATACAAGTTAATTCATCTAAATCTATCTTTTCACTTACTTACTTATCATCACTTATCACTTATGCCAGCGCTTGATCCAATCCTCGAAACATTTTTTATATTCGGTTTTCGGTATGTCCATCAGTGCTTCCTGCGATTTTTCCATTACTTCCTCTCGGCTGCTGAAACGCGTTCCCCATAGTCCTTTTTTAACTCGAAAGAAGTCACAGGGAGCCAAATCAGGTGAATTCGGTGGCTGTTGGATGGTATTTGTTGCATTTATCTTCAAAAAATTACGAATAATGATGGCACTGTGCGACGGTGCGTTATCATGGTGGAAAATCCACGAGTTTTATTCCCACAATTCTGGTTTCTGGTTTCCATGAAAACCGTGAGCATTGCCTTCTTTTTTGACTGAAAACGACGTGGTTTTTTTGGTCTCGGTTCATTTGATGAACGCCATTCACTTGCCTGATGTCTGGATTGCGTGTCGTACTCATAAACCCACGTCTTGTCTCCAGTAATGATCCATAGGCAATGTTCGAGTCCTCCGCTATCTCTGTGATGGTTAATTTGCGATTATTGACCAACATTTCTTTTACTTCATCAATGTTTTCGTCGGTTTTCGATGTCGATGGTCTGCCACTGCGTTCATCATCTTCTATTGACTCACGACCACTTTTGAACCGCTCATGCCACTGATAAACGACCGTGCGCCATTAAATCCGTTTTTTTACGCAAAATTTAATACGAGTACAAGTTCGTTGTTGCAAATTTAAATCCGTTTCTAAAATTGTAAAAAATCGCCTACACACATAGAGATAGATGTACTCTTGTCTACGTAACTTTTGCAAGTGTCAAGCTATGACGCTAAGATTTAGAGGGAATGTCAAAAAGGGATCTACCAACTCAACAAAAAAAAAGCAGAACTCAAATCGGAACAATGGGAGCGCCACGCCGTGGTGTCGCCCGGAAACTTTTTGATCAAGGTGGTATATACATAAACAGACTTGTAAAATCAGTCTAGTAATTTCATTTAAATAAAAACAACATGAAATAACAATAGATAACAAAAAACGTAAAAAAAAATTCAATAAATTGATTAATAAATAGTATCACAAATAGGAGGGATCTTATATAGGCACATTTTTTTTCTTATCGCATTTTAGTTGCCTCAGCGCAATTTGATCCCTCGTCTCCAACGAACTTAAAACTTTTGCTTGGAAAATGGATTCTTGATTGTAGCGTTTCTTTACCATGTCCGGCAAATCATTTTGAAACGATATGTCCATTTCCATTTGATCTTTAAGGCGCTGCACCATAACACTATTCCCTTTGTTCTTAATCTTAGAGCGATATTTCTGTATTTTATCACGAGCGTATGGTGTCGAATTTCTAAGAAGAAAATGTATACAACCAACATTTCATACATGGAAAACTTAAATAATAAAATTTACCTTCTGTAGGATTTGTTTACTTGTTCCGTTTCGTCAATATAGATGAGACAATATGGACTCTCTACTATCTCACGGAGACTTGTTTCAAGTTCGTCAGTTTCCCACATTGTTTTCTCTGATATTGCACTGAAACATTTTGCAGTGCTTCATGAAACAGCCTCCCGTATAGAGCTTATTTCAATGGCTCTCCTCTCAAAATCCATAACAATCACTTGCTCCAATGGTCTTCTTTAAGGATATTAAATTTACGCTGCGTTTTTTTTTACTTACATGTATTTGAAATCCGCCCACACCTAACAAAAATATGTGTTTATATTTTGCTTATATAATATTTTATTTTATAATGCTTACCTTTCTCCATGATGCGACCGATTTATTTGGTAGCTCTAAGGCATTACGTTTTTCGGTCAATTCCGGCCAGAAGTTGTTTATAAATTTTCTTCCCATGACAGATTCTCGTGAATAATTGGTTACCATCTCTTTGTGCTGCGAGATGAAGTCCACAAGCGACTCCATTTGGCTTTGTATAGCAGACATGCCATGTGAATTATTAATTTGTTTTCTTAAATTAATCATTACGTTAATAAATAACTTACATTTTAGAAAATAACAATTCAGCTTGTCCAAAAACAAAAACAACATCATCACCGAAAATTAAACAACTTATGCCATTTCTGACAATAAAAATACTTCATTAGCTACTTCAGTAGCTCTCAAACTTTAAACAATATAAACGACAGCCAGCACGAGAGTCATGGATGCAAGTTACAAACGATATTGTTCAAAGGTATCGCACAAACGATGACCGTCTCGAAAGTTACATGATGAGAGCCTTGATTTAATATATCTGTACTACAGTATGTGGAAAAGTATCAAGCTAGCCGCGAATATTCATAGCAGCCAGTAGTGGCATGACATCTTTAAACCGCCAACTGACATTCAAAGGCTTAATTTAAAATCTTTGATTGGATAAACGAATACACGTTTGATAATAATTGGAGTAGGAAGACTAGTTCAATATGAACTGATATAAAATAGTTTTGGCTAACTAAACAAAATTGTTAATAAAAAATGAATGCGAAGGCATTTTGTAAGCCTTACTGAAACTTGGTTAGAGCCTTTTCCGAGAATTTCTTCATAAATTTTCAATTTAAGAGAATAAGGAGATAGTGGCGTCCGAAGGGGCATGAATACGATGCGGGAATTTTATAATAGCTTTATGTCTTGATGGCTCTTAGTTTAAAAATACATAAGACCATAATATGAAAGATCTCCATACAATACGGAGCCCCTATAAGTGCTACGAATAAACTCGAAAATAACAAAACAGCTGGTTATGAACTACCACAAATAATGAAAGAGTTAAATATGGATAATAGTTATTAAGAAAACCCTCAAGGGTTCAGAATACTGAAGAATTGAAGGAAAGGTCATACATCATAAGCATCAGTCAATAACTTAAAACATATTGAGGACAAAGTTTCAAAATAACTGAAAGGACCAAGTGTCAATTTTTTAACTCAAGTATTGTGTCTACTCAATATTTCTTGTAAGATACTCGTAATGATAACATTCTCTTTGAACTTTTTCAAGCGAAACCAAGTGCTTCAAAGAAAATCCTCATGTAACATAGCTCAATTAAACTCTGGGAAGTATGTATATACTCGTATGTATGCAACATATGTTATGTACATATGCCCGACTGATTTCCGGATAAAAGAAAATTTAAAATTGATATAAAACTTATAAGGGAAAATCGCTGGAAAGGGGGAACTGGAGATAAAGGAATTTGAGCATACATTTGGCCTGTATCTGAGTGGATGGATCAAGGGCATCGGATATCTATTTGAACTTTCTATCGAAATTGAGAAGGTCCTTAATAGTCTGACTGACACCTTTTGACTAGCTTGTTTTGGATAGAATGTTTAAACTTATACCGAAAGTCCACATATTATTATACACATTATACAGTATTCAAGTATGCAAATCACATAGTACACAATGATTAAATATTAAGGAAAAATTAAAGTTCCTGGTATGACAATGAACTCAGAGTCTGGGTTATTTTAGTTTGAATACTTAAAATGTCATAGAGTCCATTCCCTCAATTTGGCAGACTAAGCACAGGAAAGCAATGGTATTATAAAATCCAACTGATGTTAATTGCGATGGTTAATATTCGTATGCTCGTGTGTTTGGTTAGTCGATAATTTCTACTAAATTGATCTATACATTTAGGATAGATTAAAGATCCCTCACTAATATTTTGCGTTTTTTCGGATGCCCACATAAAAAAAACCAATTGTTCCTTTTTAATCTATTTTACAATTTTACTTTAAATGGGGATAAGTGAAAGATGAAAAATTTACTATACAATATTTTGAACAATTCAGCGACCACCGAATCGACCTCTTTGTTACGTGACAAAGAAAAGACTCCTTCTTAACTCTTCTGTATTTAACTGGTTGACCCAGCTCGTGTCTTCCTCGATTCCCACCATGGCGATCGCCTCGTTTGCTATCCTATAGCCAGTTCCAGATGTATATCTATATCTATACCATGTCCATAACTTTATCGCCACAGCCAGTAAAAGCACCAGGTTACAAGCACCGCCGACCATCAGCACAATCTTCGCTGGTGACATCAGATATTTACTTGAGCCGTTCTCTGTCACCTTTTATGTTCGACGTTCACCCCATCGTATCGATGAATTTTGATACGCAGAACGATGACCGCGTTGGCGATCAATAAGCTAAGTGGATCAACCATTTGAGCTCCAAACAAAACGGGGATCAAATAAACAGAAATTAAATACAGACATTTAAATATGAATGACTGAACCCTTAGCAAACACACTTCTGAATTTAAAGTATGTATGTAGAACAAAACGATTAGAACTTATCTGGGTCGATTGCTCGATCGGTCGTCAGCTCTTCACTTCTAACTACATGTGTTTCGACAAGAGGTGCGAGATTTGGTTTTTGAATAAAGCGAATAATTTACGAGTATTATTGACATACTCGTATCTCTGAAACCTTTATTGGTTTATATCTATAAAGTGGACACATGGGTGCTGCTAACATAAATAATATAAAATGTTGAATGGATGAACATTCATCATGTGAACCAATTTTCAGAAACATTTGTATTGCACTTTCCAACGCACAACGTTCGTTGATGATACCCAAAATTGTCCAATGTTCTGCATGATATTTGAACCAATTGCACGATGTTCGATGAATAGTACCTGTGCAACTGCTTCACAAGTTCCAAGATCATACAAATGATATAGACACTTGGCCAGCATATTAGAACTGTGATGGACTGTATCGTACAATAGTTTTATTCGATCTGATGAAATTACATAAGCTTTACAAGTATGTTTAAGAAAGAGAAAAGCATAGGTAGTAAATGAGTAGTACAAACATATGTTATGACATTTCGAATTACAGGGTGATTAAACAATAGTGATGATTATTAATAAAGCAAATAATTTGTGATTAAATTAAGTAAGTAAAGCGAACAATATGATAATTGAATATATGTTAAGAGAAATGATGATTGACATGGTAAAAGATGAATCCAAAACATTCTGCCACCGGCTGAAAGACCTTAGTCTTTAAGAACAGGAAGATGAACTAGTTTGGTGATTGGCCGTACGAATTCTCCATGTGCGGTTTTAACTGATACTACTCGTGTGCAACCATCCCTTCCTGGGGTTGAGTCCTGTACGACCCCCAATATCCATTTAGATTGCGGCATATTTGGTTCTTTGAGGACCACTACGTCTCCGGGTTCGATGTTGCGCTTAAGTTGCTTCCATTTTGGGCGATTTTGAAGAGAAGTGAGGTACTCGTTATGCCAACGTTTCCAAAAACCTTGCACCAGGTGTTGAAGTCTCTGGTAATTAGAAAGCAAATTAGGATTAAAATCATTCATATGGGGCTCGGAAATCGAAGTAAATGGACGACCAATTAAAAAATGGGAAGGGGTGAGTGCATCAAAATCATCATCTGCTCGGGCGCAGAGTGGGCGAGAGTTAAGTAATGCTTCGACGCGAGTTAAAAAGGTATAAAATTCTTCATATGTAAGTATGTGATCACCAATTACTCTTTTAAGATGAAGCTTGACGGACCTTACTCCCGCCTCCCACAATCCTCCGAAGTGCGGTGATGAGGGTGGGATAAATCGCCACGAAATTCCTTCAGTTGATAAATGGTCTGCAACAATATCGCCTTGATGTTCCGCAAGAAGTACTGAATGCATCTCAGTTAGCTTCCTATAAGCTCCCTTGAAATTTGTTCCGTTGTCTGAAAAGATTTCGACGGGTTTCCCTCGGCGTGCGATAAAACGGTCTAGAGCAGCCAAAAACGCCTCAGTCGACAAGCCTCCAACGAGTTCCAAGTGGATTGCCTTGGTAACGAAGCAAACAAAGAGTGAGATGTATGACTTCACGAAGGTGGGGCGCCGCCCACGTGTCAGTCGCAGTGTGATTGGACCAGCAAAATCAACTCCCACCCGCGCAAAAGGATAGGCGAAATTTACGCGCTCGGCGGGGAGAGATCCCATGAGTTGAGAGCAGGTAGATTTTCTGACTTTAGCACAAACGACGCAGTTGAAAACTATTTTTCGAATCAGGCTTCGACACCCAACGATCCAGTACTCCTGTCTCAACAAGCTGAACAATTCTGCAACTCCGACGTGAAGATATTTTTCGTGATAGTATCGGGAGAGTAGTAAAACAACGGCATGTGCTCTAGGCAATATAATGGGGTGCTTAGCAGATGATGTTAACGCAGATCTCTGAATTCTTCCCCCTACGCGTAGTAACCCGCAGCTATCTATAAACGGCATGAGACTTAATATCCTTGACCTTGGTAGAAGTGGCTGGCCTTGTGAGAGTAAGCTAATTTCCTTCCAGAAAAAAATCCGTTGTACAGTTTTAAAAAGATATGTTCTCGCATGTTGTAGTTCGCTGGTAGATAATGAACCTAAGTTTCGAGCACATGGCGATAGGCGACAATTATTAGCAAACCGAAAACAGAATGAGAGTATGCGAATGGCTTTTACAAATGACGACAACCGAGAAACAACACTATCTAAAAATTGTTCTTCCAAGTGGCAAGCAGTTAGTAAAACGGATATCGATGCACCACGTCGAAGTTCCAGCATCGGTTCTGGAAAATCCGTGTCGGATGTCGTATCTTCATAGTTAGGCCAATTATTCGATGACTCCGACAGCCAAGGAGGCCCTTTCCACCACAAATGGAAATCCTTCAACTTCGAAGGACGAATACCACGGGAGGCACAATCAGCTGGGTTGAATTTGGAGCAAACATAGTTCCAACGAGGACGGGGAATTAGCGACACGATTTCTGTTACACGATTTGCGATGAAAACACTCCAGCGAGCTGGATGACCAGACAGCCAATGCAGAACTATTTGTGAATCCGTCCATGCATGTATTTGTACCGATTCATCTTGTAGTGATGTTTTAAGTTTAGCGAAGAGTCGGCAAAGCAACAGCGCACCACATAATTCCAAGCGCGGAATAGTTAGTTTCTTGATGGGGGCAACTCTACTTTTTGCAGCAACTAAAGATGTTACAAAAGATCCATCAGAATTTTGACTCTTGCAATAAATAACTGCTGAATAAGCTTTTAGGGAAGAATCACAAAACCCATGATACTCCACCGAGCTGCTGTACCAAATACGACGAGGAATCTCCAACCCCTGCATCAATGGAATTTCAGAGCGGATATTAAACCACTCTTTCGCAATTTCGACAGGAACAGCATCATCCCAGGACAGTTTGGATATCCATAACTGCTGAAAAATGATTTTTAATGCAATAACGCTTGGTGCCAAAAATCCAAGGGGATCAAATATCCGGGAAGTGTCCGATAAGATTTCGCGTTTGGTACATGCAGGTCGCTCAGGCAAGGCAACCTTAAATTGAAATGAATCCTTAACTGGATTCCACAGTAAGCCCAATAACTTAACCGATGCATAAAATTCGCGTTCGAAAGAAGAGTGCTCACGAGCATCATCTGGCAGCGATTCTAAAAACTCTGAGCAGTTGGAGCTCCACTTTCTCAAATTGAAACCTGCGGCTTCTAACAACCTAGTTGCATTTTGGTGTACCTTGAAAAGTCCTTCAACAGTATCAGCACCTGTCAACAGGTCATCCACGTAAAAATCGTTCTGTAGAATTTCCGATGTTTCTGGGGATTCCTTCCAGGAGTCTATTGCAAGCTGGCGCAATGTTCGCACTGACAGGTATGGGGCGCAAGATGTTCCGTACGAAACCGTAAGAAGTCGATAATGTTTGACCGGCTGAGATGAAGACTCCCTCCACAAAATCCTCTGAAAATCGACATGTTTCCTAGCGACCCATATTTGCCTAAACATTTTCTCAATATCTCCTGATATTGTGTACGTATGACGTCGAAAGCGTAGTAGAACAGCTAATAAATCCCTTTGTATGGGAGGGCCAATTACCAGAGTTTCGTTCAGAGATGGATACGAAGAAGCTTTATAAGAACCGTCAAAAACGACTCTCATTTTTGTGGTAGTGCTATCTTCCTTAAATACTGGGTGATGCGGAAGGTAGTAAACGGAAGTATTAGATTTATCGATTTCTCCTGCAGCGATTTCCTCCATATGTCCTAGCTTAATATATTCCGACATAAATGCGCAGTACCTTGTTTTGAGGACCGGATCTTTTACAAACCTTCGTTCATTGCTCAGCAGGCGACGAAGAGCAGCTGAATACGTATTGCCGTAATCAACTGATTGGTTTGATCGGAAAGGAAGTTCTACTACAAATTTTCCATCGGACGAGCGACTGTGAGTGGAAGAGAAATGTTTTTCTATCTGCTCGTAAGAATTTGAAATATGTGTCTCAATGGAAGCAATATTCTCCTCAATCTCCCAGAATTTTTGCATTTCCACACCCACATCGGCATGAAGAGCAACAGTTGACAAGAATGGAACTGTTGTATCGTAAGTGGCCACCAGATTTCCTCCAAAAACCCAACCAAAGGTAGTCAAAATCGCATTAGGAAAACCACGTTGTGTTCTGACAGGAGCTGATTCTATGACATGAAATACGTAGTCGATCCCTAAAATAAGATCAACCGGCGCTCTTATATTAAATTTTGGGTCAGCTATTCTCTCCTCTATGTGACTTATATTATTATTGAAAACGAAATCAAATGACTGATTGGGTAGAGGATCGCTTAACTTCGATAAAATATAGGCAGTTACATGAATTGAATTTTGGCCGAAACGAGAAAAAAGTTGAGTTGATATCCTTCCACGAGTGCACCCAACATGTGTGCCACTTACTCCATTAAGAGACAAGCGAGCATATTGACGATATAATCCCAACCTTTGAACACACGATTCCGATATGAATGAAGCCTGAGACCCACTGTCTAGAAGAACTCGACAGGCTTGTAATTGTCCAATGGAGTCAGGAACCAAAACGATAGCAGTTGGCAGTAAATTACTTGCTGTGGATGTTGAAAACGAGACGCGATTATGAAGTGACGATAAATGGTTGCTAGTAGAATGTGAGATATTAGGCGATTGGTTACAAGACGAAGATTCTACTACTGGTGATTGATGAACGAGAGTATGGTGTCTCCCATTGCATTGCCTGCATCTGAACTTTGAATTGCAGTTGAGAGACTTATGTCCAGATCGAAGACAATTGAAACAAACGGAACCTTCTTTTACAAATGATCGACGAGAATTAACATCGAGAGAGAGAAACTGTGGACAATGTGCAAGCTCATGCTGTTGTTTGCATTTAACACAATTGGACCTTTCAGCGCTAACATGGAAAGATTTTATAACACGTGGCTTAAGGTTTGCCCTAACCTTCGTTAAATCCTGACACACTTCCAATGAATCACAACGTTTATCGAGAAAACTCAGAAACTGCTTTATGGAAGGAAAATCCTCATCTCGTGTCATATCTGCCCATTTTTGTAGAGTATCAGCATCCAGTTTGTTACTAAGAATATGAATCAGAAAAACATCACGAGATTCAGCTCCATCTCCTAAAGCCTTCAACCCACGCAATAACTCATCAGCTTGATCGCTTAGCTTACGGAGAGAATTGATACTAGAGACTGTCGATAGTGAAACAAATTTCTTTACTAAATTTGATGCAATTAACCCTTTCTTATCATATCTAGTAACAAGTTTTTCCCATGCCGTTAAATAATTACTTTCAGAAATCAAAGTATGTTTTAAAAGCCCAGCGGCCTCACCATCAAGGAAACTTTTTAAATAATGAAATTTCTCTGATGATGTTAAATTGGAATTATTATGCACACTACTTACATATAGATCATGAAATGTAATCCATTCGCTGAATTCACCTGTAAACTTTTGAATATTTATCTTAGGTAACTGTTGTTCAACCCGTTTTGTCGAATCTGCTGATATCTTTTCCATAAGTTCCGTTTGTTGTTTGGCGAATTGCTGGAAGTTTTGATTAACGCCACTTTGATTAAAATTACCTTTATCCAACGAAGGAGACTTGATTTTAGTCAATAAAATGGACTTCAATTCGAAGTACTTATTTTCACATTCCACGAGATCTGGATCGTCAGCTAAACTCTCTGGATCATCCGATTTCTCCAACATGGCGTCTTGGATCTCTTGATATGTACTCCATGCGGTTTCTAATCTGTCCAATCTTAATTGGCAGTCCTCGCTGCTCACACCATCCGAAATTGCGTTAGCGAAATTTGCGATACGTGTCATGGCACCTTTCACTGCAGCACGCCTGGCTTTTAATATTCTCATTTTTTATTTTATACTTTACTTGATTTACTTAACTACTTGATCCGGCTCGAAGGACCACTTTATGTGATGGACTGTATCGTACAATAGTTTTATTCGATCTGATGAAATTACATAAGCTTTACAAGTATGTTTAAGAAAGAGAAAAGCATAGGTAGTAAATGAGTAGTACAAACATATGTTATGACATTTCGAATTACAGGGTGATTAAACAATAGTGATGATTATTAATAAAGCAAATAATTTGTGATTAAATTAAGTAAGTAAAGCGAACAATATGATAATTGAATATATGTTAAGAGAAATGATGATTGACATGGTAAAAGATGAATCCAAAACAAGAACTATAAATGAAGGTGAATTGAATCTTACGGTAAGGCTTTCTGTCTTGAGATTTTGGCGTGATGTAATCTCTCTCTCGTTAGTTTCGCGAAGATGATTAAGTTTTGAAAAGTGTATTAAATAAATAAAAATCATTTTGAATAAATAAAGTTGTTTTGAATAAACAAAATTGTATTCTTTTTTGTTTTAATCAACGTGTATTACATTTCTGATAGTATCACTCAGACAATGGACACCCGCGTATATCGACGCAATGCCTCGTGTCTTACTTTGCTCTATCGCTATTTTCACCCCCAGTGTTCCATAGAAAGCGGCAGTGGCATTTCTCTGTTCGAACTTTTAACCGTAACACCCGTCTCACTATAAAGCCCTCAAGCCAACTTTCGGACGAATTCTAAAATATCGTGATTCGTTCCTAAGCCGTATAATTCGCTTATGGAATGCTCTGCAGAGCTGTTTGTTTCCTATTCGTTATAACTTTCAAACATTTAAGACCAATGTAACTCGGTACCCCTTGTTTCTTCATCCCTAAGTTTAATTTCGCTGTTCTGTGTACAAACATTTTAAGGGTATAATAGCCCCTTGAGTGTGCGCTTATTACAAAAAAAAATTATGCGGGTGGCCGTGGTGTTGTGGTACACAGCGAATTCTGTGTACAAACATTTTAAGGGTATAATAGCCCCTTGAGTGTGCGCTTATTACAAAAAAAAATTATGCGGGTGGCCGTGGTGTTGTGGTACTAGCAATCGCTTCTCACTCGGAGGGTCGAGGTTCGATTCCTAGCCACGCCAAGTTTTCATTTGTGTAATTTGAACTCAGTCAGAAAAATCTGCATGTGAAGGCATAACACTGACATGTAGATTTGGCTGTTGTAGAGTTTTCAAGCACAAATCAACCGTTAAAATTCACAACCTGAATCATTCCGAGTGAAGAAAATCTCTCCGTCCTATTCGGACTCCCACCCCTAGAGAGTCAATATCGAAACCAAACACACCTGAGTTTCAAACCACTACATCACAACAATGATTTCCTTTCTCCTCCTTCTATCTTTTCGCCCGCGCCCAGGCAACAGTAAAAGGGTATCAAAACCCCTTAGGCGCGCGTAAATTATAAAAAAAAAAAAAAACAAAAAAAAATGGAAATCAATTTCCTCTAAATGACCGCTTTGGCTTTGCTTGAAAATCCTCTTCCTTTTCTCGAAATTTTCAATTACATTTTCATATAATTATGGCTCTATCTTGACGATGGCGGCTTCTTCAACCTTCGCTTTCAGAGTTAGAATTGTTTTTTTTTTTTTCATTTCATGTATAAAGTATTCACTATAATACAGTAATAAAGGAAATATACGTACCTAAGTGCCATTTTTTTATTTAGTGCACTTCTAGTGTACAAATAGTGTGAGTGAGCCTTTAAAAGCAAATTACAGTGATGGGAACGATGGAATGCTGAAATTGAAAAAATAAGAGACAATAACAAAAAATGTGAAATAAAGACGCAAGATGTCAGAAAGTTAGCATTCCATACCAGTAAAATTGCTTGCCAATGCTTTACACATTTTTCAAACACTCCAGAAGATGTACTTGTAATTGCACCGGCCGATTTTAGGGGTTTATTAAATAGATGGTAGGATGACAACAAATTTGCATTACGGGAAACCGTGGTGCGGGCAAAGAGTACAGATACAACATTTGAATAGTTTTTACGTAAATTATAATTAGAAACTTGTCTGTGCTATTCAAATTTCCTGGTCTAAAAAGGACGTTTTTAACACTTCAAAACAATAAAAGCGACAGACTGGAAAAATTTTTTTATCCCAGAAGGATGGAAAACTATGATGTCTAAGGTGTTTGCGACTAATTTTTCCCATAACATTTTTCTGCCGTATTAATAGAGGTTGAAATTTTTTAATAATTTCTTAGAACAACAATTTTACTAGTAGAAAAAATTTCTAAGACCAAAACCCATCTTAGAATCAATGATAAGTACAAAATACTTAATCTCATCCACTTTCTCAACTAAAAAACAATTTTTCCTGCAGCTAAAAGAGCTACAAAAGGTTTGAGAAGTAGAGGCGGAAACAGATACTATTTTTGACATTCCGGAGCATGGAAGTAGAATTCGGCATTGATATTTAATGGGGTGGAGAGATTTAAAAACACAATTTTTGTTGTATAGCTGTTGTTTAAACTGTGTTTAGCGAACCATATCTTTAGTAGACTTAGATTCCAGTTAATATCAGGTACCAAATTTAAGGCGTTGCGACAGCCACAAAAACAGCCTACATCATCTGCGAAGGCCGTAAGAGTGCCTTTAAAATTAAGTCTAAACAGAAAGTTGATGTAAATGGGAAAAATAGTGGGTCGCAATATCGAATCCTGTGGCACTACCAAATAAATAAATTGGATTTCCCTCCTCGTTTCATAAATTTTGACTCTTTGAGATCAATTTATGTAATAAGATTTGAACCAATCGATTATGAAGCCCCGAAAACCAACTTTTTTTAAGTTTTTTTCAACAATGTGACATGGTTGGCCATGTCGAAAGCTTTTGCTATATTTATAAATAAGCCGGCACTGAACTTTTTTGCATCAAGGTGAGAAAAGATTTGGTAACAAAATTGACATAGCCCTAAAGAAGGAAGCCTAACGGTGTGAAGCCGCACGATCTCGGCGGCCTCCGAAATGCGGAATTACGCAGCCAGGAAATATTGTGCGCAATAACTCGATTGTTTGACAACTTGTATAGCACGCAACAGCATACTGTTGAAAGTAGAGGTTGGACAAACAACCGAACTCCGGCCACAAAAAATTATTTATCATGTTTCGGTAGCGCGCTGCAATGAACATAGTGGTCTTTCCGGCTTCATTTTCGAAAAAGTGCGGCCCTATGATTCCCATGGCCCATAAACCGCTCCATACAGTTACTTATTCTGCAAGCAGTCACTGGTGGATATTTGGTGCCTGAGATGCGGCAGTTTTGCTTATTAAGGTAGCCGCCAATGTGGAAATGGGCCTCATCCGGAAATACGATTTTCTTGCAAAAATCAATGTCAGCATGCAAGTTAATCCTTCTGTCAATGAGTAGGTCTGGCCAGACCTTTTCCATTTTCGAAACCAGTTTTACCTAATTGATTGTGTAGCTATCTTCAACAAATTTCCTGACTTTGTCAGCGTACATATTTTTAATGCTTTAATGTGGACAATAAATTGTAAATCTAAGTGGGTGAGAAACAAAAAAAGTATTTCTACTCGTACGTACAACAACCCCTAGAATCAATGGAATAGACCTTACTACATATTGTATGAAGAAATGTAAACAGAACTCTTTTTATCTAAGTCTGTCAAGTAATTATTAGTTTTGTTTAGTGCCTTATATATAAACAAAATAATTTATTACGGTATTTTGCAAAAATATGCAACTGCCTGGAGTTTTGCACTAATTACTTATGTTTATGACGTATGCAGGCCATTGAGTCACTTGAACATTTTGTATTTGATTGTAAATCGTTTATTGCTTACGACTTCCAGATAATTAGATCATTAGTGAATTTTACTGTTATTAATTTTTGTTCGGTTTGTGGGTATATATGAGAGTGAAGGCATCATTATTGTCAATCAGTAATTATCACTGAGCAAATTAGGAAGAACATACTTATACGAAAGTAAGTTATTATGGCTAAATAAAAGCATTCAACTGGAGCCGCATGAGCGAAGAAGAAACGGAGCAATACGTTAACACGCTTGCCGAAGAAGTACCAGAGAGTGGCTCTGAAGTAGAAGATTTTAGTGGCGATGAAGATGAGGACTATGTTCCCGATGGAGATAATTCTGATGACTTGGTAGTAGCGGGAATATCGGATATAGAAGACACTGATGATGAGGAGATGCTGGAAGAGTTACAAGCAGAAAACAATCGAGCTCGCCAAGTGCAACAAGGACAATTCTCCGAGGAATACTATGTCGCTCGTGATGGAACAAAATGGTACCAACACCCCCACAGCAACTGGTCGTCTAAGAGCACATAATGTCATTCGAGAAGTCGGTGACTGCGCAAGACGAGGGATGCCTCTTAGTTAGCTTGGTATCTTCAAGACAATGTCATGTGAGAAACTAATAAAAGTGCTCAACAGGAAATTATGAAATACAACGAAAATAACCCGACAAAGCAAATTGTTTGGAGATCTGTTAGTGAAGAAGAACTAAGGACCAAAGTATGCAGGTCTTTGTCTAGCTACTGGTTTAAACACCACGCCAACATGCTGCATACAGAAGAGTTTTGGAAAACCAACATGAATCCCGTATTCAGAGCAACGATATCGCTAAATCGATTTTGGGCTATAAATCGGTTTATAAAATTTAACGATCAAAGGACTAGTGTCGAACGGCAAAGTGCAGATAAAGCAGCTGTTTCACAACAAACATAAATTTGGCGTCGACGTCATGGATCAAATGTTGCGAGAATATCTGTACATGTAAACGACAGACGAGGCGATGGCCATTGGCCTTTTCCTACAACATGTTTGATGTCGCAGCATTAGCATCTTTCAAAATTCACAAAAAAAGTAAATGATATGAGTGCAACGAACGAACAAAAACAATGCACGTCGACACTTTTTGTATTCTTTGATTGAGCAGTTAGTGACCGCTCAGATCGAAGCAAGGATGAACGTTCCAAGGATAATAGGAGTGTTTTCCATTCGTAATGGCATCGAATCTTTCCGCGGGGAAACATTGCAAAATAGGATTCCAGAGCCAATCAGTAGCCAGACATCAACGGGCCAGAAAAAGTCGTGTAAAATTTGCAGAATAAATGATAAAATAGAAAGCAAAACCAGATTTGCATGCACTACCTGCGAAGAGCCTGTCGGTTTACAACACAGTATTCAGTTACATAAATGCCATAAGTGTGTAAATCATGAAAATACTTCGTAATATTAATGTTATGTAAAAAACAACTTTAAATTAAATATGAAAATAATAACATGTCCAAAATAACAAAAAAACTTCAATTATTTCATTGAGTTCCATAAATTTTCACACAAAATGTATGAAAGTCTAGCCAGACCTATTCCATTGATGGGAAGGTTTTAAAACATCCATTGACAGAACGGTTAAGATAATCGTTTCCTAGAATAAGATATCGCTAAACTGCTTATTCAGCATCAGCACGATTGACACTCAATTTCAACAGCATTAACTGTAAACAAGAGCATCCGGACACCAAGTCCAATCATGTCATCGAAACATATCGCTCCTGTTCAACTATAAACAAAAGCATCCGGACACCAAGTCCAATGAAGATCAAACATGTCATTGTCACAATACTGCTTCCGATCAACTGTAAACAAGAGCATCCGGACACCAAGTCCAACCATGATGAAATATTCCATTACCGATCCATCTAGAACAATCGATTGATGATGTCATCACAAATCACCACTCAAATGATGTCATCCCAAGGGTATATAAACTCCACGCAAAATCTTCAATAGTCAAGTCAACTACCAGCAGAATCCGCCAGTTCGGAAATTAATTTCATTAGTTACTCAGTACCCTTGTAGTTTAATAGTATTTAAATAGAAATCTTTTTTTGAAAAACCTAAACACAAGAGAAAATAATAATTTGCATGTTTTCCAGGGCTTAATATAAGAACGTAAGGGGATGCAGTCATTCGCAAGATACGAGTTTTGTGTTCCATACAATTTAATTTGTTGTAAATTTCTTGAACTAACAAACATTTAGAGATATATTCCAGTTCCATTTCCTATTCTTAACCATAAAAAACTAAAAGTTTTATTTTACCTTCTATAGGGTGGTCCAAATACAAGCTTCTTTTTAAAAATAAAATAAAATCAATTGTTTTCGGTATTAGAAAGAGCGAATATTCCCATTAGCTATAGAACACGATTTGATTAATTTGGCTGCCTTGGATGGCTTCCCAGAAACACATCCTCTTAAACCAATTTTCCAAGACCTTGTTTCTGGCTATATTTCACGAATAGATTGGAGATATTCGCTTTAAGGGCTTGAATCGTTTACAACAGTTTTGTTTCTATAATACATTCTCAGAAAAAAAAATATTTTACACATATATTACTTTTCATTCTCAATTAGCAATTGCTTAAGTCGTTGGATTTCGCTGGCAACATTGAATAATCGATAGTTAAAAGGAACATGCCTTCAAACAAAGAGAAGCAATCTTTCATATTTTTGAAATTTGGTAGAAGAAGCAGATTGTCTCGGGGCGTGAAGCCCGGTTAGCACACGCTCCACTGTCCTCCGTCCAATAGGAATTTGTCAAACGAGGAGATCGATAAGTATCTAAAACAAATGGACGAGATAATTAAACAAACTATGGACGCTACAATACCGCGGTATCGACGTACGACTAACGAAGACCTGTTCCGCAATCATACTATTGACGCACTGCACCGACAGAAAAGTAGACTTCTGTCAAGACTCAAAAACTTGTACAGACAGTTAATTGACAGACAAGACCCGGAGATTAGGACACTGAAGTCGTCGATTAAAAATATTCAAACGTTAATAAAAGAGAATTACAGAATTTCTGTAAGTTTGTATTGGAACAACAGGGTTCGGGCTGTAAACACCAGCAACCCGAATATGTTCCCGCAAATAAACAAACTATTTCGGAGAAAAAATCAAAACGACCTTCAGTGTCTTAAAATAGCCCGGACAACGGACAACGAACGGTTACTGACAATAGCAGGTATTGATCCAAATGAGGCCGCTGATGATGACGACTTCTTTGTGATCGAGGATCCACAGGAGAAGGTTGAGGCCATAGGGGCGACTTTCCAGGAAATATACAAGGCCACTGATACCATTGGCCCTAATTATGACCTGCACAATCGCGTCTTGGTGCACGACTTCTGCAATCGAAATGAAGTAGAGAACTGGCGATCCGAGGGCTCTGGTTTCACCCGGTTCAGCGAAGAAAATATGGCAAATAATGTCATTACGAGAGAGGGTGACCTACCCCCGTTCATTTCGAAGGAAGAGCTTCTTGAGATCTTCGACACACTCAGGGCTAAGAAATCAGTGGGGACCGATGGTCCGAACATCGTTCTTCGACATCTTCCTCTAGAAGCGGTGGACATTTACACCACCCTGTTTAATAATGCAATGAATAATGCACATTATCTAGCGCATTGGAAAACGGCGGTGGTGCAACCTATCCTCAAAAAGGGAAAGGATGTATCCAATCCGGCAAATCTCCGGTCGATAAGTCTCCTTCCGAATATCAGTAAGGTGTTTGAAAAAGTAATCAATAGAGCTCTGTCTAGGTGGGTTGAGGACATACATATAGTTCCGGATAATCAATTCGGTTTTAAGGCGGGACATGATATCTCACATGCCGCGTCTAAACTGGTGTCCGATATCCAATGGAATAAAGGCAAAAACCAATGTACTGGTGCCTGCCTTGTTGACTTGGAGAAGGCCTTCGACACCATATGGTTAGAGGGTCTTTTCTATAAGCTGACTAGGCTGGGGATCAGTAAACCACTCTTGTACATTCTTTATAATATGCTAACCAACAGACAGTTCATCGTGAAAAATGGCGATGTGACTTCTGTTGGAATATTTAAAATTAAAAATGGTCTTCAGCAAGGCGCGGTCAATTCGCCGATCTTATTCAACATTTATACAAGCGACTTGATAGGTTCACTTCCCCATACTATTGCGTACGCAGACGATTTGATAGCGTACAGAACAGGTCCAAAAATCAAGGTCATTAATACTCTCTTGCAGCGTGACTTCGATAAGATAAGACGATTTTGCGATGACTGGAAGTTGAAAATCAACTTTCAGAAGTCGGAAACCATTCTCTTTAGGACGCCGTTGTCTGGAGCCTCTAGGGATACCAGAAAAAATTGACGAATGTTCTCGATCATTGGACAACACGGACAGCCTCTTGCTTGTCGAAATGTGGTCAGATACCTTGGGATCTGGCTAGATCAGTTTCTGTATTTTGACAAAAATGTAGATGCTGCTCTGGCCAGAGCTAAAGGCGCTTTTGCCCTTACAAAGAGACTATTTTATAGCAGCCAACTCGATGAGAGGGTAAAGGTAATCTGCTACATGGCCCTTATCTGGCCCATGCTGGTATTCGGGTGCCCCGTGTGGTTCAATGTACGAGCAAGCTTAATGGAAAAGATTGTACAGAACACCAGAGTCGGAGTACAAAAATTTTTATCGTAATGAGGTAATTTACAACAGGGCGAACCTAATACGAGTGGACAACTTCGTAATTAAGCTGAATCGAAGGCACATTGCAAGAGCAATGACCTCGACGAATAACCTTATATCTGGGGCTTACTACCCCAATTGCCTTTACCACGAGAGTGTGCGCTCTGATGGCTTCGTTCCACCGGAAGCATTCCGCTACCTAGATCAGAAAGGGTTGATCCAGGATAGATCAGCGGTCCCGTTAATCTTAAATGTCGCTCGGAAAGCTGACGACAGGCGACTCAACTACAACAGAGACGTCGCACACGGCAGTGTGGATTTTCTCAGGTTCAGTAGGGCGGTGGGGAATCGCGATAAGAGGGATGTCGTTCGGCAGCACCAGCATTTCTGGTGGTTGAATGATGGAGAAGATGTTTCGTCGTCATTTCCATCAATTACGGACCAGCCTCACTAATGAGGCAGAGCTGACCAATCTATTTGCTCTGTGAATAGCGATGGCCAGCTTGCATAGGTTAAGGTTAGCATTTAAGAAACACATATATATATTGGTATATACATAGATATATACTAGTATATGTATGTTATTGTGTAAAATGTCTATATGTATGTGTTTGGGAATACTTTTGGATTTAAATCATCTTAACTTTCATAAATTGTTAATTGCTCCTAACTTTATTTCATCTATTTTCTAGTTTATCATTGTCTTGAATAATGTAGTAACACTCTGTAAAGTAGTGCAATTTTCCTTTATTATGTGACTATTTGAAATTTGAAATCTTGTTAACTTACACTATTCTAATCTTTCTCATTTATGCTTTACATTCATTTATCGCGAGTCACTTTAATTTGTTCAACTGTTATACTCAATATTATTCATATCATTAATTTGTATAACACTTTACTCTATGAAAGATCTCTAATAAAATTGTCTCGTCCACTTGGATATCGAACAGCGGAAAGATAAGTAGCATTTTTCATTTCATTTCTTTTACATTGGCTATCTATCCATCGTATTCCTTTACTCCGCGCTGCAAGTGCTGGTCCTTCACATTAAATTTGTTTGATTGCTCGATTATTATAAAACATAAATTTGGTCCGTATCGAGCCGGATTCTTGATTTCGCTTATTTTACATATTCGTACATTGTCGCTGGTCATCATTCATCATCGTGATAATCAAAAATTAATTGATGTAAATTTGGATTAACGGAGATTGCGTTTATCAAATACTCTGGAGTAGATAATTCAACTGCTTCATTTCATCTGGGAACAACTCAACAAAAATTTATCGGTGGAACAATTTGTGATTAATCACTTGATTGGTTTGATTTTTCTCGTGCATAGCCTTCCACGTGGTAAGAAATTTAACTCTTTCACATATACTTACATATACATATATAAATGCATGCATATTTCTAATCGAATATCATAATAAATTCAATAAAAAATAAATTAATTGGAAAATAGACTTGTATTGCAAAAATCGTGTATTCTGTGAGAACATTATTAAACCCAAACGGCACGCGGTTTTAAAGAAAATTTGTGGTAACACGTGGCGATTAATACATTTGATATCAAGATAATCATAACCTTCGTGCACGAAATTCTTAGGTTAATATTAACTTTCATTAAAATGACCGCTCCCGGTAGCCTGGCAGCTTTGCGCGCCTATCGCGGTAATCTAAAAGGTTCGTTAACGAGATTAGCTTATTTCTTGAGATTGTAGAAGTCTTGGGTGTAGAAACAATTCAAGTGCGGTTAGAAAAGCTAGAAGAGATCTGGGAAAAATTTCAGGGGCAAATGTATGAACACGCGGATGACGAAAATTACACCGATACTGAGCAAGAGTTCGAATATTTCGAGACGAAATATCTCATGATAAAGTCAGCTTTGCTTTCAGCTATTCGGCAGCGACAAAGCCCTGAAATAGGAACTTTAGAATCAATTCAGACTCATAGCACACAATCTTCTGCCGAGCAGAAGCTTACCAGCTCAATTCAGCACGGTCATGACTATCTTCCAAAAATCCATATTGAACCATTTCATGGCAATTATCGGGATTGGCCAGCCTTTCACGACATGTTTGAAAGCATGGTCCATCTTAAGTCAAATTTGTCACCATCTCAGAAGTTTCATTTCCTTCGCTCTTGTCTTCGGGATGATGCCTTAAATCTTCTCAATCACATTCCGGTGTCGGATGCTACCTATCAGCAAGCGTGGGATAGGTTAACCAAAAGATATAACAGACCACGTTTTATTATAAACAGCCTTCTTGAGACATTCATGCAGCTCCCATCGATTAACAGTTTGAATGCAAAAATGTTACGCAAAATCTCAGATGTGGCTGATGAAGTTGTGAGAGGTCTCACTTCGTTAAATTCGTTAGAATGCGACCCGTGGATGATTTACGTGCTTTCGAACAAAGTGGATCCAGAAACGCGACAAGCTTGGTCAACTGAAAGTGTCGAATTCGAAAAACCTACGATAGATCAATTTCTGAAATTCTTAGAACGCCGTTGTGAGGCTCTCGTGTCATGTCGCGCATTTATTCGGGAAGGTAACAGGTCAAAGCCTTCGACTTTGAAAAGTATGCATGTGTTGTCATCGAACAACTGCCCCAAGTGTAATGCAGCTCACACGCTAACGCAGTGTACAGAATTTCTTGCACTGAGTCTTGAGAATAAGAGAGACTTAGTAAAATCTAAGAAGCTCTGCTTCAATTGCTTACGTGGTGAACATAATGCGGCTCGTTGTCAGTCCAAATTTCGGTGCAAGTACTGTAATTCGCGTCACCATACATTAGTTCATCTTAGTTCGACCACTACACCTGTTAATAATTCTTCTGAGATCATATCGCATACAATACCTCAAAATCCTTATTCGGAAATCGCTACAACATCGATAAACCCTTCTCAATACGTCACAAATCATTCGTTAAATTCCAATCACTTCCTACCACAGACATTATTGCCTACAGCTGTTGGAAAGGTATTAGGCAGCAGCGGACATTATCATCATGTTCATATGTTAATTGATTCGGGCTCGCAGGTTTCCTTCATAACGGAATCTTGCGCCCAAAAACTTGGCCTTAAACGGAGGAATGCTCGCATTCAATTTAGTGGAATTGGTACAATGTGCGCGGGAAAATCCAGAGGCCTAGTGTCAATGTTGATTTCGTCTCGTTTTGATGAAGCTAGCATTTCAGTTAACGCCTACATTTTATCGACGGTTACGTCAAAATTACCAACGACTTCGTTCAACTGTAGAGATTGGGATCACGTCTCAAAACTTAATCTTACTTTAGCAGATCCATTATTCAACGTATCAAGCGCGGTTGATATTTTGCTCGGAGCAGACGTAGCTTGGGATATTCTACAGGGAGAAATAATTCGCAATCCTAATGGTTATCCAGTTGCCCAAAAAACTATCTTTGGTTGGGTGCTGGCTGGAAAATTATCGTCGGGACAGAGTGAAATAGCTCAGGCAAACCACGCGGTTTATGATATAGACTCAATCTTGCAATCCTTTTGGAGTATCGAAGAAATCGATCCAAAATCGGTGGTGACTAAGGAAGATCAGGAAATCGAAAAACACTTTCTTGAAACTCACGAGAGAGATAAAGACGGAAGGTATGTAGTCCGCCTCCCCTTCAAGACCAAACCTGATTTCGCTGATACCCTCACTGGTGCGGGCGGAACATCAATCAGTGATGCGCGTTTCAAACAAAAACAATTAATCGAACTTCTTGCTAACGCTGGCTTGGAGCTAAGCAAGTGGCAAAGCAATAGTCCAGAACTTCTTCCGGAAGGTGATCGTGGACAACGTGAAACAGTTTTTCTAGATAGTGAACTTAATTCGTGGGTGAAGGTACTCGGTATGTACTGGAACTCAAAACAAGACTGCTTTTCCTTTCGTATACACCTGACTCCAGATGAAACTCTTACAAAACGCCAGATCTTAAAAGACGTTGCACGTATTTTCGATCCCCTCGGGTTTCTTGCTCCTTCGGTTGTGCAGCTTAAGATTCTATTACAAGAATTGTGGCATCGAAAACTTGACTGGGATGATCAACTTCCTGATTGCATCGCCCCGAAATGGAGTAGACTTCGAAAGGATCTACCTGTACTTACATCTATCAACGTATCCCGTCACATCGGTACTATAGATCCTACCTTTCAATTACATGGCTTTTCCGATGCCTCTGCTTCCGCTTATTCTGCCGTCATTTATTCGAGATATACTCTTCCAAACGGGGAAATCCAAACCAACATCGTTGCAGCGAAGACTCGCGTCGCTCCGATTAAACAACTCAAAATCCCACGTTTGGAATTGTGCGGAGCTTTACTACTCGCTCGGTTGCTTGCTGCAGTTCAAAAATCTTTGAATACAACATTCTCAAACGTTTATGCATGGTGTGACTCCCAAGTTGTTCTTTCTTGGCTCTCGTGGCCTTCACGTCAGTGGGACATATTTGTCGGTAATCGAACCTCTGAAATTTTGAACACCATTCCGAGAAACAGGTGGTTTCACATCAAGTCGGATCAAAATCCTGCGGACTGTGCGTCACGCGGAATAGCCCCTTCTGCCTTGATAGAACATTCTCTATGGTGGACCGGTCCACACTGGTTGAAGGAAAATCAAGACGCTTGGCCTATTGCTCAGTTCGTCGAAGAGCATCCAACTTGTAAACAGGAGGAGAGGAAGAAATTTCAACAAACTTGCATCGCCGTTGGATCGGAGCACCCATTCGAGTTCCTGTCATCTCGAATTTCTGCTTGGAATCGTCTCGTTCGCAGTGTCGCCTACTTATATCGGTTTGTTTCAAGGTGTCGCAAAGGATCACGGACCCAAGGTTATCAACTGCTGCCCCAGGAGATTTATGATGCAAAACGAGCTATTATTAAATGGTTACAAAATCTTCATTTTGGAGAACATATAACATATTACGCCAAATATGGCCACTTCGGTAAGAATTGCACTATAGCTAACTTGAATCCATTTCTCGATAATGACCAGGTTCTGCGGGTGGGAGGAAGAATTCAAGAAGCTGACGTTAAACATCCAATAATCATTCCCAAGGGACACACCGTTACGAAACTCATCGCCAAAGACGCACACGAACGATTTCTTCATCCTGGTGTATCGGCACTGTTCTCTCTAATGCGACAAGAGTTCTGGATTATTGGAAGCCGCAACCTGCTGCGCAAGATCACCCATGATTGCATTAAATGTTTTCGGCAGAGAAAATCAACGACGTTCCAAATCATGGGCAAACTCCCAGCACAGAGAATCCAGGCAACCAGGCCTTTCACTCATTGTGGGTGTGACTACGCTGGTCCCATCCCTATTAAAATCAAATTAAGTCGGAAGGTTCAAACCACAAAGGGTTATATATCTTTATTTGTATGCCTTGCTACAAAGGCCATTCATTTGGAACTTGTCAGCGACCTGACAACTGAAGCATTTCTCGCAGCTTTACGTCGCTTTATCGCCCGTCGTGGTAAGCCCTCTCACATGTACTCGGATAATGGGACAAACTTCCGTGGGTGTGCAAAGGTATTATCTGAGATGCATAAGTTAATCTTATGTGAGCAACATAACACCATCGTCGCTGAGTCACTTGCTAAAGATTCTATTACTTGGCACTTCATTCCCCCTTCCGCACCACACTTCGGCGGCTTGTGGGAAGCAGGGGTGAAGTCAGTCAAGCAGCATCTTCGTCGTGTGATACTCGTAGGTTCAGACGTGCTAAATTTCGAACATTTATATACCCTGTTGACCCAGATAGAAGCCATTTTAAATTCTCGCCCCCTTTGTCAAATTTCCGATAATGATCTCGATCCACTAACTCCAGCTCATTTCATTTTAGGTGAGTCCTATTCAGCTGTGCCAGAACCATCGCTTGAAGTACCAATCAATCGACTCTCCAGTTGGCAAGCACTTCAAAATAAGATCCAAGGTTACTGGAAGCGATGGAGCATGGAATATTTGACCTCACTCCAGCACAGGCCACGTTGGGCTCATCCTCAGATTAACCTTCAGTTAAATGACTTGGCGGTCATCAAGGACAGTAATCTACCGCCTGGAAAGTGGGCCATGGGCCGTATTATATTTCTATATCCGGGTAAAGATGGACAAGTTCGCGTTATGAAACTTAAGACCGCAGCTGGAGAGCTACTTCGCCCAATACACAAGCTAGCTTTACTCCCAACGTGCTGAAACTGTGTTCCAGGGGCGGGGGAATGTTTGGGAATACTTTTGGATTTAAATCATCTTAACTTTCATAAATTGTTAATTGCTCCTAACTTTATTTCATCTATTTTCTAGTTTATCATTGTCTTGAATAATGTAGTAACACTCTGTAAAGTAGTGCAATTTTCCTTTATTATGTGACTATTTGAAATTTGAAATCTTGTTAACTTACACTATTCTAATCTTTCTCATTTATGCTTTACATTCATTTATCGCGAGTCACTTTAATTTGTTCAACTGTTATACTCAATATTATTCATATCATTAATTTGTATAACACTTTACTCTATGAAAGATCTCTAATAAAATTGTCTCGTCCACTTGGATATCGAACAGCGGAAAGATAAGTAGCATTTTTCATTTCATTTCTTTTACATTGGCTATCTATCCATCGTATTCCTTTACTCCGCGCTGCAAGTGCTGGTCCTTCACATTAAATTTGTTTGATTGCTCGATTATTATAAAACAGTATGTATGTGTGTATTGTGTAGGTAGGTTAGGTAGACTAAGGTTAATTTTAAGTTAGATATTAAATTTTTATAAAAAATAAAAAATTATGTCCATATGCTAAGTTTTTTTCAAATTCTTTTCTTAGCCTTAAGCATAGAAAATAAGTATTAATAAACAAAATGTAAACAAAGTCGAAAGACATAGATATAAGAATTTAGAGTAGCTTAGAGTGCCTGTGTGGGGCCAGTAAGTTAGTATAAGTTTGTTAAGTAATTTTAAGCTAGCAATTAAGCATTTTTTGTTAGTATGTAAGAGTTAATGATTTAGAAAATAAAAATGCATTTAAAACTAAACTAAACTAAACTGCAAATAGAAGACGAAGTTGACAAGTTCATGGAGATCATCCAAAGAGCTGCGTTTAACAACACTTCCTTTCGAACAAGAGGAATAAAACACGGAAAGCAAATATACGCGCCCAATATAGAAGGCCTCCTACGGAGGAGATGGCAATAATCACGTGCGCCCCCGCAAAAATTCTATTTGAACCGATTATCAAATAAGCTAAAGCAACTGCTCCAAGAATATAAGAACCGTGAGACTTCTAAATACCTCGAAGGCTTGACTGCGGACAAAAGTTCCAATTATTCGCTCTGGAAAGCCGTGAAGTCGACTAAAAAACCTGTTACGCAATTGCCACCGATAAAAACAGCCAACGGCAAATGAGCAAAAGGAGACAAAGAGAAAGCGAATTTGTTTGCCGACCACTTGAAAGAAACTTTCAAGCTTTGGCACAAGAACTTAATCTCAGAACAGGATCTGATAACTACAATATAAAATCCGTATCAGACAGCTAAAGCAAACAATAAAAAACATAAAAAATAATAAGGCTCCAGGATACAATTTGATTACAAGTGAAATTCTAAATGAGCTACCTCGAAAAGCGTTTGTCAAGCTCCTCCACATTATAAATGCTTCCATGAGACTTTTATACGTTCCAAGCCAATGGAAAGTCGCAGAAGTCATAATGGTTCCAAAACCGGGGAAAAGTCCTAACGACAAAAAATCATAAAGACCCATTTCACTCCTGCCGATAATTTCAAAAGTCTTCGAAATTCTTTTGCTTAAACGTTTAAAACCGGTAACTGAAGAAAAACGATTGATCGGATCACCAGTTCGGCTTTAGGGCCAAACATTCCACAATCGACCAGGTCTATCGGATAACAAATGTAATTGAAAACGCGCTAGAGGGAAAAAAGATATGTTGTCGCAAGCCTTCGATAAAGAATGGCACGAGGGCTTGAAGAATAAGCTACAACAAATTTTACCGAGAGAAATGAATAGAATACTCGAATCTCATCTTGAAAATAGACTGTTTCTGGTTAAATATGGGATTGAATACTCTGAATTCAAGGAAATTCAAGCTGGCGTTCCACAAGGAAGCGTTCTGGGGCCATACCTATTCTTACTGTACACTAGAGACATACCTCTAGATGAAGAGATTATGGTAGCCACGTTCGAGGATGGCACGGCGATCCTCGCCACAAAACTTCAACGAGCTCTGAACAAAATATTTGAGTGGACGAAGAGCTGGCGAAACGAGACTAAGTCAACACACGTCAATTTCACGTACAGAAAGATAAACAACTTACCTTTATTCATCAACTCGGTACAAATACCGTATGCAAACGAGGCAAAATATTTGGGACTGACCCTAGACGTAAAACTGAAGTGGAAATCACACGTAAAAAAGAAACGTGAAGAGCACGAAATCAGACTAAGAGAAATGAATTGGCTTATCGGAAGATACTCTAAACTAAGCACATGTAACAAGCTGCTTATATACAAGCAAGCACTAAAACCTTCGTAGACTTATGGTATACAACTATGGGATTGCACCAAACCAAACAATATATCTGTCCTACAGACATTATAGAACAAAGCGCTTAGAGCAATCGTAAATGCTCCATGGTATATAAGGAATAGCGATATTGACCGCGATCTGGGAATTGCAACCGTGAAAGACGAAGTAACAAGACTTGCTTGTAAACTTCACACTCGTCTTGTGCATTATTGCAACCAGGAAATAATCCGAAGATTGGACGAGACAAATCTTGTGCGGCGACTTCAAAGAACAAGACCGTTCGACTTAGTGCCTTAAGGAGAAACCATATGAAATAACGGTAATAGTAGGTGCCTTCGCTGGAAAGCTACCTACCAAATGCGATAAACTACAGAAGCTTGAGGTACTTGTTAAGGAAACTTAGTCGTAGTGTTATAGAAAATGGGAGGTTTTGTAGTTAGTAAGAATCTCACACTACCATGAGGGTGTGTTTATGGTGGGCGCTGCTATGCCACTGTGGTAGACAGTAGGTGCTCGTGCTTATGGCGCCTGATGTAGTGGTGTGGTGCTGCTCTTATGAGTGCGTGCTTATGGAGTCTATGAAGGTTTTTACCTACCCACGGAAAAAAAAAACAGACTCGAACCGAAATCTACACGTAGAGCAGATTCCTATAAGAAAAAAAGTGGCCGTAGGTAAAATGTACTAAACAAGTAAGCTGATTACGGAGGTATTGGCTACATTGCAGTAGTATGTACCTACTGTCAAGCACGGACATGGAAAAGTGAGCCGAAAGGGCTGTGTTGTTCATTCGCAAAGATTCACTTACATCCACTACAAAGACCATCCAAAATTCAAAGAGATCTTACAAAATTCAAAATAAGAACGCAAATAAATTTTTGATTAAACCTACAGTTAGTTGCAATAATTTTAGGACATGCGTAAGTCAGTCTTCGGGAGGTTTTTTTTTTTTGTAGATCCGGTTAGAGTACCTCACAGTGTATTTCGAATACAACAAAAAAAAGAGAAGATTCCAATCACAAAACTCATATGCATTTCACATCACCCAGTTTTAATTAGCCACACTTTATTTGTTTTTGCCTATAAATTTTGTTGTACGCGGAGTTTTCTAACATTTATGCTGTATTTTTATTTTTTTCAATTAGGCAAAATATTCTTACTTTAAGTGCACTTGGAATCAAGTATTATCTTTTATTTTTAGTTTCACACTTCGGGACAATTAAATTCCTGCTAGTGCCACAATTGATTTTGAGATTCTTCACTATAAACACTTATTCTAGGTCTGCCTTCCTACGTGATTACGTATCACATTTCAATGCAGTCTACGATAAATTCAACTTTTAATGCATTTAGTCTTAGTCTCTCAACGATTGAAACAGAGGCCAACTACATCGTGAAAGCTAAGAACACGATTCGGTATCTATTCCACTTGTGATGTATTCCTGCAATCGAAAACGTGACTGGAATGACTGCCAATCGTTTAAATTTCAGATCTAAGGAATTTGCAACGTACTCATGGCAAACGAGTCGATATTTTCTTCTTTTGTTAGCATTGAACTTGTGGAATACGAAGAGAGGAAAATTCCAGCACATGGACCTCTAGATGATACTTTCGTTTTGGAACATTTTTTCTTCCTATGCGAAGGAGGTTTGGCATTATTTAGGCTATTATTTATGAAAATTCTGGAGGTCATGGGATGATCCATCATGCTAACAAAGTTAACTAAAAATGAGGAAATAAGATCTAGTATCCATTACATTCAAGCATATGAGAATGGTGAACACTTTCTTTTAGCCTTGTCATTTAGTGGTTTCTGGATAAAGGAGATTGCAAAGCACTCGTATTCACTGCACGGAATTGTATGGATTCATATCAAATGAGTGTAATAAGAAAAACCATGTGGATATGTGAGTATCATAGATTGTCACTGAAGCCAAGGAAATTTATGAAATTTGTACCGGAGTGCTTGTGGAGCATGAATGGCATGTTCACACCTTTGAACACTTCTGTAAGAAATACGAGTATACGGTATTGTCTAAGACAAGAAGCCTTACAAGGTTCTTGAAGAATTTAATTTTCAATGAACGAACATTTTAACAGTTAATGCATTTGTTTAAAGCTGTATTTTGCTGCTTGTGGTTGTGTCTTGTAGCACTGTAGCACCTGTTTAGATGAGTTGAGACCGCGATGCCATCTTTTGATCATCCCGTTATTTTGAGGATGATAAGGGTTTGTCTTGTGATGTTTGATGTCTATTTTACTGTGAAGATTGTGTTTACAAACTGCCTTCCCATGTCCGTTGAAATCCTTAGCGGCACACCGAACCTCGAAAACCATCCCGAAATTAACGCTATAGCTTAGGTCTCAGCTGTGATGCCTGGTATAGGATAGGCCTCGGGCTATTGACAGAAACGATCGATGCATGTTAATAAGTAGCTGTTCTTTGATGAAGATGGTAGAGAGCCAACTAATTATTATACATAAGTATATCAACATTGATGTGCTCGAACTGACCACCTGGTATGGCATAATTGGCTACCAGTGTTTGGTTTTGCCTCTGAATCTTGTCCTTCTGGCAGAAAAGGCATTATCTGGCGAATTCGGGAAACCTCTTCGCATCTGCTTTGACCCCGGGGTGGGACAAGTGATGTTAATGATTTATTAGAGCTCTCTCAAAGACTTCGCCAAAATAAGTCGCACTCGATTGGCAGACTTATCACAATAAACCTGTAATTTGGTTCCTGGAAGAGAAAGTAGCTTTACGGTTAGTGAATGAAGACGTTATTGATAAGCTTTTGAATTTCTTCGTCGTGAGATTGTTCAGATGCGATGGTATCCCAGTCAAACGCATAAGTAGCAAGCTCTATCAGTCGAGACAACGTGTCAGCGACGTTGTTGTCCGTACCCTTCACAAACCGGAAGGTTGTGCTGAATTGGGCGATGAAGTCTAGCTGCCGAATTTTGTATTGGCGATGCTCTGTCCAGCTTTTTCTGGAACACAAAGACGAGCGGTTTATGGTCCGTGTGTATGCAGAACTCTAACTAGATGACGAAAGGGAAATAGCTAAGAGCTCTCGGTTGGAAGTACTATACTCTTTGTTTTTTTTCTTTTTTTTTTTAAAGAACTTAATACTCAAGTGGGTATGACTACACTTATGATGGCAACGCATGTGTTAAGTTTTTTGGAAAATGGAATAGATAGAGAAAGAAAGATTTTTCGGCCCAGAGGCTATTTCACTCCATGGGTGGCATCCAGCTTTTAATGGGAAGACTAAATTCTTAATGGAAGTTAGCTTGTTGTTAATTTCTACTCAACTACTCATCTTACTTGATTTTTGTTGACTGAAAAAATTAATGTCTTTCGGACGCGGTTGGGATTCGAACAGGGAACCTTCCGACTTGGAAGCCAGTCCACTATAACTTGAGCTATGGCGATTCGCTTAAATTTTTTTAAAAAAAAAAAGCAAAACCCAACGGGTTTGCAATTACATCGAAGACTTGGTATCTGAGGTATCCGTACTGATGGAGTGTAGCGTTCGTCAGGTCTGTTTTTCGCCGTTGAAAAGCCGCTTCAGCTTCAGCCGTCCAGATGATTGGTGTAGGATCGTCCTTCCTGTTTTCTTTAATGAGACTCTGAAGTATGGCCTAGTTACTTATAGCAACTTGATCTTCTCGGCATGCGGCTGGATGTCTTCACTGTTGACCTTGTGTCTGAGGAATCGGACTTCATTTTTCCGAACACACACTTTGAGACCGTAGTAGTTCAATCTTCTAAAAACTTGGCGAAGATGTTGATGTTCCCTTTCGTTCGTGGAAGCGGCGCATATATAATCCAGATAGGAAAACGAAAAACCCTCTCAGCCTCGTAACACTTCGTGAATATGACGCTGAAAATTTTCGCGGCATTTCGGAATACAAACGTCATATAGCCAAATGTCTTCGGCTTTTTCTTGACGTGCGTTTGACCGTCAATTAGCTGGTTACCCTTCAGGTCGAGATCGTAATTTTTAATAAAGTCCGCACCGATGGGCTTTTACACATATTGTAGAACTCAATGAATGTCCAGAAAAAGGCATGCCGTAGACCTAGGTCAACCGTCAATTGTATTGTGCCGAAAGTTCGAATTTCACTGTAGTTAACTGCAAACAGTGGCACAGAATTAGAAGGAGAAAAACGATTGTTATACCTTGCTGGAACTACGGAAATGTCGGCTACATTGCCGATTTCGCTGATTCGAAACTTTTCGTGAAGAATTAATCGGTTAATGTGTTAGTTAGTGGGTTGTTCATTTGTGTTCTCACTAACGAACACTTAACTGCGGGTGTGGTTCTAGCACATGGAATACTTCACCTCAAATTGATCACAATGAGAACTTGGACAACGACGGCAATTGTGGCTACGAAAGAATAAATAAGACTATAGAAAATGTTTGTTTAATTATTCAGTTACAAATTAGATTCAAAGATAACCTGATCGTGAGCGACGATTGCGATGAAAAATCTAACACCCGACTGACTAAATACAACAACAAAAGCTGGGTACATATACATATATAGTTAGTTAAACGGATATGCATATGTTACAGAAAGTTTACTATAAATGCTTTCGTGCTGCCAATATATATTACGTTTACTTTAATATTCAAAATGTTATTGGAAGTCAATGTGGAATGTATTGTGTCGCCACAAGACTTCCCCAAGTCTATATGTTTAACCGGCTTCAAGCGTTTGGAGACTACCGGTGGGGAAAAAGAAAAATCGCACTTTTTGTACATTTATAAATGCATGCAAAGCAGCACCACATACGTACTTACCTACATATATGAAACAATACCACGCTAGGCACTCCTTCTGCAAACCGGAGCAGTGATCTCGTGGTGAATATTCGTACCACAGCTCGAAGGTTTTCGGGGGCGAGTAATATGATGCAAAAGTTTCGAACTAGAAAACGTATTATGGCAACGTAAGCAGGGCACCCTGCTTGAACTTGCAACCGGAAGAGTACAAAATGTATTATTATGGAAGTTACCGTCATATCGATAGTACTGCATCTGCATCTGTAAAATTTAAAAAAAGGAAAGAGGCCACCTCTGTGTGCTTAATTTGCGAGAATGGCTAAAAATATCCATCAACCTAGAATAAGAACTAAGCGCACAAGGTGTATGGAACAATTTCGAAGGAAAATGTAAAAGTAGTACGGAAACTCTGTTTGGCATTTCTAAAGGCCGGCTGGGCATGAATAAAGAAACGTGGTGGTGGAACGACGACCCTGAACAAGAACAAAAGACAAGCTTTTAAATCATGGGCTAAGTACAGTAGAAATAGCAAAACCGATTATGTTTATTCTTGAGTTAGACTTTCAATGGTACAAAAAATAGGCTTATAAATGAACTACCAAAATCTTGCAAGAGTTTCTATTGACAAAATGTATTGAAAATGAGCGGGGAAACCTACTAACGAAGGACTACGAGATTTGCAATAGTTGGAATGAAGTCTTAATGCCTTACTAAACGAAGAATTTAAACGCAGTACTATTCCCTCGGCTTTCACGGAGAGGAAACAGTAGATTTAATGGACGCTACAATTATAGAAGCGATTAAAAGAATGAATCCGGGGTGTGCAGTCGAAAAGGATAACTAATCTTCCGAAGGGTGGACGACAACCGCAAATCTTGGGTTTAGATGGCTCACAATTTTATTAAATAAAATGATGAGAGGCTGTCGAGTACCTGGTTCTACTATGTAAATGCATGGCGACAACTACCGATCGGTGAAACTAATGCCACATACTTTGAAAATACACCAGCGATTTCTATTAAATTCCATGAGAATACGGCTTTGGGGGAGGTAATAATATGTAGATAATAGTTTACGAAATCGGAAAAAGTTTCTAACTGAGCTCCCACAGATCTTATTTGGAGAGCGCTAAAACCTAAAAACCCAAGACGTAGAATGATACAAAATGATACCAGGATATTACAGCGTACAGCAAAAATAACCAGAGGATTTGCAGTTAAAGCTTGGGAAAGATATTTTATTGAGTCAGCACATCAATGAGTCCGGAACAACTTCTCTGATTTTCACCGACGATAGTGCTATTAAATATGTAACAGCCCTGCAAGCAACTCTTAATAATTGGAGAAGATAACGAGGGATGAATTAATCGTATTAATTCCGTTTTCCGGAATAAGCAAACCCAACTCCTGAAAGCTATTGAGATGGAGTTATTGTACCAAAGTGCGAAAAACTTAAGTGCTTGGATTCTCTTGTTAACCTCCAAGGAATTTGTGATATTGCACATAGGGTCTGAAAAATTCCGCATAAACTTAGGAGTTTGTTATACATGACAGCTTTGACATACGCATCGCAATGCTTGACAATGTACGAAAAATATAAATATATTGTATATGATGTAAAGCGACGGGAATGGAAATGTTACAAATGTTAGTAGGTGTAACAAAACGTGATCGCGTAAGAAGTAAGCGCATCCGCGGAAGTTTTCACATTAAGAAACCGAAAGTAAAGAAATTTCAGGCTAATAAATCAGCTGGTTTTGCCATGCTCAAAAAAGGTAGTCGGATAATCTGCTCCAAAAAGCAATAGAGGCTCAAATTCGAGCCGAGTTTCAAAAAAATTGACTGACAAAAAAAATTTGTATCATGCCGAAGAAAGCAGGAACTCCTGTCCTCACTGACGCGATGATCCAAAATAGAGTGGCCTATAGAAAGGTTATAAGGTCCACAAAATTAGCCAACACCATAAGCCTTGTAATAGGAATACAGATACGTGGAGAAATATATAACATTAGATGTAATTCTATGCGTTACATATTTCAACAATTAATAAAAGGGGAACACGAATATTACATATACTCGTAGCATTGATTCCGCTTACTTTCATAAAGTCTAATATGTATTATATGATTTGAGTATTAGTCATACTGCAGGCTGGTTGGTTTAAAGTTTTAGTCCTCGTAACTGTAAGGATATACAGTTGCGCTCAAAATAATAGTAGTGGGAGTCAAAACATAATTTGTAAGCTTTTGTTTTCTATTTTGACTGTTTTTTTATGAATTTTACTGTAAAAACAGTTACATAATGACAACACAAGAATCTCTTTACGACGATATATGCAAACTTGTTGTTTTGTAGAGCAAATTCGGCGAATGTGCAGCTGTTATGATGTAGCGGATTTCGTCCGATCAAAATAATAGTAGTGCTTTGAGTGATTGATACCAGATTCAAATATTCTTATATTTTAGCATCGACAAATTCTGCAAAGTAGTATCGTGTTCTTTTATGAATTTTTCATAACATTTATATAAAAATTCTTTAGATTTTCATAAGCAATGGGTAGAGGTAAGCTTGCACACCTGAAAATGGCTAGGATATGAAAAAGTGAATTTCCGAGGGCAAAACCTATTTAGAAATTCATAACCTTATTTATTGCTCACCAACAACAATTAGGAATGCTATAAAGTACTCCCCAAGGCCAGAAACACGTAAGCCTGTAATGTCGCGAAAACTGATCAAAAGCGTGGTTAGGCATTCAAGGATCAATCCCTTTACTCCAGCTACGGAGATTAGGGACATGTTTAGCGTAGATGGTAGTTTGAGAGATAACGATACGACTGCCCACAGTCCGCGGAAAGTGCTTTTAGTGACAACAAAATATGTGGCCAAAAGAATTCGCGAATTCGCGAAGGATCACTTAAATTGGTTAGCAGAGAAGTGGAAAAAAATTTTGTGTTCAGACGAGTCAAAAATCGTTTGATATGGTGGAAAGGGATCTCGTCTTTATGACAGAAGCCCTCCAAAAATAGAATTTAATACTCAGTATACGACAAAAAAAAATAAAACATGCAGGATTCAGCATCATGGTTTGGGCATGTTTTTCTTTTAATGGTGTTGGTGCCCTCTACTGCATTAAAGAAGTTTTGGATCAACATCTATACATATAAATCTTGGAGGAAGTATATGCTGAGGAGGGAATGCCACTGATATGGGTCTTTCTACAAGACAACGGTCAAAAGCACATTAAAAAAACTTTCTAAGCAGTGGTTTCTTGCTAACCGGGTTAAACTACTATTCACCAAAATAAAAACAGCTGTGCAATTTGTACGAAACATTTATTATCGTATTGTTTACAAACCAAATAAACATAAAGGAATAAAAAAAAATAGCTTCCCTTAAAAGGGGGTAGCGGCATATAAGAGGTGAAATATTTCAAAACATTGTTTTTCTACTCATAATGTTTTTAGACATTTTTTGATTTGCCAGCTAATTCTTGCGTGACACATGACATATCGTAATGATTTTTCTAGCTTTTGACGATAATATCCTACACCAGGTTGAGGTAAGCCTGGAACCAATGAGGACGAAGATCGAGCTTTATATTGTGTTGTCTGACTTACGTAAGTTAGACAACGTCGAAACTGTAACTGATCCATGCTGTCACTGTGACTTATAACATAGCCATATCTACCATGTATGTGAACAACACCCACCACCACTTTTTTCCGTGAATTGCAATCCAAGTGAAATGCAAGTGAAATATATGGATCCCTTTCATCTACCCCGTCCATATTTTTATTATAAGTTTGAAATATTGTAGTTTTCGTATATTGACATCAGTCTTTTCACATTGTACAGGCGAGCAATGTTTTACAACTCGCAAAGGTTCAGTGGTGTCATAATTCGTTGGCATTGTGCAAACACTGTTATCTCTCCACATCTCTAATAATATTTAATTCTTTTTATCAAACCTGTAATTGTATGAGGCACGGTTTTCTTTCTTCATCTCTTTAGTACTTCTCAATGGACATTTCTTTGTTCTATTATCCCTTATTGTTTCACGATATCCTTCTTTTTTGATCTCTACTAAGAGATCATACTTGATGAGTTGTTGGATCAGTCCCCAGTTTCTGAAGCAAGCTTTTCACTATTCTTGGTCCTAAACGATCGGTAGAAACTTCTAGGGTTTTTCCACAGTACAAATCAAAAGTATAGCAATATCCTGTAGAACTTGCTGCTACCCAAAACGTACGGGTTTACCTCGAATGAATTGCTTAGCAGGATGATGTCCAAAATACTTTACCACAAAATGAAGATTCTCTTTGATATCCCGAAATTTTTGTCTTGGCATGGAACTTGGTACCATTTCAATACCTACATCTTCATCATGAGACCAGTACAAATCCTCCCTGGATATCTGACAATATCAGTATGCCTATGAACTTTTTCAAATCAGGAGAGTCTAGGTGAAAAGTGTCCTATTGTTTTGATTATCATATAAAACTGTGTTTTTGATTATCAGGCTAAACACTTCTTCGTCAAAATTTTTTTAAAATATTTGTACCGGTGGGAGACCTGGGAGCTCTTCTTTTATCGTTCCCTATCTGTCTAGCACATCAGTTCTTTCTTCGGTTATAGAACAATATATTGTGTGAACTCTTATCCCATATGACTACTCTCTTTTACCTTTTCAGCCAAAGGTTCATCATCGCTGCTGCAACTATCGTCACTTTGAATGAAGTCCTTGTTATACCTAAAAACCTCTACATTACCAGGCATATCATGCGACAAAGAGGGGGTAACCATGTCTTCGTCGACACATTCTTCTTTATCTGTCACGGCGCTAGGCTCTGGCGGTATAACCTCGGAGCCATAGTTGCCTTCACTGTCACTATCTTCTAAAATGGCATGAACTGCTTCCTCTAAGCCAGTGATTCCTAAAGTGGTCCAGGTGGACCTCCAGGGGTCCACGAGAGGCTCGACAGGGGTCTACGTTGGCATGAAAAAAAAAATTGGGGTTCACCAGTTGTAAGTGCGGGTCCACGAATATTTATCTGGTTTCGATAGTAAAGAAAAATTTTCTCAGTTAGGCTGGCATATGGATCAGATAGCCTATTCATTTAGCATTAATTGTCTTTTTTTAAAACCTCCCTCCCGCAAAGCGGAGCCCGCCCGCAACGCTTGTTCAGACGTGCAAAGGGGCGAAATACGACTTGTAATGTGCTTGCAATCTTGCATGAACCTGTTTGATTCCTCACCAATATACATAAATACGAATGCTGCCAAGGGCATACGCTACTCATTTGTTTCCGGAATTTTGAAAACAAAAGTGTGAGTGAATCGATGTCAATGTTTTCTAGTGCCGGAAATGGTAAGTACCTTCCTATTTGTAAATTTGGTATGCATACTTCTACTTTATATTGTAATAATACATATTGTATTTGATATGGTTGTGTGTAGTATGTATGTAATAAAAATTAAATACCAAACAGAGCCATTATTCGATACTTCTTTAAAATAAAGAAAACCGAGAAAAAATGAACTTTTAGTATCTACTGTTTATTATAAAATTATTTATTTGCCCGACTGTGGCGATGCACTAAAGGAGAGATACACATATGATTACATGTAGGTAACTGAATCTAAGAAGTTGATTATTTAAAATTTGGTTTTTTTCCATCAAACGCAGACAAACTATTGTTCATATGCCTTTTATGCAACAAAGTTTTGAGCAATTACTCTATGAAACAATCGAAGCTCGAATATCATCTAAGAAAATGTCATCCTGATAAAATTGGCAAAGATTTAAAATATTTTCAAACATTGAAGGAAAAATATGAAAAGAAGTCCACCGTGCACAGTATGCTCGGTTCAGCGTCTCAAAGTAACTATGATGGCTTGCGAGCATCTTACAATATCTCATTGCTTATAGCGAAATCTGGAAAACCGCACACCATCGAAGAATAGTTAATTTTATCCGTTGTTGAAGAGGTTTTAAAAACTGTTCTCCACAAACCTCCATTTGACGTACTCAAAAGAATTCCTTTGAGTAACAATACTGTACAACGACGCATTGATGAAATGAGTTCTGATATTGAAAGCTTCTTGTGCAGTTATTTGCAAACAACTCATTTTTCTATTCAACTGAACGAGTCAACTTTACCTGGTAATGAAGCATTAATATTGGCATATGTTCGCTTTGTTATGGACGAATAAATCCATGAGGAGCTGATATTCGCGAAAACTTTGGAGACGGACACTAACGGCGAATCAATATTTAATGTCCTGAGTGATTTTTTTAAGAAAAAATCGATTCCATTTGGAAACATCATTTCGGTGGCCGCAGACGGAGCTCCTGCCGTGTTCGGCGATATCGTGTGTTTATAAGTCATCTTAAAAGAATTGCAGAAGTAACTGCAATTCACTGTTTCATCCACCGACAACACCTGGTAGCGATAAATTTGAGTGATAGATTGCACCAATCGGTTCGATTTGTGATTAAAGCATTTAACGAAATAAAAAGCGATTATTTGCACAATTGTGCAACGAAACGCTGGTTGTCGAAAGGTGCATGTTCAACGAGATTTTACTCACGTTTTGAATAAGTTTTCGAGTTTCTGGAAAGTAAAGATCCAGATTTAGAAGAAATCCTGATCAAATTGAAAGCATATATCGCGTATTTGAAAGTTCTGTTCAAAAAATTCAATAACATTAACTTGCAGTTACAAGGGGACAGCTTAAATTTAATTAAAACAAAGGGTGTAATTTCGGCCTTACTTGGAAAATTAAAATTTATGAAGGCAAAATATTAATCGACGAGTACTCTCCCAGAAATAGATTTGAAGATATTCTAAGGATGGAAATACCACCATGGATCATAAATCTATTTGATGAAACGGAAGTGTCGAATGTGGTATTACACGACGAGGTACTCGAGCTTAGCACCAATGAGGGACTGAAGGTGAAATTTAAAAAAGGCTATCAAACATTTTGGCTGCAGGCAGAAATACCCGAAAAATATCCTGGGCTATGGGAAATTGCGAGAAAACTTTTGATAGCGTTTCCCTCGTTATACCTTGTCGAAAAAAGTTTTAGTGTCGTTACAAACTTATTAACAAAAAAAAAAAGCAGAAAGAACATCACAGAACAGGGAGATTTGCGGTTATTCCTTACAAAATTAAAGCCAAATATTGATAATATCATGACGTCAATCCATCAATTACATCCCTCCCATTAAAATTATGACTTTGTTTTTTTTTTTATTGTTGATTTGCATTGCCGAAGTTACGATACGTTATTAATGGTTAATGTTAGTTCTATAAGAAATTATACTATTTTTCTTTTTATTTTTACCACACCGAATTTAGGGTTGGAACTCAGCCGCGGTGCAGATTTAAATCATTAGATCTAATCTTCACGTTTTTTGAGCTTTGGGAATATGGTAAAAATGTAGCAGCAGCACCGAAACCAGGTTAATTTTGAAAATGGTCTACGAGAAAAAAAAAATTGGAAACCTCTGCTCTAAGCCTTTGTAACAATTAGAAACGTTAAAAAGTTTCGAAGTCATTATAACAAAAACCAGAAACAAAAAGTACAATCGTTATATGCGTTCGACCGCTGTACGCAACTAGGTACAGTACTGTTTCAAGCACAATTTCACAAAAAATATATGTACATAAAAAAAATATTGGACATATGTATAATAAAAAAATAGAAAACTTATGGTGCAAAGTCACATAGTTCCCTCACAGTGGCAGATTTTATAAATACCCACTCAAACTGTTATTATTTCGTTGCGCTATGTATCTAATATTAAAATGAGTGGAAAAAAATCACAATATCCTTAAAGAATTTATAACTACCCTAAATTGTTTTCCTGTACCATTAGGTACAGAGGCTCCAAATGGGTTTGTATTGGGGGCTTCATCAACCCAATTGAGAACCATTGGTTCTGCGTTAAGAAGACTGTTGCTACTTGTAGACCAACTCATAATAACAATGATATTTGGGCAGCTGTGCAACAGTTGTGGATTTCGATATCAGTGGAAAGGCGTCAGCAACTAAATATTAATTTGAGATAAAAAACACGATATTTTTTTCCTGAAAAAATTTCGAACTAAATTTGCATTTTTGTTTTTCTTCAAGATAGATGTGTAGCGCATTACTATTTTTATTTTTATTTTTATTATTTTTATTCAAAAATAAGCTTGTACACATTCAAAATTATTTTATTTAATATTAAATTCTGGATGCAAGCTTGGTTTTAAAATAATAGTTTTATCAACATGTGTCGATGCAGTCGATGTGACAAAATAATTACGAGAAAATACTTGATAAACCAGAATACAAAATAACGTGAAACTTTGATTAGAAATGTGCTATCAAAACCCATATTTTGAAGACCAAGGCCCAGTAGTAGAAACAAACAGTTCTTGGCCACAACGTACAATGATATTAGCTGAAAACATTTCTGCAGCCCTAGACAGTCTTCGAAATAATCCATCAAACACAACTGTTTCTGGGAAATGTTACCATAACTTGATTGATAACTTTTTGATATCCGAATTGGATGGCTGAGGCCTGATTTGTGTCCCACGAGACAGTGCAACTCCACATATTGGGTCTACAAGTAAGTTTCCAGCTTTTTTTTCCCAAAATTTGAAGTTTTATTATGAAAACATAGTTACAATGCTTTATTCAAAGTATCGTCCATCGGAAGCTACAACTTTCCCCCATCTTTCTGGCAATTTATGAATTCCGAACCAAAAAAATTTCTCGTCTTTCGAGGCCAAGAACGTATCGAGCCAATTTTTGTTTTCCTCTACTGAGCTGAAGCGTATTCCCGTAAGAGCGTTCTGCATCGAACGAAACAAGTGGTAGTCAGATGGTGCCAAGTCTGGACTGTAAGGCGGGTGAGGCAGAATTTCCAATCCACTATTTTCCAAATAGTTTTTCACCGAAACCGCAACATGTGGCCGAGCGTTGTCGTGATGAAAAATGACGGACTCATGCCTGGTCTCATATTCTGGCCGTTTTTCTTTTAATGCCCGCTTCAAACGAATTAGTTGGGTTCGATACAATGGTCCTTTGATGGTTTCACCACTCGGAAGCAGTTCGTAGTATGCGACACCTTTTTGATCCCACCATATGCAGAGCATGACCTTATTCACGTGAATATTTCGTTTCGGCGTCGATTGGGCGGGCTCACCGGGCTTTGTATACGATTTTCTGCGTTTAGGATTATCATAACAAATCCATTTCTCATCACTAGTGACAATACTATGCAAAAATGATTTATTTTTATACCGCTGCAGTAACATTTCGGACATGCAAAATCGCCGTTCGACGTCACTTGGCTTCAATTTGTACGGCACCCAGTTTCCAACCTTTTGAATGAATCCCAGTGTTTTTAGGCTCAGGGAAACAGCTTGTTGCGTGACGCTCAATGATGCAGCAAGTTCTTCTTGAATCTGAAACGGATCCTCATCCAGTAAAGCGTCCAATTCCTCGTCTTCAAAACTTTTCGGCTTTCCGGGGCGATCTTTGTCTTCAACTCCAAAATCACCACTTTTGAACCGTTTGAACCATAAGTTTCCGAAAGCAAACGATAGGCCTCAGCCGCACTTTTCTTCATATTAAAGAATAAAAGCAGCGCTTCTCGCAAATGACGTTTATTTGGCTGGAAACTTGCCATGATTTTGCTCGATAAAATGTACGACACCGATAGAACTGCTCAAATATAACGCTGCAAAGTTGTTGACAGATACAATACCTACAAATAAAACACATGGAGTCTGACATTTCTGCCCGGGATCCACTGGTGGCGCCATCTCTGACAACCGCTGGAAACTTACTTGTAGACCCAATACCATATAGCCAATATTGCAATGGAATTACAATACTAAGAGGTCTGTTTCCAAATCAAATGATCTTAAGAAGTATTGATGTAGTTCCACACTCGCCTAATTTAGCAGCTCCGAATTTGCCTTTTGTGTGAAAAAGTAGGTGTATGCCAACCAACCCCAAACACTTGATAAGTTGATAAGAAATGCCCTCTTTTGTGGGGCAAACAGAGTCAGACATTAACATAGCTGATATTTTCTTCTATACGTTGTTTCCAACATTCGATAAAGCATTTATCTGCATTAAACCATTCTGTATTCATTTTTGATAAACTCATACAAAAGCAAAGTAGTAAAGACATCGGACGAACATCCTGTACTTATGTTAAAGGTAACTATTCCAAAGAGTTGCGCTTGGCTATTGAGAACATAGATTGCATTGGATTAGAGAAGTAATCATTTGATGTGCACGTGTATTGTGCAAACACAAAAAAAAATAGTGCAGTGCAGTCACTGCCCGTGCCGTATGATAGATACAGTATGTAGCAACCGCTTAATAGTCGGTTGTGAATGTGAATTTTGTTGGTGCACTGTTTCATATTGTTGTAAGGGCATAACACCTACAGCAATTTGATTTCGTAAAACAACGTCAAAATTCTCACTTTGCAGCTTTGCTTAGCATCCTGGGGGTTTGTGTCTTTCGTGTCTGTTTGTGATTGTGACTAGAAAATTCAGGGTGGACGTAGCTAATGTACGCAGACTAAAAAGGAATCACTCTGTCTATGTCCATGTCTGTAAGTACAGACCAGCAGTTTTGGCACTCAGTGAAACACAGCTAGATCCCCGCCCACACCTCTCAGATCAATATGATCAAAAGGTACCTGGCTACGAACTAGTGCCACCGCGGTCTCGCCATTTACGTGGGTAGTGATGTAACTTACCAAACTACACAATAATGTGATCCATGTTCCAATACGGAATTCAACTTCATGTGGTTAAAATTCTATATCCGAAAGCAAATTATCCATTAATGCTTTAATTACAGAAGCTCAAAATCTGGACAGCAACTCGACCTTTTACCAGTTCTATGCGCTATCTGACTCCATACAAAAATTGCATCCCTGTATCCTCATACTGAAATCGCTATTACGGGAGATTTTAATATACACCCTATGGACATTGTGCTGAGATCTTTGTTGCGGAAACCAACTTGACCAACACCCTGGTCTGGTTTTCAACTTCTTCTTCTGATAGGTATAAGGCCGATGTCCCCTCTATTCTCGTCAGACCATTGTGTTATATCAGCTAATTTCTCGTACACCGACCACACAGTTATACAAACGATACCTGAAAGAACCATATGGTAATATGAGAAAGCAAATTGGTGCGAAGTTAACAGCTTTTTTAGGAATTTTAACTGGTTGTTATGTTTCCTTGATAACGACGCAGAAAAGAAAAGCCATGGTAATACTGGAGCTGGTAAGAGGCCGTCAGTATTAGAGAAATGTTTTTACCGTCCTTCAAGACCAATTCGACTGAGGAAAACTGAAAAAAGCTTAAACGGGCCAGGAATGACTGCAACGTCTTCTTAAGGGTATGCAATTTTAATACGACCAAAAACTGAGGCAAAAAATACTACTCGTACTCGTAGTAAACATTTTTGGTCGTTTATCGTCCATCCCAACGCTCATTTATAACGATATTCCAGCTAACAGCTCCTTGTACAAGGCCAATCTGCTTGCTTCACATTTTGCGGCCAGCTTAACACTTCCAGATTATGCCTTATCTCCGCCTAGACTTGAGTGCGTTAAATCTTCAATGGGACGAATACACTTTCGCACTCGTACTTAAAGATTTTAATATGCACAAATCCGCTGGCACAGATGGTATACGAAATCTTCTACAGACCCATTGCACTTACGTCCCTTCTTTCCAAAGTCATGGAAAAGCTGATAAACGGGCAGGCTTGAAGTATATCGAAACGCGAAAACTTCTCAGTACGGCTTTTGTAGCAATAGATCCACTGGTTATTTGATGGCATATCTCACCGGAAAGCGGAACCAAAGCGTACATCAATTAGGCGAAAGCAAGATAGTTGCACTTGATATTTATTCTTATCGAAAATGAATGCCTTTGGGATCGACGACTCTCTTCTTCAATGGGTTAGAAACTACCTTTCGAAACCAACAACAAGTTGCCTTGGATGGTTTCAAGTCTGATATTCGCAAAATAAATGCTGGTTTCCCCCAGGGCTCCATTCTCTCTCGGACACTATTTTTAATTATCTTTATGGATATCTTGTCTGCTACTTATGATCCAATATATGGTATTCCTTTTCTGATGACAATACTCTCTGCTTTTCATATTCATTCCCCGACTCACGTCCTTGCTCGTCGGCTGTAGAACAGGAACGACAACGTATGTTAAGCTCATTAAATTACGATGTTAACAGCATAACCAATTGGGGAACAATCAACTAAGTGGAATTTAATGCTTTCAAAACACAATGCTGTTTGCTATCGCCTTATAAGATGTCTAGGTTTCCCCAAGCGATGTAAGAAATATTTCACCCCCTCTAGTCTGGCCTCAATATATAAAGTATTCATCAGCCCAAAATTGGAGTACACTACCCACATCTGGCCAGGTGCTCATAACATATCTCTGCACCTGCTAGATAGGATTCAAAACCGTGTGATGAAAACTCATAGCTGATACTAATATTATTCAATCAATTGACACCCTCGAACAAAGACCTAATGTCTCCTGTCGCACTTTATTTTATCGCGATTTATACCACCAGTGTTTGGTAGATATCACACCTTCAATCGCAACACCCGTCTCTCTATGGATGCTCATCAGTATACCCTCAAGCCCATCTTCGGGCGTACTCTAAATGTCGTGATTCGTTCCTAAGCCATACAACTCGCTTCTGAGCTCCCAATTTCCTGGTCGTTATAATTTACAAACATTTAAGACCAATGTGCATCGGTACCTCTCTTTTCTTACTCCTGTTTGCTTCCCCACGTTGTGTACAAACGCGCGCTAATTACAAAAAAAGGGAAAAACGTGTACCTAAGGATTGCATTTTAGTGTCTTTTTTCTAAAGATCAATTATACAGGGAGAGCGTTCTGCAGGCCATGCAGAAGTAATTGTGAAGGATCGCTACGTTTATCTTCGATAGCGCAGTATTTCCTGATTTCATTTGCGGCTTTGGAAATATCTCGTCTTTTGATGTTAGTCATTTTTCTTGATTGTTTGGCATCGAGTATCTGATATACATATAAGAGGTCCCGCATTTATCCCGATGGTAGACTAAAGGATTGGTGTACGCAAAGGCCCTTAGCGAATACCTTCGCAAAAATGATTTCTGCTATGACTGTTCTCAAAGTCTGTGAAAACTTAGAATTTCTTTGTTTTGAGACCTGTCAGTGGAAAGGTGTGTTTTTGTTCTAAGTTGATGTTTGTTATTTTTTCCAGTACATACTCGTACCATCAGGCGATTAACATATGTTATAAGTGAGAAGTGGTCTGCACCATGGTAAATCCATTGCATGGTTGCAAGCTTCACATTAAGTCTTTAGTCTTTTTTCATGATTAGAGACTAACAAGAGTTTTTCATCTCGTACTGTAAATTTTTTTTGCAGAAAAGTAATAATTGAAGAAGCTCATTCAATATCTACCTGTTGAAGTAAAACACAAATTTTAAGCCTTGATCTTTATTTGTCGGATATCGTTAATATCGCGCAAAAATTTCAAATGTGTCTCAATTCAATATTTCCACGCTTCTACGTTTAATTCAGACTATAATTGAATAAAAAAATAAACCTCTTCAATCGTGATGGTGAAAAAAGGTCAGGCCAAGTTTTGGCTCTTGGTGTTGGACCATAATAGGTTCCACATTCAACCTTGGTGTTCCACATCTATCTCCCCGGTTGGCTGGGCTGCTTCAGGTTCGCAAGTGATGCCAGGTTCGTCAACAGTCCCCCCCAGTAAGTCGGTGGAACCATCCGACGTAGCGATTTCAGAAGAACCACTTACATCCAAAACAGCCAACTTTGTTACAGGTCTCAAGTAAACCCCGGTTTTAGTTTGAACGAATGCGCTTCTTATAATGCCATTGCCACTGATTGCTTTTATGATTCTACCTTTAGGCCAAAGATTTCTTGGGTTGTTCTCATCTATGACGACAACAATGTCATCTGTGGAAACTGCCTTCCGGGTTTGAAACCATTTTGTCCTCCTTGTAAGATCGGGTAGATACTCTCTTATCCACCTGCGCCAGAAGGAATTCCCAAACTGATCAATGATCATCCAATTTCGTTTTAAAATATAACCTCCATCATTGAATATAGGTTTCGTTCCATTGGAAGACCCTAATAAAAAGTGGTTGGGTGTGTAAGGAGTTAGTTTGGCCACGGAGGCATCCATGATGCAGGAGTAGATGGCGGTGGCACGCTCGCGGTTGCTCGGCTCTAGCTCGTCGTGTTGGGTTGGTTCTTGCCACTACCCCGTGCATCTCAACTCAACTTACCTTTTTATTTCGTGCCGAAATATCAAAAAAAGAAAATCAAGGATAGTTAAGAAGAAAGTTACGTTATTATACGGACGGACTTAAAAGAGAGGAGGAGAGAAAGATGATAGAAAAAAAAGGTGAAAGGAAACAACAAGATCACTTCTGTCGGCCATCACCACTGTGCAAGACCGGGACTTTCGCGATGTAGCTAACTAAACCTACACTAACCTAAACCCTAACTACCGAACTTAAACAACGCTTAATAACTAAACCTAAAGCTAACTTAACCCTACGTACCCTACACCGAATAATATGTCCCCGAATCACACAGCGATGACAGCTCGTCACGACCTGAAATAAGCCGGGTGTTGTTGGCTGAGGATGGCCAACCCACCCTTATCGCACTTGGATGCGACCAATTGCTACCATTCTGGCCAAAACTGTGAATGGTAGCCCCTAAACGAAGTTCCTCCCAATCGCCACCTGTAAGAAAAACCTCAGGAAAAGTCTGTCACGTCATTTCCGCTATGTCGTCATCGTTTGTACGTCACGTTCGGTCTTCGTCGGCCCCATCGAAGGACGGTCGGTCCGCCTATCCACACACCACTCGCGACAACGGTCTTAAACCACCATCATAGTGAATAAAAGAAAGACTTAGTTTCACTCCATTATACAATTCATTCTATTTATTTATAAAAAGGAAATTCATAAAAAAGGGAACTTAATATCTAATGTACAGCAATTTGGTTTTGGTTTGGTTTTTTTTTTTTTTTTTTTTTTGAATTTTATTCTATTTAACCTATTATACGAGTTACGGCTATTTTAATTCAAGCCAAAAAAAATAATCTTATATCTAGGACTTACCGGATTTTACCGATCCCTCGTAGTTCTGGCGCCAGCACTTGAAGAATCGCTTTAGAAAAATATTTTTTTTTGTTTCCGCGCACACAAAAATGCAAAATAAATAAAGTAAAATAAAATTCAAAATTAAAAAAAAAGGAAGAAAAAAAAACTTAACTATAACACCCTATTCTTACTCTACACAATTTAATTCAAAAAAAAAACAAATCTAGAACTTAACCTACTCGTGTTGGGAAATAAAACTAATCTTAAAAAAAACTAATCACTAAATTCAATAATTTTTTTTTTTTTTTTGTCACTGTCTGTTCTTTTTTTTTTTCTTGTGTGAACTTTTGTTGTTGTTGGTGTTGTCCCGCGGAGCACCTCTTGCAGGCGATGTAGCTATGGATTGGGGTTCGTAATCCGCACTACGATTTATTTTGTTCTTTTTTTTTTTTGTTTTTTTTTGTATTTTGCACAAAACCGGCAAGGACCTTTTTTGCCCACGAGTTTATTTGGGGGTTTTCCTTGTTTCACCGGCAAAACAAAATTGCACCGCGTAAGTATGGGGGGGAGATGGGGGCAGTGCAAATTTTTTTTTTTTTTTACTTTTTCACCGCGGCAGTCGCTTTTTTTTTTTCTGTGGCAAACACACTTTTTAGTTTCTTTTTTTTTTTTTTGGTTTAAAAACAAAACTCGGAGACACGTCACCTTTTTTGTTTGATTTTTTTTTTTTGATCTGAAGGGAGAATCCCCTATTAACAAACTTTTATTTTTTTTTTCTTACAAAAAAAGCACGCACCGTGTGTCTTCGCGGCTCCGTCTACTATTTGTCTTTTTTTTTTTTTTTTTTTTGGACTATATGTTAAGTCTATCGAAAAAGAAAAAACGAAAAACTATCAGAAACCGGAGACCGCGCAACCTTGTTGCTCTATTCCAAGACATCGACTGTCTCAGCTTCAACTCAAAAAAAAAGTCCCATTCCACATGACCTTGCCGCTGTCCCCAGACACACCAAAAAAAAACCTGATCTCGTCTGCTGATTGATCAGCTGACCAACACCCGTAAAGGCCATTGACCTATATAATTGGTCTCGTTCTCTAAAAAAAATGCCCCATTTCTTAGCTTTCTAATCCGCTTTCTACCTCTTTCGCCTACTACTCATATAATCTATTCCTCCTCTCTCGCAAAAATAGGTTCCTGTCTAAATTATATTCTTCATCACAGTACACAACCTACTATACATATAAACATTCATACCTAGTTTACTCCCACACGATCTGAAGCCTTAGCAAGGCTTTCCACCTCTTCCTCCTGAATTTAAATTAACAAAACACAACGCTCTCTACGACAAAAGGGACATATTCACCATGGGAACAAGAACACGGGGAGAGAGTGAGCCTACGAAGAAAGTGGAATGAGGAAATTCGAAAATAGGGGGACGTTTGGCAGAGTCAGGTTTTGCTGTGAGTTGCGAAAGAGAGATTAGTAGGTCAAATTAATGGATTAAGAGGGGAAAAGGTCCGATTTTAAAAAGAAAGGGGTAAATTGATAGGATTTGATACAGTGAGGGAGCACAAACAGAACACCACAACTAAACATATTTTTTTTTTGTGCCAAAAGGCTGACGCTACAGGCTCGAAAGCAGAGTGTGAGTGGTCGTGAACATTCTGAATTCGTAAAATAAACCAAGGAGGCCTATTGTAAGAATTGTTCCGACGAGCGTGCCTACTACTCTAATACGTGGTGCAAGGGCCCACTCCCTGAGATCCTCCTTTTCTTTTCAAACCTATAACTCTCACAATACCTCTCTTACCTATCTAACTAATACTAATATCACAGCTAAATTGCTAATCTAAAATAAATAAATTAATAAAATAAATAAAATATAATAAATAAGTTAATGTAAATGACTAGAATAAAAGTTAAATAAATAATTCTATATATAAATAAAAATAAAAATAAATAAGCTATAAATAAGAAAAATAAATAAATAAATAAAATAAATAGATAAAATCAATAAATAAACTATAAATAAATAAAATAAATATATAAGTAAAATAAACAAAAACATCCAGCAACAGCAGGTAGAGTGCGTCAAGTTTTTTTAAGGTTCCCTTTATGAAGCTAGGAATGGAGATCTTTTGCATGGAAAATGCCCACGCTCTCTCCATTTTGTGTACCAACTTCATAAAGGGAATTGCCTATCACCCTTAGTATTATAGATTTTAAAAATTTGGGTCCTAATTTGGCATTGTATCTGTTAGCTAAACTACTTTGCTTAAAGTTGCGTCTATATATTATTTGTCCTACTCTATATTTAATATCCTTACTCCTAGTATTATACGATCGCGTCGCCTTGTCATGTGCTAGCCTTAGATTGTCAAAAATTTTCCTTCGTATAAGCTCTAATTTGTCATTCTTTTCCAATACCTCAGTGTTCAGATATTTCACTACGTCTAGTTTCCTTAATATTTCATATGATTTGGCGTGTTGAATCATATGTGTCCCGAAAATGGCATAATACGGCTCAAACCTGGTCGAATCGTGCACCACGCTCCTCAAAGAAAATGCCGCGTCGCTCACATGGAGGTCCCAGTTCTTCTGGTCATCCTGTATGTACGACCGTATTTTGGCCAGTACAGACCGGTTGACCCTTTCTGACGCATTAGCTTGAGGAGAGTAGAGCGCGGTTCGAACATGTTTGATGCCATATTTTCCTAGAAAACTGGCAAACAACTCGGAGACGAATTGTTTGCCGTTATCCGAATGCACATACTCGGGCACACCAAACATATGAAATACACCTTCCTCTAAATATTTTACTACCTCTACTGCTGTTGCCTTCCTTACTGGTTTCAAAAACACATACTTAGAAAAATGGTCTAACACGATAAAAATGTGGGTATTCCCGTTCTTGGTTCGCGGATATGGTCCTAGAAAATCAATATAAAGCCTCTGGAAGGGTCGCTCCGTAACGACTTGTTGTCCCATCGGCGGTCTAGATACCGCATTGAGTGGCTTGCAGCACTTGCAGACCTCGCAAGACTTGACGAGATTCTGGACATCAGATATCATACCTGGCCAGAAATAAATCTGCCTCAGGCGAGCCAGAGTCTTGTGAATCCCGCCATGTCCAGCGGCCGGTGCAACATGTGCTGCAGCCACCAAGCTCTCACGCAACTCCTTCGGAATCCAGAGTTTCCAGCATAAGTCGTCTTGTACCGGGTCTCCTGTTCGTATGTCAGTTCGCTTATATACAAATCCGTCTGAAACGCATGTGTCTGGAAGTCGGTCCTTATTTTCTGTTACGATTTTCTTCAACTCCTCATATTCCTCTGACGAAAAATATGGGGAGTTGAGATCAACCTGCAGACTGTCGGATTGGGTACTGATCTCTTCCATGTGGGCGCGTGAGAGAGTATCGGGCACTACGTTTAGGGTACCCTTTCTATGCTCGATCTCGAAGTCGAAGCCCTGAAGTTTCAGGCTCCACCTGGCCAAGCGACCAGACAGATCCTTCTGTGTCATCAACCACTTCAGACTAGCGTGATCGGTTATGATAGTAAAGGGTAAGCCCTCAACATAGGCTCTAAACTTCTTCACAGACAAGACGGCCGCATAGCATTCAAGTTCTGTGACGCTATAATTCCGTTGTGCAGAATTTAGCTTCTGAGACATGAATGCTATCGGTCGTTCGTTTTTCTCTGCGTCCACCTGGAATAGCACACTACCCACTCCAGTCGTCGAAGCGTCGCACTGTATGTAGAAGCGTCTCTTAAAGTCCGGATTTGAGAGTATGGGTGCGGACACCAAAGTCGCCTTAAGTTTGTCAAACGCGTTCAGCGCATCTTCTGTCAAAGTAAAAGTTTGTCCTTTCTTAAGGCAGTCCGTCATAGGCGCGGATAGTCCGGAGAAGTTTGGAATAAACCGCCTATACCACCCTGTCATCCCTAGAAACCGACGGAGTTGCTTAGGAGTCTTCGGTACTGGAAATTTCTCTACCGCCGACACCTTGTCTGGGTCTGTCTTAAGACTGCCATCGCCAACTATGTATCCCAGATACTTTATTTCGCGATAGCAAAATTTACTTTTTTCGACGTTGATCGTCAATCCTGCTTCCCTCAAACACCTGGCCACCTCTGATAGTAGTTTGGCATGAGATTCGAAATCTGGAGAACAAACCAAGAGATCATCGAGGTAGACAAAGACATTCTCCTTCAACCGATGAGGAATGACTTTGTCCATTAGCTGACACATTCTCTGGGCAGCATTACACAGTCCAAACGGCATGACCGTGAATTGGTAAAGTGGCCGCCCAGGGACTGTGAAAGCCGTCTTCTCCCTTGATTTGGCCTCCAGAGGAATCTGCCAAAACGCATCTTTTAAATCGATACCAGAGATGTACCTGGTATCTTGGAGGCGGCTGAGTAAACCGTCAATGTGAGGAAGGGGGTAGGCATACTTTTTGGTCACGGCGTTGACCTTTCGTGAATCTAGGCATAGACGATTCTTCCCCGGTTTTCTCACCAAGACTACCGGCGAACTCCAAGCACTACTGCTTTCTTCGATTACCCCTAATTCGACCATTCGATCCAGCTCGTCATATAAGAGTTTTTGCATCGCTGGAGAAATGGGGTAATGTCGTTGTTTGATAGGAGCTTGGTTGTCGTCTACTTCAATCACATGCTCTAGAAGCTTCGTCTTGCCTAACCCCAGGATTGCGAACGACGGAAAAAGTTGTTTCACCCTCTCCAACTGCTCGGTTTGTGGTTGGGTGAGCGCTTGGATTGGGGAGTCATTTTCGGTCGGCGATGGCAAGTCTAGTCCCGATATAATGTTAGGAGCGACCGCGAAGCTCTTCCAAAAGTCTACCCCTAGATATAATTCCTGTTGTAAATTCGGGACCACGAATATTTCTAAGTCCCTGGTTTTGCCGTGCCATGAGACAGGAGAAGTAAACCGTCCAAGTATTTGCTGATGGTTGCCATCAGCTGTCCGTATATCGGTCGTCATGTTAGTTAGTGTAATGTTATGTCTCTCCAAAAAGTCTAGCGCCCCTTTTCCCAAGCAGGTTATGAATGCGCCACTGTCTAGCAGACCGAGGACATCTTCTCCCGCGATATTCACTTGGGCGAACGGTCTGTTGTCGTGTCGTATTGTTATCATTGTTTCGAGTATTCTCTTTACTCGTCGTCTCTTTATTGCACATTTTTCCCTTAGCCTTTGTATTTTCTTATATTTCCTAGTATTCTCCACAGGCACTGCCACTTCTTCTCCGAAAATACGCTTCCTCGCTTCGTTGTACTCCACTATTCGTTGGTGGAGGGTCTTCCGTTGAGGAACTTCCGGGTGTGTCCGCGCTGTAAGTGTCGTCGGGTCACGCTGCAAAATGCTTACTGGCTGTGTTTGTCGGGGTTCGCCGGGGTTGTGGTCGGTTTCGACGGATGACCCCCGGCATTCCCGCCGATCTGCAGGTTTCCCTGACAATTAGTGCAGTGGAAGTTGATGTTCCTTTGCCCACAACTGAAGCAAGTCAACGTATGGAATCCGGAAGGACAAGCCTGTGGATTCGTCAAATTTATCGTCGGCTCAGTTTTGTAGACGTTCGTTCTTTCCGTCCTGGGTCGGTCAGGTTTAGTGTAGTTGTTGGGTCTACTTGGCCGTTGATTTTGTACAGCCGCTACCTCGTAGTCGTCATTGTCAGAGCTGTCTTGTTGGTCATGTCTTGCTGGTCTTCCGCGTAAAGGTGGTTCGTCAATCTCGGTCACGTGGCGTTTGTAACGTTGTTCTCTGGTGGACAAATACCTTTCCGCTCTTCTACACTCATCGCGGAGGTCCTGTATACTCCGTATGGAGCAACCGAAGATAAGTGTCGCGACTCGGTCCTTAATGTTATGTCGCAGTATGTCTACCAGGTCCAATTCGTGCGGTCGGTGGGTCATATGTAAAGTCATTGACCGTATGTCGGCGTAAAAGTCGTCGAATGTCTCATGGGGCAACTGTTTTCTATCCATGATGGACCTAAGAATTTCGTGGTCCCGTCGTCCATCTCTAAATTGTTTGATCAGCTCAGCTTTAAGATCGTGGTAGCTGAGCTGTTCATCCCCCCCGATTTCTTCCAGATATTCCCAGTACCATCTTTCAGCCGGGCCTGAAACTAGGTGATGGAACTGGGCTAGTAACTGGTCAGAAGTCACGCCATTTTTCTTTTTAAGGGTTTCGATACGGAAGACGAAACTCTCTACCGGCATTGTCTTGGATGTGCCGTCGAATTTTATCCCCCACTTGTGGATCGCCGTATCTACCCTCCGGGCATCATCGCGACGGTAGTATTCAGGTGTATTGTGGTACCTGTCCGTCCCTGTCGAGTGAGTATTTCGTCGTTGTCTGTTGGAGTAAGTCATGTTATCGTATGGAAGCGATTCCGGTCTGTCTTGTCGTTCTCTGGTTTCGTTTAATCGTGTGTTAGCCGTTGTCATGTATCCCTTAGAAGAAGAGGCAACTGAAAGCTCGAGACAACTGATTTTTTTGCTCATGACGGCAATGCTCTTTTGGAACGTTGCCATCATTGCGCTCATTTTATCGTCGAACTTCGACATTAAGTTGTCTTCGCTTCTCTCTGTCTTCCTTAGGTATGCGTCTTGTGGTTTGTATGTACTTTGCCTGTCCTCTTTCTGTTTCTGTCCACGTATGTTGTAGTCTTCTTCTTCGTCCACCGTTCTGCGCCTCCCTCCTGATCGTCTCTCGCTTGGTTCGTACTCTTCGTATTGTCTAGTTTGTTGTTCGTAAGCGTCCTGTCTTTTCATCGGGACCCGTTTGCTTGTCGATGCTCGATGCCGATGCACAAAGTTCTCATCTTCGGAGGGATGGGATTCGGATTCTTCCCCGAAAATTTCAGGAATCCCTACCAGTACGGGAACCGCCTTGTGAGTTGTTGGCTTTACGGCTTCGGCCTGTTGGTTTTGCTTTCGCTGATTTGGACTAAATTGCAGAAAATCGTGCGAGTACGTCGTGAGGTCCAGGACATCCGCTCCGGGTTCGGCATTTTCTTTGGGCCGCATGAGTCGGTGGTTACCCATTCTAAATACGTCATTCCTCCACGGAGATTGTGTTGCGACTCCTAGGAGGCTGGTGTCCGAGCTGTTCCTTGGAGCTCTTAGCTCATCCTCAAAATTGAAACCTCCTGTAGCTACATCGCCCGAAGAAGTGTCCCTAGGGACTGTCCCTGTCTCGTTATTCATATCGTTAAAACAAAAAATTTGGTACGACTTACCTTTTTTTTTCAAAAGAAGTTAAATCAATCAGGGTATGTGTACAGTGTATGTATGCCGTGAAATTAATATTTTACTTGCAATAAAAAAAAAACTATATTGTAATTCAAAAAAAAATTATATTGTAATTTAAAAAAAGGAATAATAAAAAAATATATTCAAAAAAAAAATAATAAATTTAAAGAAAGGTTAAAGAAAAAAGGGATAACTAATAAAAAAATAATAACTAAATAATGCATGAATGAAAGATTGTTATGTGATTAATTGAAATATATAAATCGCGTTGGTGTGTGGAATTTGTGAACCGATTTTCCAGTCACTGTCGATGGGTACTAAAGTCGGTCCATGTATACATAGTACGTACTGTACGGTCGAGTCACGTATTGTGGAGACTGGTATTTCAGTATCGTAACGAGTGCTGAAGCATAACCCTTACCTCCCCTCCACACTGGGTATATGGCTGAACCACATCCCAGGCTGGCAGAGAATGTCCAGGTTATACTTCAACACGACTAGAAATTCGAGATCTCAAGCCCACGCCTCACGATAAGTCAACCTGGGGCTAACTGTATCGGACAGCAGTCAACTTATCGACCCCTCACTTCTAGCCCGCTTGTGGATCCTTTACAGACTTCCGGCTACCTCACGAAGTCCCTTGGCTTCTCGCCTGGAGACTGGACAGCCACCGTTGATCTGATCGGAAACCAAAAGCATAATCAGAATGTGATCTTGTAGAAGTAAAAGATAAAGAGAAAAGTAAAATTTTGAAAAGAGAAAAAAAACTAGCGGACTAGCCGTAAACGTTGGGCGCCATTGTAAGGAGTTAGTTGGCCTGTAGGCATCCATGATGCAGGAGTAGATGGCGGTGGCACGCTCGCGGTTGCTCGGCTCTAGCTCGTCGTGTTGGGTTGGTTCTTGCCACTACCCCGTGCATCTCAACTCAACTTACCTTTTTATTTCGTGCCGAAATATCAAAAAAAGAAAATCAAGGATAGTTAAGAAGAAAGTTACGTTATTATACGGACGGACTTAAAAGAGAGGAGGAGAGAAAGATGATAGAAAAAAAAGGTGAAAGGAAACAACAAGATCACTTCTGTCGGCCATCACCACTGTGCAAGACCGGGACTTTCGCGATGTAGCTAACTAAACCTACACTAACCTAAACCCTAACTACCGAACTTAAACAACGCTTAATAACTAAACCTAAAGCTAACTTAACCCTACGTACCCTACACCGAATAATATGTCCCCGAATCACACAGCGATGACAGCTCGTCACGACCTGAAATAAGCCGGGTGTTGTTGGCTGAGGATGGCCAACCCACCCTTATCGCACTTGGATGCGACCAATTGCTACCATTCTGGCCAAAACTGTGAATGGTAGCCCCTAAACGAAGTTCCTCCCAATCGCCACCTGTAAGAAAAACCTCAGGAAAAGTCTGTCACGTCATTTCCGCTATGTCGTCATCGTTTGTACGTCACGTTCGGTCTTCGTCGGCCCCATCGAAGGACGGTCGGTCCGCCTATCCACACACCACTCGCGACAACGGTCTTAAACCACCATCATAGTGAATAAAAGAAAGACTTAGTTTCACTCCATTATACAATTCATTCTATTTATTTATAAAAAGGAAATTCATAAAAAAGGGAACTTAATATCTAATGTACAGCAATTTGGTTTTGGTTTGGTTTTTTTTTTTTTTTTTTTTTTTGAATTTTATTCTATTTAACCTATTATACGAGTTACGGCTATTTTAATTCAAGCCAAAAAAAATAATCTTATATCTAGGACTTACCGGATTTTACCGATCCCTCGTAGTTCTGGCGCCAGCACTTGAAGAATCGCTTTAGAAAAATATTTTTTTTTGTTTCCGCGCACACAAAAATGCAAAATAAATAAAGTAAAATAAAATTCAAAATTAAAAAAAAAGGAAGAAAAAAAAACTTAACTATAACACCCTATTCTTACTCTACACAATTTAATTCAAAAAAAAAACAAATCTAGAACTTAACCTACTCGTGTTGGGAAATAAAACTAATCTTAAAAAAAACTAATCACTAAATTCAATAATTTTTTTTTTTTTTTTGTCACTGTCTGTTCTTTTTTTTTTTCTTGTGTGAACTTTTGTTGTTGTTGGTGTTGTCCCGCGGAGCACCTCTTGCAGGCGATGTAGCTATGGATTGGGGTTCGTAATCCGCACTACGATTTATTTTGTTCTTTTTTTTTTTTGTTTTTTTTTGTATTTTGCACAAAACCGGCAAGGACCTTTTTTGCCCACGAGTTTATTTGGGGGTTTTCCTTGTTTCACCGGCAAAACAAAATTGCACCGCGTAAGTATGGGGGGGAGATGGGGGCAGTGCAAATTTTTTTTTTTTTTTACTTTTTCACCGCGGCAGTCGCTTTTTTTTTTTCTGTGGCAAACACACTTTTTAGTTTCTTTTTTTTTTTTTTGGTTTAAAAACAAAACTCGGAGACACGTCACCTTTTTTGTTTGATTTTTTTTTTTTGATCTGAAGGGAGAATCCCCTATTAACAAACTTTTATTTTTTTTTTCTTACAAAAAAAGCACGCACCGTGTGTCTTCGCGGCTCCGTCTACTATTTGTCTTTTTTTTTTTTTTTTTTTGGACTATATGTTAAGTCTATCGAAAAAGAAAAAACGAAAAACTATCAGAAACCGGAGACCGCGCAACCTTGTTGCTCTATTCCAAGACATCGACTGTCTCAGCTTCAACTCAAAAAAAAAGTCCCATTCCACATGACCTTGCCGCTGTCCCCAGACACACCAAAAAAAAACCTGATCTCGTCTGCTGATTGATCAGCTGACCAACACCCGTAAAGGCCATTGACCTATATAATTGGTCTCGTTCTCTAAAAAAAATGCCCCATTTCTTAGCTTTCTAATCCGCTTTCTACCTCTTTCGCCTACTACTCATATAATCTATTCCTCCTCTCTCGCAAAAATAGGTTCCTGTCTAAATTATATTCTTCATCACAGTACACAACCTACTATACATATAAACATTCATACCTAGTTTACTCCCACACGATCTGAAGCCTTAGCAAGGCTTTCCACCTCTTCCTCCTGAATTTAAATTAACAAAACACAACGCTCTCTACGACAAAAGGGACATATTCACCATGGGAACAAGAACACGGGGAGAGAGTGAGCCTACGAAGAAAGTGGAATGAGGAAATTCAAAAAAAGGGGGACGTTTGGCAGAGTCAGGTTTTGCTGTGAGTTGCGAAAGAGAGATTAGTAGGTCAAATTAATGGATTAAGAGGGGAAAAGGTCCGATTTTAAAAAGAAAGGGGTAAATTGATAGGATTTGATACAGTGAGGGAGCACAAACAGAACACCACAACTAAACATATTTTTTTTTTGTGCCAAAAGGCTGACGCTACAGGTGTTAGGGCTTCTTCCTCTTGACCATTCAATGGAACATAAGTGAGTGGACGGGTATTTATTATATTTTCAACCTCCGCCATCATAGTTAGCAACACTTCGTCCCTTGGATTTCTCGTTGACATAATCGCCGCCAGTGGTTGCTCGACTGAGCGGACTAAACGTTCCCAGCTACCACCCATATGTGGCGATGCTGGAGAAATAAACGTCCACTTAATACTTTCTTCACCGAGGCGTTCGACTAGTCTTTTGCCATCAATTCGCTCAACCGCTGCTCTAAATTCCTGACTAGCTCCTCGAAAGTTCGTGCCGTTGTCAATCTAAATGTGTATCGGCATTCCTCTTCTCGCTATAAATCTTTGCAGCGCTAAAATGCATGAGCCTGCTGAGAGTGTGTGTGTGACTTCTATGTGGATAGCCCGCACTATCAGGTAGGTAATAAGCACCCCCCATCGTTTTTCCGTTCGCCTTCCTACCGCAACTGTATCGGTCCAAAGTAATCCATTCCAGTGTATGAGAATGGTCTTGTAAATGTTTTCAACCTCGCTGCAGGAATATCACCCATCAGTGGGACCAAGGGCTTAGCTCTTATATTGGACCAATGCTGACATTTCCTCTGTACCCCTTTAAGTAACACTCTTAGTCGAGGAACATAAAACTTTTGGCGGATCTCATTAACGACTGTTTCATTATACTGGTGATGTTACGATGATAATGGGTTATAATCAAGTATATAATGTAATGATTTCGAGGCAGCATAATTGGTCTTTTGGTATCAAGAGGGGCATCTATTCACGCGTCAATTCTGCCCCGAATTCGTATCACGCCTTTGCTGTCTAAGTATGGCGTCAATCTGTAAAGTACGCTAGATTCTCGTATACCTTTCAATGTACTCAATAAATTAATTTCATCGGAAACATTTTCTAGTGAGTTTGGCGAAACAAATAGTTTTCAGCGTTTTCAGCAAATGTAACCTCTCAGTCCGATATATTTTTTCGCAATTTTTGAATAAATTCGAAAACCTTGGACAATACGATTAACAGTTTCTCCAGCATGAAAATCTGGCGATATCGATAATTGATGTTGTTTTTGCAGATGAATGGTGAAGTTGGATAATATCAGTGGTCAAATTTGTTGTAAGCTCACATTGTGGCCAGTGCTCCTCTGACTTCCACAAGAAGTCCGGACCAATAACCATCGGTTTTCAGAAGACCCATGGAGGTGCGTACGCAATTTTCAAGCTTCATCAGCAGCATTTAATTTTGAAGGAATCCATTTCCAAGATTTCATATCAGTTTTTTCGAGTATTTCTCGGACTCGAATTCCAATTACCTGCTTATACTTCCGATTATCTGCTAGTATCCAGTGGATAACCGTCTTGGAGTCAGTCCAATATACATGTTTTTTAAAATCGATAGTGTGAGACTCAATAATTGTAGATGCCAACCTCGTTCCTAACAGTACTGCTTGCAATTCCATCCTAGGTATGGACAGTGGACGTAAGGGAGTCACTTTTCTTTTTGATGATATTGTACTTTTTCTTGATCTCGAATTCTGATATAGGCGACAGCAGCATATGCCTCTTCACTAGCGTCACAAAATATATGGAGGTCAATTTCGTTGGCATTCGTGATTTTTAAATCTGCTACGAGTAGGTATCTTCTTGGGATTTTTATCTTGTTTATCATAGGAAATAATTGAATCCACTTATTCCATATAAGAAAATGTTCATCTTTTATTTCATCGTCCCATTCTATGCCAGATCTCCAGATATTCTGCAGTAATATTTTAAGGTTTATCAACACATTTGCGATTAAACCAAGAAGATCATAAATTTGCATCAATACGCGTAAAACCTCTCTTTTTCTGGGTTTATTTTCGCCTGATAGCAACTCCTCTTTTATTTTTTGCTTATCGAAAACAAAGAAAAACTCATCGCTACGTGGAGAACATCATAATCCAAATATTTTTTTAGGTACGAGGGCGGGTCAATAAGTTCGTGACTTTTTGAATTTCTGACCTCTTTACTGAAACAGCAACACTGCTCCTGTCAACAGTTGACTCCTGTCAAAATTTAAACTTGCTGCGTCAGTTAGTTTGTGTTTGACAGCTATTTTTATCAGACTACTCACTAATTTGAGGAGAAAATGGAAAAAAGTGAATTTCGTGTGCTTATTAAGCATTATTTCTTGCGAAAAAAAACCATTACCGAGACCAAGGCTAAGCTTGATAAATACTATGGGGACTCTGCACCATCGATTTCAATGGTAAAAAAGTGGTTTACTGAATTTCGTTGTGGCTTTCCGCAAGATGGGTGCCGCGTTTGCTCACAGTCGACCACAAACGCAATCGTGTAACAACTTCACAGGAAGGTTTGGCGTTGTTTAATCGCAATATGGAGGAGTTTTTGCGCCGTTTTGTAACCGTGGACGAAACATGGATCCATCACAACACACCAGAGAACAAACAACAGTCAAAACAGTGGGTTTCTAAGGGTGAATCGGCGCCAAAGAAGGCCAAGGTGGGTTTGTCAGCCAATAAAGTTATGGCGACTGTTTTTTGGGATGCACGCGGGATAAACCACATTGACTACATTCAAAAGGGAAGAACAATCAATGGGGAATATTATGCCAACTTATTGGACCGATTCAAAGACGATTTGAAAAAAAAAACGACCTCATTTGGCCAAGAAAATAGTTCTTTTCCACCAAGACAATGCAAGGGTGCACACATGTGCAGTTGCCATGGCAAAAATCCATGAATTGGGCTATGAATTGCTCTCTCATCCACCCTATTCTCCAGATTTGGCTCCGAGCGACTACTTCTTGTTCCCAAACCTGAAGAAATGGCTTGGTGGAAAAAGATTTGACTCCAATGATGAAGTCATCTCGCAAACAAAGGCCTATTTTGAGGACTTCGACAAATCATTTTTTTTGGAAGGGATAAAAAAATTACAGAAGCGTTGGACAAAGTGTATAGAGCTCAAGGGAGACTATGTTGAAAAATAAAATTATTTTTTTATCAAAAAATCTGTTTTAATCCAAAAGTCACGGACTTATTGACCCGCCCTCGTATATATTGCTTTATTTGACGGGTGTACCTGAAGTTCTCTCATGACAACTGAGAAATTTAATCGGAAGTTGCGAATTTCAAATCCGCCCATACTATGAACATAAATGACGTCTTTTGATATTTTTAATGCTTCCTTCTCACTGCTAAAACTACCGATATAATCATCCACGTAGTGGTTTTGAATTATTGCATTTGCCGCATCCGGGTGCTGATGCATATGATCTTTTGCATTTTTGTTTTTTATATACTGTGCACAATATGGTGAACAAGTTGCTCCAAACGTCATTACTAATAGCTTGTAAACTTAAATTTCATTCGTTTCACTATTTTGAAACAGGAAGCGCTGATCATCTTAATCTTCTTTGCGATTCTAATTTGGTGAAACATTTCCTTTATATCTGCGCATACACCGATTTCTATTTCTCGAAACCGAAAAAGGATTCCAAGTAATGGCGTAGTTACATCAGGTCCTGTTAGCAACATAGCATTGAGTGCTACTCCATTTACTTTAGCGGCTGTGTCCCAAACAATTCGAATTTTACTGGGTTTATTCGGGTTAGAAGATACCATGTTTTATTTCTAGCAAACTTTTCATCTTTTTTAATCTGTTCTGCGTAACCTCTATTTATAATAGACTGTATTACTTCAGAAATACGGGTTCGCAGACCGGGTTCTCTTTGCCTTCTTCTTTCGAGGCACAAAAGGCGTCTTTCTGCATAACGTTGAACATTCATATACTTCCATAGAAGTGGCACTTCGAATCTTTGTCCAAATCTTCGACTTTTTTTCTCAAGCATTTTTTCTGCTTGCTCCTTCTCTGACGAAAGTAATTGCATTTTTTTGTTCCAATGACTTCGACAGCGAAGTACTGCCTAACAGTTTCGTTTATTATTTGGTCTTCTCTTTGGCACTCGCATATGTGAACGTGGCAACTAGTTTCACTTTGTTGGTTTTTGTATTGTCCAAAAACGACCCAACCCAATCTAGTTTTAATTGCTACAGGCTCATTTCGATAACCTTCCTTTATTTTAAGCGGCAATCCTAGCTTACGATGTTGTAATCCAATTAAAGTCCTTGGTTGCGCATGAGCGTATGGCCGGATTGGAAGTCCAGCAAGGTGTTTATACTGCTTGGACAGATATTCCCATTTAAGTTTGGAGGGGCAGTGCTAAAGTGTTGACTGTTCTTACACCAGAAATAGTATATTTCTTCCTGTCAATGCCAGCGATTTCAATCTCAATGCTCCGAGAGTCTTCTTCTGTACGAACAGTATTCGATGTCCATTTTAAATGAAGAGGCGAGTATTTGCGATTTAGATTCAAGTCATTTGCTAATTTGTCCTCTATTAATGTCACAGATGAACCATCGTCTAGGAAAGCAGACGTTTTGATTGATTTATGCTCTCCGTATACAATTACTGGAACAATTTTGAACAAAAGAGCATTATCTATTCCAGCCGTGTGATGGACTGGAGATTGGACCACAGCTTCGGATATGAGATCGTTTGGCCTTTGTTTCTATGTAAAAGCCTATGGTGTCGGTAGGAGCAGCCTTGTTCTCCGCACACTTTCGAAGATAAGCATCGTTGTCTATGGCTTCGAAGGCAAATGCGACACAAGTGTTTTTGCTTTATCATCTCCCATCTCTGCCCCACTGTACAATTGGAGAACCACACACACTGCACCACGGACTGACAATTTTCATCACAAATGCGGCAATTTCTTTTGGCTGGCTCATGCAAGTTTAAGTATGATGTTTCATGGTTTCTTCTATAGACTTTAGTATCATTCTCTATACAGCCGAATGGAGTAACTTCGGTGGCAGCTTGTCCGACAGAGAAAAGCCGTGAACTAAATGTCAACAAATCGGTCGTGATAAGCGTTTGTTTATAAATACCCAAATTCAGCCGTATTTGTGGAGGCAATTTATCCACTAGTTCCTGCAGTAAAATCAAGTTATTTATGTGTGAATGCAGGTCGGTCTTTTTCATTGTGGCATATATATTTTCCACGGCCAGTGCATATTTGGCAATGGTGTCTAATCTATCTGCTTTCGGAGGTGGATCTTGACGAATTTTGACAAGGAGGGAAATAATTATTGTTACAGGTCTGCCGAACAACATCCGCAGAGTTGCTATTATACTCGAAACCTGGCTAGGGTGGAGAAAGCAGCTCCGGGCGGTTTCTAGCGCTTTACCTTTGACACATTTTTGAAGGCGAATTAAATTCTCTTCATCCGTGAATGCACACATTCTAGTGCTCATTTCAAATGAACTTATGAATATGGGCCACTCTTCGGGGTATCCACTGAATAGTGGTAACTCTTTTGAAAGTGCCTGTCGGGCAAACTGCTGGTGGCTTGTCAGTTTGGGGTACTCAATACCTCCTGACGTAACATAATTTCCTGTCTTTTCTCTTGGGCAATTGCGAGTTCCCCATGTGGCACGGCAGTATGAAGTGGGTTAAGTAAGGACTTATGGACCTGAATACAATCGTCTGTATTCGGTTTAGGAATAAGCCCAGTGCCCATCCATGTTGTGTTGAGGTTATATGGCGTTTTTTCATCATTTGGTTTGAAGGCGGCGTCGAATGTGATGCATCGATTTATGTGCGAAAAATGGGGGGCATCATTTACTTGTGTTTGATTTTCGGGCAGCGATACTGATTTTATCCATTTATCGACGCGTTATAAAGGCTTCATAGGAGGCTCTGCTAACTGCAGACTTTCGTCATCATCGGAAGATAACTCTTCGAGAAATTCATATTTTTTGGAGATGTATTCCCGGTTCCTCTTCTTTCTCGCTGGAGTTGAAGCGAGATTTTCCTCCGCGCTAATGATTTGGATTTTTTTGAAGAAACTGAAGCTGATTGTTTGTGAATACTTTCTGCACCGGCATTGGATTTGGGAGGCAAGTTTGTATTCGTTGAACAGCAAGGTTGGCATTGTCTGCAAGTCCTGATATTAGTTTCTGTATTTTCGGCGATTTCGGCGCAAGTTAGATGGTAGACATCTCGACACACTTTGCATTCAATGCGATTAGTGAATGCATCACGAAGGCACGAAGCACATATTAGGTTTATAAATACATGCTCAGTTTGAGGAATTGATGGCGAATGGTTATGAATTTTTGATGGCGGAGGAGTGCGTTTCATATTAAATGTATTAAATAGGATGTACTCACCAAGAGCTCAATGAAAGTGGAATTTGGCGCAGGTGGATATTGAAGATTTGAAAATTTAGATTGTTGAAGTAAAACACAAATTTTAAACCTTGATCTTTATTTGTCGGATATCGTTGATATCGGGCTAAAATTTCAAATATGTCTCAATTCAATATTTCTACGTTTCTACGTTTAATTCTTCAGACTATGATTGGATAAAAATATAAACTTCTTCCTGTTCAATCGTGATGGTGAAAGAAGGTCAGGCCAAGGTCTTGGCTCTTAGTGTTGGACCATAATAGGTTCCACATTCATTCTTGGTGTTCTACATCCATCTCCCTGGTTGGCTGGCCTGCTTCAGGTTGGCAAGGTTCATCAACACCACCACTGCATACTCTTTGAGAGATAGGCTAATAATTCAATGGGTCATTAGTGAACCGAGTGATTGAGCACGGCCATAAGCCATTTTCCTTTATTGTAGACATATTGAGAGAACGACTATTTCTATACTTAATGCTGTACTATACTTAGTGTAAGATAGGGAATTCTTTAGTGAAGTTGACTTTTGGAACGAAAACTATTTTCACTTTATCCCGAGTGCTATACATGCTTTAATAATGGACAACAGGATTTGTTTTATTTCCTGAAAAATATTCTGTAGTTGTGTACGGAACATACCATCTGATCTTGGTGTCTTCACTTATACAAAACCAACTTACCATAGATCAGTAATCACCAAAAGTATTTATTCCAATGGTAAAGGTAATCTAAAGGTAAAAGTACAATCTTAGGTTAGGAAAGCAGTCCTCGTGTATTCTTTGCTTTTCAAGAATTTATCGATGGCTTAGTTATTTTTCTTCTGATAATTCGGCGTTGCCACACTCGGGATATCATAGTTCATAGCTCATATTTTATTTTCACTTTAAGTAACATATGGATATATATGTACATTAAGTTCTTTAAGAATAAAACAGACAATTATTATACAAAAGAAATGCCGACATTTGTATTTTAAAATGTAAAATAGTTTAAATGCCACATCGGCTGAAATTAACTTGAAAAGAATAACGTTGGTGGGGTGACCCAAATAGTTAATGTAAGGAAAAAAAAGGAAAAAAAATAAAGTTAACACACTAATCTTGGTAAACCAGGGAGTAATTTTGTGGTAGAAAAAATAAAGATAACAAAAAAGAAATCTATTCACCAAAAAAATCTGACGCACTTTTTATGCCTGAACATCAAGTAGAGATTTTAAACTTACAACATCTAAATGGTAAGTTAGGGAGAGCTCTCAAAAGGGTACTTGGGAAATTTATTGAACTCAAAAATAATGGGTTACAGCAAGAAACTACAGTAAAAGAATTACGATAGGCTGTGGTCCGAAAATAAGGAATATTAACGAAGAATAATGCTTTGCTGCGCAAGTTGTGGTTGTCAAAACTCTGAAATTTAAATTGCCTGATCTCGTAAAAAGAAGCCTTCATCACATTAAATCAATAAAAATGTCGTACTTGGAAAAATACTCAACTGACGTAAAAGGGTACAAGCGTCTTTTTTGCAATTTTTCTTACAACGTTAAAAGTTAAAAGTGGCTTCATTTTATTAGAATAAACACCAGCAAGCTATGTCGTATGGTATTTTAGAATAGATAAGTTGAGTAAACTGTGCTAAAGTATCTATGTTACATAATAGAAATGTCCGAGGAATGTTCGGGCGTATTTTTTTGAGAATATCCAATATATTTGAATTCATCAAATTTATTTTTCAATTTTAAAGCACTATTTACTACAACTTAGATTGCTATTAAAGGTGCTTGTGGTATCAGAAAATCTACAGGAGCAATTTAATAGTTTAAATGTAAGACACTCAGATGCTCGAAAGGAAACGTCCACTTCAAAGCCTGAAAACCATATTCTAAGAAGGTCTAAGTCGCCACTTATATCAGGCACCAGATTAAGTAGCCTATCAGCTCCATAAGCACAACTGATATCGTCTGCGAAAGCAATATGCATTCCCTTGAACTGAATTTGAAACAACGAATTAGTACAGATAAGAGGTAGTATTGGGTCCAAAACGGAGCCTTGAGATGCAGCCAGATTTACAGTTCCAAGAGCAGTTCTGATTTCATCGATTTTTACATTTCGTGCTTCATGTCTCTGTACCAGGCTTTTCAATCTTTTTAAGCAGAACTGTATGGTTTACTATTTCAAAAGGTTTGGTTTTGTTTACAAATAACCCAGTTGTAAATATTTGTTTATCTCCATATGTTCGAAAAAATCTGAGTACAGAATTTCGGAGCGGCATTTTCTGGGGACTTGCCTTATCGAAATTCGAATTGGGTTAAATTAAAATAGTGAACAAAATCTGGATAATGAGCAATTCTGCTTTTAATGGCTTTTCAAAAAGGCTTTTTAATGAAGGAAGGAGAGAAATCAACCGGCTCTTTTTTATGAGGAGGTGTAAAATCGGTATATTTCAGGGCTTATGGAAGTACTTCATTGAGAACATTGTGATCAAAAATATGTGCCAGAATATCTACAATAAAGTTCACAATATTTTTGTGCAATACATTTGAAATGCCATCAATTCCATAAGCAGATATGTTTTTTTTAAGGTGTTTAATTGTTTTCAAAAGCTGTAGTGCATTGCCTCACAGAAAGAGGTCCTTATTTGGGAAACTTCATGTTGAGCACATCTATAAGTTGAATACAATTGGTGACATTTGGTTGCCGATTGTTAGCAGTTAACGTGAAATAGTTGTTGAAGCCGTCACACGAATGGAAACGAGGTTGGGGATTTATTCAAAATATGTGGACTACCTTCTTTAATTACCCTTAACTGTCTTAAGTCTTGCCTTGTAAAATTCACCAGGGCATACTTGTATTTCTTTTTTGATCGTATATGACACTTTCTTGTATTGTTTTTTTCAGATACCGGTTAAGCTGATGCTTTTTACAATGACCTGGAAGTTTATTGTTTACTTTCTGTATTAGCCTATTTGCGATCCACGGCTTAAGTTTTTATCTGACTTCCTTTTTGTTGCCAAGTAACTGCAGTCATTTACTTCCTTTGTGAGGGTAGCCAAAAATAAATCGTATGTATTTTACACATTTGGTTCCAGGGAGGCTTTCTGCCAAAACTCAAAACGTAGCAAAAATTTCAGCTTATATAAATCAATTTTGATTGCCGTGGCGGGTTAATTTGATGTTGTGATAGCTTTGTTTTTACAGGGGTTAATTATGAAACATGTCACACAGTGGTCAGAGATATCCTAATTAAAAACAGCCATTGGACAAGAATGGAGTGAAATATTGCTAAAGCAAGCATAAATATGATCCAAACATTTCCCAGATAAGGGTCTGGTAGGTTCATTAACAAAAGATACTAATCAATTTTTTTTTTTTAATGACTTTTTGTTAAAACAAATTAATACAATATTTTACAGTTTTTTTTTCAAGCACAAAGTCTTTAGGTATATGCCGTCTACCAGATTGACTATTTTGTATCTTTATAAACATATTTCAAAATACAATTTAATAAATCAAAGCAAAATCAAAATTAAGTAAAGAGTGTTCTTTTTTAGAGATATACACATTTAATATGAAATAAAATACCTGAAGCTAAAGTTAGTGTCTATAATATTAGCTTTATTTAATAGACACTTTTATGCCATTAGTGACTAAATATAATATCGGGCATATGGGCTTCACGGCTAGCTCGACAACTTTATCGAGCAACTAGGGCCGCATATCATTCCACCAACCCATAGAGCGCACCAAATAGTGAGTTTTAATGGTTGTAAGAGGTCTCGACAAAGGCTTCTGAGTTTTCTCCAGTCCAAATTCGGCTATTTTACTTGTTTACATTAAATATATGTTACATTCAACCAAAAATGGACCAGATCGGAGAATAAAATTTTACGTTGAAAATGTGGATCAAGCTGAATTGTGTTTTCGGCCGATTCACCGAACCTACGACCCGTATAATGGTCACGCGGTTTCAACTCTTACACGAGCTGTTGCCAGTTGAAAAACTAAACCTCCAAAAAAATATCCTTACTTGGAATTGGCTGGACTGAATAAAATTGAATGAGTTCGAACTTTAAATTAGTTTTAAAGAATTTCGTGCCAACCTCCACCAACCAAGCGATAATCTATAACTGAGCAGGATGTGCCTTTAAGAATCTAAGAAATGTTCACTTACCTCGTGACTTCCATTCAAAACGTGGCAATCAAAAGCATCTGTGAGTACTTTACATGTTTTCAGAAAGAATAATTAATAGATTTGATTATTTTAAAGTACAATATATAAAAGGTCATTTAGAAAATCGAAGTCACGATGCCAATGATTACAGTTGAGATAATTAGAAATGTTCAATATAAGGAAACTATTCATTCAATTTCCAATTGCAGTGTACGCAAAAAGCTTTCCTCCAGTTACTCTACCATTTAAGTTCATAGTCTTAGAATATTGGCCCAGCAGTAATGTTTACAGCGGATGTTTTCCTTTTTGTATGAAGAACTCGTGCAAGGCCTCCACTTGAAGTTGTTGCCAAATTTGACCGTCCTTGATGTTGCACATTGTTTACATTTCCATTCCATAAATCATCTATATTCTTTTTCAGACCTGTCGATAATATTCCTAATATTTGATTTAAAACTTTAATCCCATTTAGATTTCTTTAGCCTTTTGACGTATCCCACGTAAATATTTTATCCTCTCAATGTATTCTTTTTCTTCGGGTTTTTCGTACGTCAAGGTTTCATCAGCTCAAGCAATTTTGCTCTTCCTTGACGCACATTGAATGGAAGATCTTTATTAATGGAAATGCCGGTATCCTTGATTTTCCCAGAATTCTGCAGTATACTCGAATCTGTATTTCGGTATTTCAATTGAACGATTATCGTCGATTTGCTTTGATTCCGGCTTTGTACTTTGTAGGCACTTTCGATTTCGCTGTTTGTATCGAGGTTTAGCAGACTCGAACGAACAGATTTGGACTTTTCTGTCATGCCTGCATTGGGTAAACGTCCTATGAGAATTTTTTCCGCATTCTTTTGAATTATATGTATTATCAGTTTGATTCTGTGTTGTAATTTAACAACTTAAACTGAAATTTCTTTGTGTCCCGCTTTTAATTATGTCCTAATTATAGATGTTGGATGTCGATTTGGTAGGAAGTTAGATCTCTGACGCCGAGCTTGTTATTTCCACGGAGCATTTCTTTTAAAAACTCCCAATTAAAACCAATAATGTCTTAGGCCATGTTTTGGTAATAGCTAGGGCCTATTTTTACAGCGTCTGCAGAAGTTTCTGCCTGTCTCATGAGTGAGACACCTAGTGAGGTTAAGATCAATGCTTTGGTGCTGTTGGTTTATTTTGCAATTTTTTTTGTCTAATTCTTTACAATTTACTCAGAATACGAGGGTTTTCTGAAAAGTTTCCTACCGCAACGTAAAGATAGCGGCACTCTTCAATAAAAGCTAGTGGATGCTAGTTGTGCGTATTTTCACAGTTACTTACCGAAGTTTCAGACATTTCGGATGAGCAGTTTTTGGTTGACAGTCGTTTGAGAGAGTCGATGTGAGGGTTTTTTGTGAAAATTGAAAAAATTCAGTATCGAGCTGTTATGAAATTCTTGTTTTTGAAAGGCAATACGCCTACGCAAATCAAAAATGAGTTGGACTCTGTGTATGGGGACTCTTTTTTTTTTTTATAATTTACGCGCGCCTAAGGGGTTATGGAAACCCTTTTACTGTTGCCAGGGCGCGGGCGGAAAGATAGAGTAGTGGTTTGAAACTCAGGTGTGTTTTGGTTTCGATATTGACTCTCCAGGGGTGGGAGTCCGAATAGGACGTAGAGATTTTCTTCACTCGGAATGTGAGGTTGTGAATTTTAACGGTTGTTTTGTGCTTGAAAACCCTACAACAGCCAAATCTACATGTCAGTGTTATGCCTTCACACGCAGATTTTTCTGACTGAGTTCCAATTACACAAATGAAAACTTTGTCGTGGCTAGGATTCGAACCTTGACCCTCCGAGTGAGTAGCGATTGCTGGTACCACTACACCACGGCCACCCCCTATGCACCATCATTTACCACAGTGAAATTTTGGGCAGCTGAATTTAAATGTGTCCGTAAGAGTTTGGGAGATGATGAACGTTCGGGACGTCCAAAAACTGCAACCACTGAAGATAACATTGCTAAAGTTCATAAAATGGTGTTAGACGACCGCTGAATTAAAGTGAGAGAGATAGTAGAGGTTATGGAAATGTCCAAAGAACGTTTTTGTTACATATTAAATCCAGATTTATGCATGAGAAAGCTGTCCGCGCGTTGGGTGCCGCATTTGATTACGTTAGACCAAAAACGTGTTCAAATGAACATTTCAAACGCTCTGTTGGCGCAGTTTAGGCGCAATAAATCCGAGTTTTGGGGCCAATTAATTACTGTAGATGAAACTTGGATACACCATATTATACGCCCGAAATAAAAATTCAGTCAAAACAGTGGACTGCAAAGGGCGAGCCGGCTCCAAAAAAGCAAAAACTGTTTTTTTCGGCTTTGAAAGTGATAGCACCTGTTTTTTGGGATAGTTAATGGGTTATCTTAATCGATTATCTTCAAAACGGAAAAACTGATACAGGAGCATACTACGCATCTTTACTTGCCATGCGGAAGGCAGAAATTGCGGAAAAACCGCATGGAATTATGGTTTGAACTGCTTGACCATCCGCATTTTTCTCCAGATCTAGCCCCAATCGACTTCTTTTTGTTTCTTCATCTAAAAACTGCACTCGGAGGATAGAGATTTTCGTCAAATGAGGAGGCAATCACCTTCGTGAACAATTATTTTGCACAGAAAAACGCCAAGTACTATTTTGAAGGGTTAGAGAGATGGGAGCATCGCTGGGAGAAGTGTGCAGAGTTAAAAGGAGACTATGTAGAAAAATAAAAAAAAATTTGAGAAAAAATTTCTTGTATCATTTTCAGACAACCCTTGTATTTTATATAATTTGTCGTACGTAGATTGTTGTTTTTGGGGTGGCTTAGAGTTATCATTTATAAGAAAATTTTCCTTTACTTTTTCGATTTCGGCATAATGCATCTACTACTGCTGACATTTTGAAATATTACGCCTATGCCATTCATATATTTAGAATATCTATTACGCCAAAGTATTGTAATACGCCTATAAATTTTCTTATTTTGGTAATTTCACATTTTAATTCTGTACTACTGGTTTGTGGTACATACATTTTATCTTATCTCATCATCAAATAACTGGGTAAAATATTCTGTAAGTTGTTCGACTTGGCCGAAACTAACTCCACTTTTCCAGGTCATATTGCATTCCGTTAAACCTACACTAGTCCATCTCGAACTTTCTAAACTGATTTTTCCAGAAACCTCTTGTCCCGTTTCTTCACCTTCAATTTCATTTTCAACTTCATTATCTTCCTTTTAATCAAACCAACCTCAATACCTTCACTTCTTTCAATTATGTTACACTTTATAGGGTCGCTTCAGTAATATTTTCCAGATTTATGGTAATTTTTTCCTCTTCTTCTCCATTGTCCTCATCAGCAGAATCATCAAAATCAAATTTGCAAATTTTTGGAATTTCCTGCAGGGTCAAATTCATAAAAGGGCATTATATGGTTTATAAATATTATGCTTAAAAAATAATTGATCACAAACTAAAAGTTTTTGCCTGTTTTTTTATTTTTTTTCCTAATTTTCTTACCTTACACTTAAACTTACGAGCATTTATCTATTTTTTTTAAGTTTTAAAATCATCTTTTGCATAAAAAAATATTCGCCAACAAGCTTGCACAAGATATCAAGATATTCTAAGAAAAAAGGCTATTAGTTAGAAGCTAAAACATACAATGTAACATCGGGCATGCAAAGGCAAGAGAGGTTATAACAGAGTTTTTTGCTAAAAGAAGGTGTTTAACTATATTGTCAGAGAGAGCCTGCAAAGGTAAAAGATCACAGGAAGACGTAAGTAACATCTATATTATATTTAGTGTTAACGATTCTTTTTCTCAGCTTGAATAATTTTGTAAGACTTTTTCTTATTTCGTCATATTGATGACTGGATAATTTGCCGTCTCTATAGACTGCTATAGCATCTTCGGCAGACATCTTATTTTTTCGAGATGTTAGCGAATCTTTAAAAGCTGATTTTTATTTTCGTGCACGATCAGGGAAAGTACTTATGTAAAATATCTTTCTATAACATTGATGATTCACTGCCTCTCTCTAGCTCACTCAAGTGAGCATAACATGCATAACATACTTGTTGATTCTCTGTTGTCTTTCGTCTTCTGTCTTTTTGTACGCTGCGAACATTTTTCACCGCGTTTTCGATTTTTATAATATGGAAAAGAAATTGGTGCACTTAACCATCTTTCAATATTTTTAAAGAACTTTTCTTTTATTCATCTAGCATTTAGCTACATTTAAAATAAGAAAATTGGTACGTAAATCTTTATTTCCAACCGTACATCATAATCTTTCTGACAAATTATATTTTAAAAATGGGAATTGTTTTGCAATTTCTTTCTCGTCAGACTCCATCATCATTTTCAAAAGCTGTACCCGGGTAATAGTCAGGTTATTCAAACCCGTAGCTAAAATTTAAATGGAAAGGTACGAGTATATTATATTCTTAGTTATTTTCCAAATTGAAAAGGAATTAGATATCAATCGAAAGGAATAGCAGAGCAATTATTTGTGAAAAAATTTGGTAACAAAAGAATCATTTTCAAAATTCGATAGGATTGTTGTTGGCAAGTTCTAAAGAAACACAAAAAAATATTTAACGGACACGCATATCGCACTAATTTTTTGATTTATTGCTAAGTTTATGGCCATTCTGCCCCACAATGCGTCGGCATGAAAAGCACACCAAACAGTTAATGTTTGTGTGTGTAGTGGCGTCTCATGGAGCATATCTAGGTGTGCGGCCATCCAAAGTGCATGCTTTGCTTGTTGACAAAGCCACCCATTAATGGGCTACATCTCTGAAGACGATTTTACGATGAAATTCGAATCGGTTGTAAACATTTCCAGAGCCCAATTTGAGAAAGTTCGACTGAAGCGTGACTAAACGGTAGACATTGACAAGCAAAATAGTAATGGCAGTTCATAAAAAATAAAACATTAAGGGTACACTCAGAGTGTATGTAATGGAAAAGAGGTTTGCTGTGTAAACGAACTTTTTTTCTTTCACCAGAACATCAGAAGCTTGACAAATAATTTTAATATTCTTGTATCTCACTTATACCCTTTATCGTATTTTCCCGATTTTGGTCTTGTTGACGAGATCTGGATTTATGACATTGTCTAAAAGAAGGCTGTGTTACTATGAAAAATCAAATAATTTGCTCAGTTTTGGTGACTTCAATCTCGACATATTACAAGATTGTGGTGTCCCTTTCAGTTCTTAAACTTGAGGACAGCGCATGGGTTGACATTTGCTAAGCTGTCAAACAAGTTATGAAAATAAGAGCTCTTAGAAAAAATGAAAAAAAGTGGAATAAAATCGAAACACAAAATCCTTTTTTTACTAAAACTAATTACTTTAAACCTCTGCTCAACGAAAGAATAAATATGTAATATAAGAGGTTTGTCTGAAAAGTTTCCGACCGAACAATGATACAAGACATTTTTTCTCAAATTTTTTTTTATTTTTCTACATAATCTCCTTGTAACTCGATACACGTCCAAATAGTACTTGGCGTTTTTCTGTGCAAAATAATTGTTCACGATGGTAATTGCTTCCTCATTTGACGAAAATCTTTGTCCTCCGAGCGCCGGTTTTAGATGAGGGAACAAAAAGAAGTTGATTGGGGCTGGATCTGGTGAAAAAGGCGGATGGTCAAGCAGTTCAAACCATAATTCCATGCGGTTTTTCCGCAATTTCTGCCTTAAGCATGGCAAGTAAAGATGCGTAGTATGCTCCTGTAATGGTTTTTCGTTTTTGAAGATAATCGATTAAGATAACTCCTTAACTATCCCAAAAAACAGTCGCCATCCCTTTCCCAGCCGAAAAAAACAGTTTTTGGTTTTTTAGAGCCGGCTCGCCCTTTGCAGTCCACTGTTTTCAAAGAATTTTTATTTCGGGCGTATAATGGTGTATCCAAGTTTCATTTACAGTAATTAATCGGTGCCAAAACTTGGATTTATTGCGCCTAAACTACGCCAACAGAGCGTTGGAAATGTTCATTCGAACACGCTTTTGGTCTAACAACGTGCGGACAGCTTTCTCATGCCTAAATCTTGATTTAGTATGTAACAAACACGTTCTTTGGACATTTCCATAACCTCTACTATCTCTCTCACTTTAATTCGGCGGTCGTCTAACACCATTTGGTGAACTTTAGCAATGTCATCGTCAGTGGTTGCAGTTTTTGGACGTCCCGAACGTTCATCATCTCCCAAACTCTTACGGCCACGTTTAAATTCAGCTGCCCAAAATTGCAATGTGGTAAATGATGGTGCAGAGTCCCCATACACAGAGTTCAACTCATTTTTGATTTGCGTAGGCGTATTGCCATTCAAAAACAAGAATTTCATAACAGCTCGATACTCAATTTTTTCCATTTTCACAAAAAAACACTCACATCGACTCACTCAAACGACAACGACTGTCAACTAAAAACTGCGCATCCAAAATGACTGAAACTTCGGTAAGTAACTGTCAAAATATGCACAACTAGCATTCAATAGCTCTTATTAACGAGTTCGGCTATAGTTACGGTCGGAAACTTTTCAGACAACCCTCGTACGTCCGTTATTGAAGAAAAGAGCAAAAGACTTCCTATAAAGGTAACCGTCCTGCGATATAATCGAATAATGTTTATTGTAGTGAACATTTATATTTCATTAGGACAGCAGAGTTTTGAGCAATATCTTCCAACAAAGCCTAACAAGTGGAACTTTAAAATGTTCACTAGAGCTGGTGTATCTGCTATTATATACGAATTTTGCCTTTACACTGGAGAAGCAACGTACCAAACATTCAATTGGGAATATTGTGGGACATGGCTTTACATTTAGCTACCAATATTCCCGTAAACCACAATTTCAATTGCTTTTTGACAGGCGGTTTACTTCCATAAGCCTGATGATTTGTTTGAAACAAAAGGGTGTATTAGCCGTAATCGATAATAAAATTGTGCTATAAACGACGAAAAGGAATTTCTTAGAGAAGGACGGGAATCAAACGATTTTACATTCAAGGCAACAAATAATTTAACTGCTTGTCGATGGTATGACAACAAAAGTGTGCAACTGGTTTAAATTATATCAAGCAGAGACCTGAGAAACTCAAGAGGAGACAAAAAGTATATGTCACTATTAAACTTTCTTGCTAACGTTGTTAGTTGGGTATTGCCAAGTTGCTCAACATAAAAAAAAAATAACAGCTCCAGCTTCATCAACAGCACCTTCATCACAATCCTCGTCAAGTTCTTATAAAAGATCATATGTTCCGGAACCTACATGAGCCATACCATTTAACCTATCTTATACAAGGTATCTCCGCTTAAAGTCTATCAAAAATTAATAAAAATATCAATAAAAAAAAGAAACTAAAATATGCGCGTTTTAAAATTTGTACACTATTAAACATTTCATAAGGGCTAAACTTTGAAACAACTCCACATCCAATTTTAACCACGCCCCAATTAATTTGGGCATGAATGGGCTAGATAATGACGACTTAGAAAATTGTAGCTGTTTGGGAAATGGGGCTTCGATGGAAGTTCATGACACAGCCCTTACAAACAAGCTTTATATGACGAACAAGCAGATTAATTACATGTTTTGCTCCACTTGGTATTACTACTGGAACAAAAAAAGCATGGCGAAGCCCCAGGCCATCATCACCATGATACTGTAGATCACTATAAATTAATTTAATAAAAAAGTCCACTCAAATATCAATAGAAAAAAAAATCAGAGTAGAAGATGAAATCAAACATTTGGCCTATACTAATACCTTTATTGAAGGACGATCAACTAACACAGCACACATATTAAGGTTCGCGATGGTTGACGGAAACGTCAGTCCAAAATTGTTTTTTATGTGGTGCAACCACGAAAACATTCAATTGTTTTGATGATATGACAAAATGAAAAGTATATGCTGAGCACTTATAGTACAACTCAGATACGTTCTTTTGAGTGCGTTCTCCATATGGTATATCTTACAAAACAAATGACTAAAATGGTAGGCCCGAGAAGTTGACAAAGCAATCAATTTAAAAAATAAAGCTAGAATACAAAGAGAATTCAAAGAATATAAATTTCAATATCAATCAATAATAATAATTGTGGTTTCAACTGGCTATGCAATTGATATCAAAAATTTTCGTGAATTTTGTCAACATACCGTCAAATACTTTTTTGAAAAGTATTCTTAATATATTATATCAACTGAATTAAGTGGATAAGCTCAAGAAGGATTATCGTGGATATCACTCTAGGAAATGTGGTCGAGATAAAAAAAAAAACGATTAAGATATATGTATAAGGTCCACATTTGTTAAAATCTCCATCTTTGAGATACATAAATGTCGAGAAATCTGTCGGAAGTAAAGATAGTCCAGATGATGAGGATGAATCCATTAACTTTAATTGACTTGTTTTAATGCATTTATTAAAAGCTAAAAATAAGCTTCAAATTATTTCATTTTTATATTATTACGATATCTTTGTTCTTCTTAAAAGGTTGAATGTTTAAGAAATTGTTCAAAGCTTATCCAATAAATGTTTTCACATCTTTTAGTGTTTGTTTTTTTTAACGGACATACGAGTATATGTTTTTTTTTATATTATACGAATGTCTAAACTAAGAGTAATCCACCCCCTGATTTATTGCCGGGTTTGAGGCCATTCTGCGCCACTGTGCGGCGCCGTCATTAGGCCGTATTTTTTCAGGTAGTTAAAATCGCTATCGGGACATGTTGGAACGAATGCCTGCACTCAACATTGGTGAGATGCGGTCAAGAGGACGGCGACACTTGCCACACAGCGCCCCAAACAATCGAGCTATTGAGGTCAAAAATAAAAAATGTATAGTCCTTAATGGAAAATCCCGATACAAGTAGTATCAATGAGATCGAAAGTTATAGTACCATTACACGGGTGGCCGTGGCTCAAGTGGTAGTGTATTGGCTTCCCAATCGAACGGTTCGGGGTTCAATACCAGCCGTGGCCGAAAGTCGTTTTTTCAGGCAACTAAAATCTCATGAGAGGAATGGTTGCCTAAATATAGTACATCATCAAGTCTATTTACACTAAACATTTAGTCACCCCATTAAATGTTGGATGCCACCCATGGAGCGGAATAACCACTGAGCCCAAACATATTTTTTTCTCTTTCTGTCCCATTTTCCGAAAAACTTAACCCATGCTTTGGCATCATATTGTAAGAGTAGTCATACCCACTTGAGTGTTAAGTTCTTTTTTAAAAAAAAAACAAATGCCCTAATTGATCAATTTATAATAGTGCTATTCAAAACAGTTGTCTACAGCGCAGACTAGTCTTCTAGTCTGGTCTCTTAAATTTGTCCTCACAAAAATTCAAATTTTTAATAAATGGGAAGTTTACAACAACAATTATACGAAAATGATCGCTGAAAGAAAAAAAAAATGCAGGAGGACGTGCACACCCATGCATTTTCATTCTCCTACTCTCTCACTGCGCATGGGATCGTTGGAAGATTGATTTAAATTGAGCTATACATCATATGAAGATGTTGTTGCAGATTCTGAAATCTCGAGATTTATTTCACATGGTTTTGTATTCAAAAGTAGTGAGTCCGAAAAGTGTAATCATAGTCGCTTAAGAACACAGCACTTATTGGAACGGAAAGATTTTGCACTGCTCAAACAGCTGCTGTTTTTATCAAATTCGAGTTTCACTTCATGCCTCATGGGGATATAAAAAAGGGATACACGCAAGCTTGAACGTGAATGACGCATTAAAATTTTGGACTAGAAAAAAAAAACTACGGCAAGGTGTATTTAATGTAATATAGGTGTAAGAAACCACGTGGGGACACGTCGAATATAAAGGCCGTTGCTCACACTTGCAAACGAAGTCATAAAAACATATACCATGTCGGAATCGGAAAATCGAAGGACGGGATTGCTAACATCTTGGGAGTTGGACTTCTGAATAACATCGCAAGTGTACCGTTAGCGACAGATTAATGGCCATAAAACTCGTAATTCAAAATAAAACTTGGAATGTTGCCACCTACATACCTACATATAGTAAGTAGACAGTGAGCAATGGGAATGAAAAATATTACGGCGGGATTCTGGATAGATTTTTAAGGATAGAAACGCTTTTCATCCGAGCAGATATAAGCGAACACATTGGGTAATTAAACTATGCATATGGAGCCTACCATGGAGAAGAAAGTTTTAGAAAAATGATCTCAGCGGGAGAGGACATACTACATCATAGAGCTTAACCATATTAAAACCACGGTTCATTTACCTAAAGTCGCACATAAGCACGGTGAAGAAAAAGCTTTGAAGCGACCTTGCTAGTCAGAATCGACTTTTTGGTGATCCAATTTTCTTTACGAAGCAAAGGAAAGAAAAGAATTAAAACCGACATCAGTCGATCATATAAACTAGAATGACCTCAATAAAAAGGGGGATAGCTCTTTCGAGAATGGCTCCTAATGACCATAAATTCATAAAATGTGTGGAACAATTTCGAAGAGAACTTCAATGCAATGTCTTGCAGCAGCGCCCTCGCACAAATAGAGGAACAAAGTAGTAGAACAATAAGGGTACAATAGCAGTAAAATACAAAAGGCTAGTGTTGCCGATTCTTGGAGCCTTTGACTTTCTGACACTGATATTTCCGCCACCTGTGTAAATTATATCTATGCCGGAAAATAAGCCGTCTACATACGAGGGTTGTCAGAAAAGTTTCCGACCGTAACGTAAAGATAGCGGTACTCGTCAATAAAAGCCAGTGAATGCTAGTTGTGCATCTTTTGACAGTTACTTATCGAAGTTTCGCGCAGTTTTTAGTTGACAGTCCCTTGAGTGAGTCGATGTGAGTGTTTTTTGTGAAAATGGAAAAAACTGAGTATCGAGCTGTTATTAAATTCTTGTTTCTGAAAGGCAATACGCCTACGCAAATCAAAAATGAGTTGGACTCTGTGTATGGGGACTCTGCACCATCATTTACCACATTGCAATTTTGGGCAGTTGAATTTAAATGTTGCCGTAAGAGCTTGGGAGATGATGAACGTTCGGGACGTCCAAAAACTGCAACCACTGACGATGACATTGCTAAAGTTCATCAAATGGTGTTAGACGACCGCCGAATTAAAGTGAGAGAGATAGTAGAGGTTATGGAAATGTCCAAAGAACGTGTTTGTTACATACTAATTCAAGATTTAGGCATGAGAAAGCTGTCCGCGCGTTGGGTGCCGCGTTTGCTTACGTTAGACCAAAAACGTGTTCGAGTGAACATTTCCAACGCTCTGTTGGCGTAGTTTAGTCGCAATAAATCCGGGTTTTGGCGCCAATTAAATACTGTAGATGAAACTTGGATACACCATTATACGCCCGAAACAAAAATCTTTGAAAACAGTGGACTGCAAATGGCGAGCCGGCTCCAAAAAACCAAAAACTTTTTTTTCGGCTGGGAAAAGGATGGCGACGGCTTTTTGGGATAGTAAAGGAATTATCTTAATCGATTATCTTCTAAAAGGAAAAACCATTACAGGAGCATACTACGCATCATTACTTGCCAAGCTGAAGGCAGAAATTACGGAAAAACGGACACATTTGCAGAAAAGGAAAATCCCGTTTCACCAAGACAACGCGCCGTCTCACACCTCAGCGGTGGCCATGGCGAAAATCCATGAATTACGGTTTGAACTGCTTGACCATCCGTCTTTTTCACCAGATCTAGCCCCAAGTGACTTTTTTTTGTTCCGTCATCTAAAAACTGCGCTCCGAGGAGAGAGATTTTCGTCAAATAAGGAGGCAATCACCTTCGTGAACAATTATTTTGCAGAGAAAAACGCTAAGTACTATTATACGAGTTAGAGGGATGGGAGCATTGCTGAGAGAAGTGTGTAGAGTTACAAGGAGACTATGTAGAAAATTAAAAAAAAATTTGAGAAAAAATGTCTTGTATCATTGTTTGGTCGGAAACCTTTTAGGCAACTCTCGTATTATAAAACATAACTTTTACAAATTTGCAATCAGTGAGGAAGTTAATAACTATACAAATATTAAATAAATATAGGAAATCAAATGAAATCAAGGAAATGAAGCCTTATATTTTAAACAATCTCAAATTTTATTTTTGTAAATATAATAAAAGAAAAAACTCCAGCTAAAAAAATCTTGTTTCAATTGCATGCAAGAGCATCTCATCGCAGCATAAAGATGCCTACCATCGTCAAAATAGTCAACGCTATACAAATTTATCGTCAAAGAAATGTAGGTAAGGTTTTCAAGTCTTTTATTGTTCCGTCTGCTACGATATACTCGTATACGAATATTCGTACGAGTCCTACGTACATCATGTTTTAAAGCTTGAGCAAGTTATCGAGATTCAACGACCGAAAATTACTTCTTTGCACCATGGCACAAGTCCTTCTTCTGATCCCAAGGAATTCCCTACATAAAACTCAACAAAAGTCAACTCGAAATAAAGTCTTGTCACTTAGATTTCATTACCGCTGAAAACTATTGACTCAATATACGTCAAAATTAGGCATTTCCTGTGTGCTGGTACTCAATGATTATAACGCTTGTTAACAGATTATCCAGCTTAAGGTTTTCCTGTCACTAGGCCCTGAGGACGATGTGGATATCGTCGAAACTGACATGCTGTTGAAGAACTTGGTGATTCCTGAACAAAATGGTTAATGCTAAAGATCATACAGACTAATCTGAATGGTGCGCCTCTGATAACCAGCGCGGGAAGGGAGGGAGGGAAATATTGAAATCGGTATTATCCAGGAGCCCTGGGCCATAGGGGGGCTTCAAGTCAAACAGTACAACCAGTTCTATAATCATCGGGCTACCGATAAGCCAGGAACAAGCATATTCCCTGGGAAACATATTTATTAAAGATTTTTTATGTCCCAACCTTAGCTCAAACGATTTAATAGTTGTTAAACTGGTGTGCGAACTAAGCAACGTATTTCTCATCAGAATATATGGCTAATGAAAGACCAGCAACGCCAGAGGAAGTGGAGCAATTTACAGCCACCATAAAAAAGTAGGACAACTTATTGGTACGCTAACGGGAGGCAACACACCACGACCTCAACCTGTGTCTTTTCTAGTACGGAAACTTTCAAAGGGTGGGAAAAGGTCCAAGATATTACACTCAATCTGATGTCATTCCCACAAGAGTTGAGCCTCGAGGTCGAGATCACTAAACCGTTTAGAAACTTTAAGAGAGTCAATTGGACAACGCTTGGCCAAGTCCTTAAGCAAAACAAGCACAGTAGTAATCGAAGAGCTGGAGGCAAATATAAAGACTTTTGAGAAAGCAATGGACGTTGCATAACGTAGTAAGGAAACAGTTCCCCCATGCTGGAATGAAGATCCCTTTGGAGCAATTTTCAATATCTGCTATAAACACAACTTCTGGCATACAAGGACTGGTTAAGTTTGTATAAACAAACAATAAAGAAGGAGGCCTGGATGGACTATTGAAATTCAATAGAAACCCCCCAAGACTACGCCAGGGTAAGTAAAATTCTGTCCAAGGAACATTCCAACCGTTCCTTTCTAAGAAGGTCAGATAGAGGATGGACAGAATCCTCTGCGGAAACCCTAGAACTAATAATGAAAACACACTTTTCCAGATGAAGGGATTCCTTGAGGTCTCGACAAGTACAACCTGCATCTCAGAATCAGGTTGTGAGCACAATCCACAGAACCACAGAGCAGTCGATGAATGAAGATAGTGTCAGCTACTTCTCTTCGTTTTTCGAGGGTATTCAGGTTAAGAAGTTTGAGATGGTCACGATAGCGAGGTAAGATAAAGGGGTCACCCCGGGGTATTACTCGAAGGGCAAATCGAAGGAAACGACGTTGAATATTCTCGATTCGGGATATATGAACTCGCTGAAAGGGGGGCCGCACTTGGCTGGCTTATTCGAGAAGGGGTAAGGGTAATGTGAAGTGACCTTAAGGGTTGCAAAATTCTTTTGACTATCGTTTGATAAAACCTAGTGATGAGTTGGCTTTAAGGATTATCTCACTAATAGGGGAACGGAAGTTTAACTCCCTATCGTTTAACATTCCATGGTCGCGAATGGATTAAACCTGAGGTAGAGGTTGGCCATGCAGAAAATAAAGTCGAGGAGTAGATTGATTGGACTTACGTGACAAAGTCATAGATTGACATTAAGCTCTAAGCAATCACACCAAGTGGAAAACCAATCTAGGTCCTCTTGAAAGAGAATAAAGTCTTGGGGTGAAGAGATAGTTTTGAAGAACTTAGTGTCGTCGTCGTAAATGGATATGGGGCAATGTTTAATAATCCTCTCAAGATCGTTTATAGTTCAAATGAAAAAGGGGGGACCTAGATGGCTACCTTGTGGGACACCAGAAGTGGCTAAAAACGGAGTTGAGAAAGCTGACCTAAAACCAACGCTATAATAACGGTTCTCCAGATAAGAAGATATCCATTTTAATAATACGAGTATAGGGTCAAAACTGAGCGAAAACAATTTGAAAAGGATCAATCGATGTAGTATTTTATCGAAGGCCTTAGCAAAATCTGTACCAATAACATTAATTTCTTTGCCATTTCTAGCGCTGAAAGCGCCACGGATACGAATTCAACTAAGTTTGAAGTGGATCATCTACCTTTCAGAAATCCATGCTGACTGGGTGATATAAGCATCTAGACATAGAAGGGCCCTTTAATAACATATACGCTGTAGCTATATGCAAATCTCTGATCGAACGGGGCATAGGAGGATTTATCAGCCAATGGATAGTCTATATGCTCAAAAGAGGAATTATTCAGGCAACACTAGGAAAACGTTTCCTAACCAAATTCGCCCATAAAGGAACGCCACAGGGTGACCTTACTTCTCCTATACTCTGGCTAATGGTTGTGGACAAAAATTCTTGCACGACTAGACTATCACGTCGTGATACTAGTGTCAGGGAAGTTACCTTCTGTGATAAGTGAAACCATGGAGACTGGTCTAGATAAGGCAAACACTTGAGCCGCAAGTTGTGGCATTGGTGTCAGCCCGATCAAAACTGATTTGATGCTATTCACTACCAAATCCAAAATACCTGGTTTTACCCTTCCCTTTCTTAATGGTCAACCGCTCACATTATCCTCTGAGTATCATGTTTGACCCAAATCTGGAAACCAAACACCGAACACAGAGTATCCTTACAATGCATGTGTCGCCTTTTATGCTTACAAATTGTAAGTGTAAGAAAGTCTGCCGGTATTAGAGGTTTTCAGTCCTAAGCAAACCATCGTAGAATAGGGACGATAGTAAATAAAGCAAAATACAAAAAGTTAATAAACGTTTTTTTTATTAGCAGGGCGCGCATAAAACATCAGAAGTGGGATTCACTCAAGTGCCAGTGCGTTCTGTAAATTTTTTCTCAAAAAAAAGAGAGACAATAGAGTCATTAATCGGTGTAAATAATTACAACGTAGTGCAGTTACGCGAGTGGTCCGGCTACCTTCGAACGGTACGAAAAACACCCTTGTGCTTAGGATAAATGAAGTGACTGTTGAAAATCGTGGTGCGCCACCCAAAATAAACGGGGAGGAGACAGACGAAATAACAACACTGAACACAACAGTAATTGTCGAAGCAATCAGATGAAAGCGACGGAAACGAACCCAATCAGTGGCTGAGGAAAACAAATAAAGTGTTGAATCGAACTACTAGAAACAAATTGTTAAAAAAAGAGAATGAGTGGTTGCGTAGAATGATGAAAACGAGTGAAATGAAAAAGTCAAATGATGAGACACGCTCACAAAAAGGAGCTCAAGCAAATGAATGGAAGAAAACAAGGATGAGTGAAACAAATGAGATGACAAGTGAGGAAACACAAATGAGTATCATTGCTGCGCCTGCACCATTTGACTCGCAGCAACTGAGCATGTGTAGGGACATGTTTCCTGGATATGACGGTAGCACCAATTTGGGCGTGGGTTTAGCTCAGCTGAAAAACATTGAAAGTGTCTACAAACCAAGTGAAAACATGTTGCGCTCCCTGATGTTAACCAAATTGAAAGGCAAAGCACTTCAGTGGCTGCACTCGAGGCCAGATTTCTTGACGGAAGGACTGGATGAAATAACTAAACAAATGAAGGAATTGTTCTGCACCAAAGAAAATAAAATGATAGTGCGTCGGAAATTTGAGGATCGCAAATGTCAAACAAATGAAAGTTTCGCAGAATATAGTATTTTAACGACAAGATCATTCTTTCCAACTGCCTGCAGTTCGACCAAGAAGAGCTGGTGGAATACATAATGGAAGGCATAACGGATGAGTGTTTACGTCTTCGGGCACCTATCCAATGCTACTCCACCAAGGCACAGTTATTACAAGCATTCTCGAAGCTCATGCAAAAAAACCACCACAAGTAAGAACCGTCCAACAGAGAGAAACCACCAAGAACAACACGTAGAGGAACCAAATAAGATGCTACAACTGCAATTGTGTTGGACACATGGCAAATGAATGTATGAAGATCAAACGAGAGAAAGGTGCGTGTCACGTTTGTGCTTACTTGGGACACCTAACAGCAGACTCTCCAGAACGTAAGAAGCCGGTACGGAAGCAGACGTACAATATCAATCAAGGCGACGTAGGAGACGAGTCTGTAAGATCATTTGATTGTATATTTATGTGCAAAAATTTATGTTATAAAATATCTTTATGTTCGTTATTAGATACCGGCAGCTCTATCAGCATAATAAAGCATGTAAATATGAAAAAAATGTCAGATTTCATGGAATTAATAAAAATATTTGGTAAAATGTGTTGCCAAATTCTAGTGGAAAAAAAATGGAATTAGACCTAATAGTAGTACCGGATGGTACGATGACGTACCCCCTGATTTTAGGTAGGGATTTTAACGTAAAGGCCAATCTAAAATTAATTAGTGTAATGAATGTGAGACAAACTGAAGAGGTAAATAGTCAGCAGTTATTAGGAATAGAAGTTGAAATGTAAGTAGATTTAGTGGAAAATGATAAATTAAGTTGGGAGACAAAAGACGCTTTTGTCTACGCTAGTAGATGCTTTTACTGAGTAAGTCAGTCTTTTCGCTGTTTAAACAACTAATACTACCGAGGTAATTAGCTGTCTACGATCTTATTTCAATGCATATAGTCGACCAAGAGTGTTAGTATCAGATAGGCGAGGCGCGTTTACTTCAAAAGACCTTGAAGGTTTCCTAGAAGACAAAAATATACGCCACATAAAAATCGCTACGGGTACATCACAGGCCAACGGGCAGATCTAGCGCCCATGATAGCAAAATTAACAGACGCAGGATATGAGTCTACCTTAGATAAAGCATCACCAAGGATAGAGTTTGCTATGATTAATACTGTACATAGAAGTATAGGTACTCGCACGTCACCAAGTGAGCTACTGTTCGGAGTAAAAGGAAAGGAGAAATTATTGATTTCTTAAAAGAAAGTTTAAATGAGTGTTATAAATGCGAACGAGAGCTACGGATAAAATAACTAAGTGCCAGGAATATAACAAGTCACAAAAAGACCGATGGTGAACCTATAAAACATATAAGATAGGAGAATATGTAATGGTAAGAAACTTAATTAGTACACCAGGGGTTAGTAAGAAAATAGGCGCAAAATTTAAGGGTCCGTATAAAATTAAAAAGATATTGCCAAATGATCAGTACGTACTGAAAAATGTAGAGGAATTCCAAGTGAGCCAGATACCATATGAAGGAATATGGGAAGCAGCAAACATCAAATCGTGGTTACAAAACAAAGATAACATAGCGAGCTATAAATTTAAGGGTGAAATCGGGAGATTACATATCAGGATGGCCGAGTTGTAGTAAAATAACAAAGTGGTAACACTGCTAAAGATAGATTATAATTGTAAGTGTAAGAGAGTCTGCCGATAGGTAGGGTTTTTTAGTCCTAAGCAAACCATCTTATTCCAGCAAAATACAAAAAGTTAATAAACGTTTTTTTATTGTCAGTGCGCGCACAAATTATTGTATCATCATAGATAGCCAAGGCTCTATCAAAGCTATCGACTCGACTATTATTATTATTAACATATAATGAATTACACGTTAACTTAAAGTATCAATAGCTCTAGCTACCATGGCGCTCAGCTAGTTTTTAAAGAAAACGGAAGAAAAAAAGGTTAATATTAAATACTATTTTGTAACTTGATAGAGGTTAGAAGGTTAAAAACTTGTCTTATATTTGTTTCAGAAGGAAACGAAAGAACTTTGCATAGTTCTTTATTATTAAAAAATAAGTTAGATAGTTCTTTTATTTTTGGGCAATCATATATTAAGGGTCTTAGTGTTAGTTGAATACTTTCTTGACAGATATGGCATCCTGGAGCGCTGGTTTTGTTTATTATGTGGCTATGTGTGATGAATGTGTGTCCGAGTCTAAGTCTTAAAAAGCATTTTATTTGATGAAGATGTTGGGTAAACGATCGGTATTCTTTTGATTGATTCATTGTAGAATAGTGATGAATGTACATACTCCACTCCTCTTTGCAGTTTTTCCGCCAGATAGATTTAATTTTTCTTTCAATGTCTTCTTTTTTGTTAGTTATGAGAGGTTCGTTCAAGGCTCTTCTTGCTGCAGTATCGGCGAGTTCATTTCTCGGAATACCTGCATATCCGGGGACCCAGATTAATTTGAGCTTACCATTATTTAGTATAAGCTTATTACGCATATCTGTAATTATCGGGTTTTTATTGTTTATATTTAGCACTCTTTCGATGACAGATAGGCTGTCTGTGTAGATAATTGTTTTTTTGGCAAGACGATATTCGGCGGCCTTTAGAATTGCGATAGTGTCAGCTGTATATACTGAGACAAAGTTTGGCAACAAACCTTTGGTTTCTATCTATTGGCAACAAACCTTTGGTTTCTATCTGTCCTTTATTATTAACTACAGCAAACGCTGTGCCTGTTTACGTTTTAGAGCCATCTGTGAAGACGGTGATCCAATCGGGATGGACATTTTTGATTTGTTCGAAAAGTTGTCTATATACCGAGTTGCTGGTTGAGATTTTCGGAAGTACTGCATGCTCTGTATTTACTGAATGAATTGGTAAGAACCATGGTGGAAAATTAGTTGGACGCGATTTTTGTTTTTTGAGTACTACTTCCATTGTTTTGGATCTAGCTATTGCATTTTCTATTGCGGAAGGGTATCTAGATATTTTTTTCCGTTTTATTATTTTTTTAAGGTCTAACTCGATGGGGGAATTGTTTGTTGAGGCAATTTTCGCAACAAGAAGTGAGCTAAAATACTGGAATCGATCTTCAATTGAAGGTAGACCGCTCGCTGCGAGGATATTTTTGATAGAAGTAGTTCTAAATGCTTTGAGAATTTTTCTTACTGAGGCATTGTATCCTAATGAGATCGCTTGTATGTTTGATTTGGAACATTTACCATAAACCACTAGTCCATAGTCAATCTTCGATAATATAATTGATTTTGTTACATTAATAAGTGAGTTGACATGAAAACAGCTACTCTTAGATCCTAATATCTTTATAATATTTAACCTGGCAGCTAGGCTTTTCTTAAGTTCTAAGCAATGGTTCTTAAAACTATACTTATTATCAAAGTATATACCTACGATTTTAAGACAATTGGTGTTAGTTATGTTAGTATTATTAAAATTGATAGTGATATGTTTATTACAACTAGTTTTCTTGCAAATGTGCAAAATTGCGCTTTTTTGCGCTGAAATCTTGGAGCCAGAAATTTGGCACCAGGATTCGAGGTCTTTTAAAATTCTTAAAAATAATGATGATGTCATGTCAAGTTCCTTGCACTTAGTAAGTATAACAAGGTCGTCAGCATATATGTAGACAGTATTGAACTGACTTAAATTTTTGGAATATTTCGGAAATATCATTGAAGGCTATTACGAATAAAATTACAGAGGGAGAAGATCCTTGAGGGATTCCCTTCTCTGAATTTTTAATATTGGAGAAGACTCCGTCAACTTTTGTTCGAAATTTTCTCTTACGAGTACTTAAGAAGGACTTAATAATTTTGAACATTTTTGGTATAATATTCCATTTAGCGATTTTATTTAGTATCATATGAATACCGATGCGTTCGAATGCTTTTTCAAAATCAATTGAAAGAATAGAAATGTGGTTTTTGCTTGCTAACTAACTGCGCCATATCAAACGTGATATGGCCGATATACAATAGAAATAGAACAAAAGGCGTTCTAAACAGACCCCGTCCAGATATCGCCAGAATCCCGGCGATAATCACGGGACATTGGCCAATCGGAGACCAAGCGCCCAAACTATGTATCCCTTACAACCCCTACTGCTGCAGTTTCGGGAATGAAAATGAGAAGGAAATTCTCTAACATTACCTCTGCAAGTGTCGCCGGGTAAAGGAATACGAGATCTAATCCGTTTTCCAAACTTCAAAGTCAGTCTCACATCCTCAAAAATATATATCGTGACCCAAGTCACACGGGTCGTGTTAATAAAAAGTCACATTTTAGTGCTACCCTACAGAAATATTTCTACTCTTCGACTTTTCCCCTGCTCTGAAACATTTCTATTCGTGAGTAATTTCTTTTCAAAAAAACTATTTCTATAGTTATTATTCAAGTTTTACTGCACAATTTTGATTTGAAAGACTTTACACGAAAATAAATGAAAAAAAAAAAAAATTAAATTTAAATTTAAATTTGCTTCGCAAATCATATGAATAAATCAAATAATAAGTAATTCAAAATAAAATGAAACTTTAAGGGGTTAGACCACTCTCGGATTTTCAAAAAATCTATTTTTTATTTACTGCTTCCAATGGTGTTTATCCCAAAAGATTATGGCGGGGAAATATCTCGAAGTGCTTGTTTTTCAAAGTGTAGTACAAGGCCGCTATGTAGGCAACGAGCCTCTTATGACCGAAACGGTGCTCGGTATTGTAGGGGACTAAAAGTAAGTATACGGCAGATGTTTTTCAAGCTGTTTTCCACGTGTTCAGACTATTGCTTGTTTCGTCTTTAGAAACGCCGATTTCAGTCAGTTTCGTACAGTGAAACATTCGAGAAGGACGCAATTTGAGGAACATTTGTTCTTTATCGATAATTGTGTTAACTTCTTTTTTTTTGGTGAGTTTAATTAGTTCGTATTTATAATGAGTAACAAAGTGTATTGTGGTCAAAAAGGTGCAAAAGGGACATGTACATACAGAAAGAGACCGAAAATATCTGGAAGACCGCTGAAACGATAAAAAATTGAAGCAATCTTAAAATAATGTGTACGACATTGAAGTGAATCCAGGTCTTGGTTATCGAAATTATAAACTTTATTGCAGTTTTCGTTGTCGTCTGTAAATTGTGCAAATCGCAAACAGAAAGTGGTAAGCGCGGTTTGGAATTCAAAATAGTTGTGTCCTGTGAAAAATGTGTATTGAAAATAACCGTAGAAATCAAATTTCCATGCGATTACTTGGAATTGGTTTGCACGGAATAAAAAAGTTTTGTACATTCCTGGAATTACCTCGGCCTATAATAAGGTTATCAAAAGAATTTCAACTGCAACTAAACTGGTTTGCGAAAACAGTATGATGAAAGCAAAGAAAGATGAGACAACTATTTCTACTGAAAAAGCAGAAAATCGAATTATGGTATCTGTTTGAGACTCACTCAACAAACCACACATCAGACATAAAAAAAAAAAACCTGTTTTCTTTTAAACATAAATATGTACAATATATACATTCAATTTCACTTTCTTACATACTTACATACTTACATGAATACATACATTTGATTTTTGTTTCTTAATTGTTTAATGGTAAAGTGGCCTGCGATGTGGTGTAGTTAATATCTTTTTGTCTCTTCGAACCAACACACCCGCAATTGAGTGTGCAAAAAATCTGGATGAGTAGGCGAGAGTACGCATGCAGGTTCGATGAATCGATCTTACATGTACTCGTCCACTTGGATCGTAACATTGACACGGGCAACATCACATCACATCAGGGACCACAAATACCAATAAGTATCCTAAATCTATAAACTTATATTAACCATTAATTTGAAATATATTACACAATACATAATCTTAAACCTACTCCTAAATAATTCTTAATATCCCACAAAACAGTATCAGTCGATAGTTCGTGGAGAAAACGTGGGTTTATGTCCTAATTTGGCTTAGTGACTCTTATTGACAATTACAGTGCAAACAGTATATGTAGACTGCGCAGTGAAATCAAAATACTGTAAGGCGTGTGAGTACTGGAAGGCTTTTAGGATACAGAATGGGCACAAAATCATAAAGATAAGTGCGATGTGAATCACTGGATCAGCAAGAAAAATGGAGGTCGATGTAGTTGTTGAGATGTTTCAGCGATACGAAGGTTTGCACCAGATAAAATACACCCATTATATCGGTGACGGTGGTTCTAAGACTTAAACCGCATTACTGATGTTAAGCCCTATGCGAATATCACAGTACTCAGTACTTGGCTGAATACAAATATAAGACAGCTCTTCCAATTGAAGTGTATGAAGCTATCAAGCCAGTCGACGAAGAATTGACTAGAGACGATCTCCTTACTGGACGCATCGGCGTTTATACTAAAAACTGTAATGAAAGTTTTAATTCGACTGTGTGGGCATTGGCCCCAAAATCAATTTCTAGTAAAACTTGGATATAGCTATGGATGGTGCAGTTTGGGGGTACAAAGCGGGCTTTGCTTTAATTTTGCACATAATGAAAGCGTTGGATTTAGAAATCGGCCCGAAGAACTATGAAATGTGCTTGGAGATTGATAGAGAGCGCATAAAACTTTCAGAATGATTGCTGTCTGAAGCTACAAAAGAGTGGAGGATCGCATTAAAATCCAATAGGAATGAAATGTAAGTGCAGGACACTAATCTAAAAGGCCAATTATATGGTGCAGGTATCGCGGATTATAGATATTGCAAAATTTTTCATGGCTTTCTATAACTTAAGATTTTAAACGCCTTTATCTCAAAACAGCACTTATAACTTAAACAATTTTCAACTAATTCGCTACAAATTTTAGCTAAATCTTCAAAAATTTATTGTCTGAATAAGTACGTAGGAACTTTTTTTTATATGGCATAGTTGATTTGTCATTAACAATTTTCTTCGAATTTTGCAAATTTGATTTTGGAAGTGTGCCATTCGGCCAAAAATCAATATATCAAAAAAATCCTTCTTCTACAGCTGTTATTCAAAAATTCAAAATTTATAGGAGCTGTTGGTATGACCGTAAACCCTTCCGTAAAAGATAGGTCATCTGAGAAACGCTGCACAACCGCCTATTTTAAATAAATTATTTTAGAAAAATACGAGTAATATTTGAGAGTCAATCTTATGTATTTCTACCTTTGTAAACTCGATTTATTTCATATTTTTCCTGAAAAACATATCACAAGAAAGCCCATTCGCATGGCCTCTAGAGTGGTCCAACCCCTTAAAGCAAATCGCATAGAGGGTTATAAGAATGGTAAAAGAACAGCAATCGCTACACAGAGAAAAGCGACGCTTAGAAAAGAAAAGTCAAAAGCTTAAAGAAATGAAAAAAAACGGAAACTGCGCAACAGAAAGGAGGAATACTTCCAACACGACGATGAAAGATCGAAAAATCGGATCAACAGCACGCAACTGAAAAAGAAAGAGATAGAATCACCTAAGCAATATAAATCTTGATTACAGAAAGATAGAGTATCACCAGTATACTTTGCGAAAAAAAAAAATAAGAACTGAGAACTGAACAGTAGGTAACTGTGCTGATTCAAATTTATTCAGACAGAACTAGATTAATTAAAGTAACATTAAAAAGGCACAAGTAGCTACTCCGAATTAAATAAAAAAACAAATGTCTTTATTGCTTTACTGCTACATTACTTTCTCAACTTGGAATGACCAACATGTGCTTTTTCTTCCATAAGGAAACTTTCCTGCTCCAGCGGATTTTTGAAAGCCAATCTTCTTTGCGATCTTTTGCAATGGCAGCTGCGACAAACCATATTGCAAAAATTTACCGCTTAGTTGCTTCCGTTCAGTGCATCATCTGGTCAGCTAATGTAATAGCCACTAACACATGCACACATACTCATAGCTGGGCCATACTCTGAGGGCGGCCTCGTGCAAGTTGGCATAACATCGAATTTTTTTACATGCAGTTTTTCAATTATGATGACTGCTTTGGTCTACTCATCTGCTGCTGCTCTCCTGAGTGCCCAATTTTATCATTCTGCTGTTCACGATGGAGGTTTTGCCGTCGGGTTTTGCTTGTTTTTTTTTTTTTTTTTTTTTTTTAATGATACCCTTTTACTGTTACCTGGGCGCTGTAGTGGTAGTGATGTAGTGGTTTGAAACTCAGGTGTGTTTGGTTTCGATATTGACTCTCCAGGGGTGGGAGGCAGAATAGGACGGATAGATTTTTCTTCACTCGGAATGATACAGGTTTTGGATTTTAACGGTTGTTTTGTGCTTGAAAACCCTACAACGGCCAAATCTACATGTCAGTGTTATGCCTTCACACTCAGATTTTTCTGACTCAGTTCCAATTACACAAATGAAAACTTGCCGTGGCTAGGATTCGAACCTTGACCCTCCGAGTGAGAAGCGATTGCTAGTACCACTACACCACGGCCACCCCGTGTGCGAAAACATGTGCGTTGCATTGCAACTGATAGTGAACTTCATAGAAGACTATATGAAGAATTGAATACTCGATCGGATGGCTTTGAAAAAGCAATAAATCATTTTTAGATCGCATTTGTGAAATTTGCACTAAACACTATTACTCGAATCAGGTAATTAAAACAGTACCAAAGATACGTACGTGCTACACAATATCTGCCACGAGAATTAGTGGCTAAACCATTTTTACTCGTACGATATTGTTGTAAAACACCACTAGTAATAGAAATATGCATCCACATAAAGAATACTGGAACAATTTAGTAGCTGGTGAAACACCTGCTGAGATCTCAACATTAACGTCTGCAGAAAGGCGGCTGCTTTCTAGAATTATAGCTTTTGCTAAAGTCGTCAAGTATGGTGGTATTTACAGGCAATATGTATTTAAAGGTAGTGCAGTCCTATTCGCTCAAGATATTTTTAAACTTCCTAATTTGCTATCGAGATCAGATAGCTGGATAGGTATCGTAGTTGTAACCGAATATCTTGAAAACATGGATGTTACGCGTGAATTTGTAATAGATCTGTTCGAATTTATAAAGCATTAAGATGGTTAATGGAAATTAGTCCACTGTATCCTTATGTTTATATTGATGATCATTTTTATGAGACGAAATTAGTGCTTCAACTATTGTGTTGCATTATATTCTATTATAATTTATTACTTATACTTATATACGTGTAAGCAATTTTATAGCAATTCATAAACCTAAAATTAGCCTTATATTTTTAAGATGTATATGAAAAAATTAGTAACATTCTGCATTTGTTTACAAAACTAAAAAATAGTGCTGAATGAGACTCCAATTTTAGGTATTCAAAATTAATCTTAGCTAAATTGTAGTAAACTTTTTACAAAATGGTTTATCAATAAACGCCTAGATATTTCACCAAGTTTTAATATTCTCTTAAGCAATCTCTTTTTCTACTCCTAACATTATTATTGTAACTTGCTTAACTCCTGTGGTTCTGCTCAGTTAATTAACAGTGTCAAGAGCATTGACCTAACACCTGCCAGTGTATCGACTGCGACACAATTTGCATACGCTCCCGCTACCCTCCTCGTTGTGTTTTTTTGTAAGTCACAGTAGTAAAATCATGTGTTACAATCAACTCACAGCGCCTGGATTCTCCAAACATGATTTGATCTACTTAACCTATGATATTCTAATAGATGCAACTGACAGTGTTATTACTTATAGGGATTTTAAAAATATTGATTACCAAAGTTTAAGGTCCGATGTTATCCGAATTCAGTGGGACGAAATTTATTTGATGCATCAGTTAATCAGCAGCAGAAAACAACTTAAAATCACTTTTTGATAAACACGTTCCTCTCCGACGAAGGACACCTATATCTGATTCTCCGCCTTGGCTTAATAGACTTTTATTAAATTTGATGCAAAAACGTAATATAACTTATGCTCGTTGGAAACGACACAAACTACCTGTTCTTCATAATTCTTATCGGTCTTTACGACGCTTGTCGTTCTTCGTATAAGGGACGAAAAGCTGTGCGACTACGAACACTTCCTGAACCCAGAAACTCAGACTGGGAAAGTGCTTTAGCAAAAGCTGCGCAAATTAGGTAACGTTAAGCAGAGATCAGGTGTTCCTGCTGACTTGACTGTAATATACTCAATTCGCAGTTTGTGTCAGTTGCCATACCATCAACACAACATCAAAATTATCAGTGGCCTAATAATCAGCATAGCCAAGCTAATGACCGGAACCGGAAATTACGGTCGCCTGACTTCATACAGAGTGTATTTAGCACTTTACAAAAATAATAAAGATGAATAACGGGTAGGGTCTTCAGGTCAAGGAACGATGGAAAGCTAGGGTATCTAAATGGTTTTCCAGACAATTTTCGTAACACGTGCCTTTACAAAATTAAAAGGGGTTTAGTATTATTATAATAAGATAACGCCTCCCCAACAACATATTCCATATTGAAGTCTTGAGTTAAAAATACCATAATAATTTTTTTTAAAAAGGGTTGTGGAGCAGATATTTCGTAAGTAGAGGAAGAGTGGATAGGAAATACATTTTCAGAGATTCAATATGGTTTGAGAAACTCATCCTCGAGTCGATGATGAGTCCAAGATTTATACATATATTCATCTATGTACTCCGTCAATAAAAATCGTTGCAACTTAAACTGCCAAGAAAACTTATGTGATTACAAATGCAATTAGTCAATCTGTATCTTCGATACTCAGGTGCATGATAGTAAAATGCCGCGTCCAAATTATGTACTGAGGAAAAGCTGAAGGACAATATTTTAGTGTTGGGGCCTATGGCCAATCTATGAATAGAAAACCAAACTCTTAACAAATTCAAATCCCAATTAATATCAGCTACAAGGTCAAAGGGACTATTCAAACCATATGAAAAACCTATGTTATCTGCAAAACCAGTAGGTGAGCCCTTCCTAGGTAGTGCGAATGTATTGTACAAAGAAACAAAGCTGGTCCCAAAATCGAGCCTTGAGGCACACCTAAATTCAAAGTTTTGACAATACTCCTTACATCAGGTATCTTCATTCTTTGTGACCTGTTTTTAAGGTATGACTTAAACCAATCAAGTATAAATCCGCGAAAATCTGCTTTTCCAGTTTCTCTAAAAGACCTCCGTGGTATCAACAAATAAACCAGCCGAACTTTTTTTATAATCAAGGTTAGACATAATTTGGAAACAAAACCGCAGTAATCCATCTTCAGTTGATTTGCCCTTCTAAAAGCCAAATTGGTTGGGACTGAACAAATTATTTTTGTTTAAAAAAATTAGTATTCTCGTTTTCATTAGTTTTTCAAAACCAGAAGAAGTCATATGGGCTTGTAGTTGCATAGTTCGTTTGTATAACCTTTTTTAAATAACGGTACAGCATGAGTACATTTAAGCCGTTCTGGAAAGACGCCTCCAAACAAGCAACGATTAAAAAGATTTGCCAAAGATCTTCCACTACGAAAAAAGAAATATTCTTTAAAACTAGACTGGAAATACCATCAGAACCACAAGAATTCGATTTTTTTTTTAAAGATCACTTTAACACGTCATGTGGAGTTATAGGCGTAATAGCAAAGTTATTCCTTTTCTGCATTGACTACACCTGATTGTATTAGAAAAATATTCGCTAAATGCCTCCGCAATAAGTAGATTGTCAGAAACGTCACGATCTCCTACGCAACTAGCAGTAGGTCGTTTAAAAGAGGGGAATTTATTGAGCAAGTTGTTCACTATTTGCCATTCGTATTTGAGATTCCCCCTAGCAGAATTAAAACGACAACGGTAATAGTTATCCCGATAAATCTGGATCTCACTTCAGTTCCACTCACAATTTCTTATATTTCCTTTTTAAATGCCAATTGTTCGGATAATAATATCAACTTAAAGTTGTAGTGATACATTTAGGATCAACAAATTTCAAGGAGGTCATGCATATGTATCCCTTAGTAGAGTGCGATCACTGAATGGCTTAACAATACAAATGAATCGCATGTGAAATTACAGAATTCCCTCTTAATGATCTGTACCTATACGAGTATATAGCAGATTAATTTTTCTTTATATACTACTCATATTCGCATTCCGTTTTGTTGAGGTGAATGAGCCTTTTGGTGCTCGCCGTGGAATTTGAATAGTTTTTCTTTCTAAACGTGTTATCGTGATTAAAGAGCCTTTAAGGTCGACTGGCAAATTAGCTTAGTTTTGCTGAAGGAGCTAGTAGGCCATTTTCATTATACATAAAAGCGATCAAAATCAAACCTCGTTGAAGCTCATATAAAGGGTGCAATACGTACACAATGACAGCGTTTGACTCATCTTGGGTGTTCTGAACTGCCGTACCTAATCGACGTACAGAAGAAAAGAATTGATATATCACACTAACGAATCAAAGCGATTCAGAAATGGATGAACCGTGGATGAGAAGAAATTTTGGAAGATAGAATTTACGCAGCTCTAACCAAAAAAGTTCATTGCCGGTTATATATCATTCTATAGCAACATTCCCACAACGACATTCTTAACATCCTGGGAATACCTTGAATACATTAAATTATTTTTTTTCCCCAAATATTTCGCCCAATATATTTAATTTTTCGAGTTTACTTTTTAACAACAGTTAAACTCCTCCATTAGTGTGTAACCAAAAACCGTAATTTTATTACCCACAGCAATAAAATAAAATTACAAGGCCGACAGAGATAAAAAAAAACTTTTGTTCCCGATCTATGCTCGAAAGTGCTTTTTAATTTTATTGCCGGCAACATTAAAACATCGATAACGAGATTACTTTCTACATCGTTCGCACGATATCTGTTCATGCAGTGTGGCCTTAACTTGTATCAAATAATCGTGGTTTCCTTTGGGATTTCGTTTGTTTTGCTACGAAATCCATTCACATTCCCTGACACAAAAATGAAAAATTACATAACTATTTATATATACGAGTATAATATATCATGACATAATATAGATTCGAAATTATACACTATACATACTACCCATGTATATAAAAAGAGTTGTACCTGAAAACTTAGTGCGTATCTCAGCATTACAGAAACAAAGCGGTTAGAGGATGTGAGTCAGACATTTTGCGAATTTTGCAGGAGATCTTAGCATTCCCTCAGTTTCTAAAAAAAAAAACGAAAATAGTTAATTGAGACAAATCAGTTAGTAGTCAGCCATCAATCAAAAAGTAAAACACCATGTAATATATGAATGGAAATGCGTCTCAGTACACGTATAATAATTACAATAGAAGCAAATGTATATTTATAGGAAATAAAGCCGTTTTTGAGAGGGAAGATGTGCAAATATAGCTTTCCAGATTTAAAGATACCTTCATACCATATTTTCGTATTACACGAGATTATTATCTGTGGTTAGCTTACGAAACCGAGATGAACACAACAGTACATTGGAAGCAAATGATAATCCTATCAGAATATGAAATCAATTGGACTGAGTTTTTGACGATAGCCCTTTCATTACTAATACTAATTCCAGCACTAAAAAAAGAAAATCATAGACTATGGCATCGTCTTATTATGCCAAGTGCAATACTCTTGTGCATTACTCTGTTTTTCCGGATGTTCTTTTACTCAATCTCAATTTTTGCGTTTAACATAACTTTCGATGGTAATTTTGACGGCATAAACGAAGCAATCATGGTTTTCATCAAATAATTTTAAGAATTTTTTTTTGCGATAAGCGCAAGAATATCTCCTTCTCGCCCGTGTTTCTCGCGATTAACTGCAGCAGTAACTCAAATGACCTTTATCAGAATTCGCTCGTCAAGAAGATAACGATATATACAGGTGTGTTGGAGACCTTTGCAATTAAACTTATTCGATTCTGCACTAAACTCCATTCGCCATTTTGATAGGGTTTTAAATGACACCAATATAATCATACATTCATATGTAAATTTGGGGACATTATTCTGCCAATTATGTTTCCATCTCTTCTTCAAGCTAATTCTAACAACAGGCTTTACCCTTCTCAATGGAAAAATGAAAAAAATTGTTCTTATTCAAAAAAGTTCTAACAGTAAAGACTATCGGCCGATGTCCATACTGCCTTACTTGTCTAAGATATTTGAGAGGGTACTTCAAAGGCAAATAAACTCTTATATTCATTCCAAGAACTTACTTTCTCCAATGCAATCAGGATTTAAGAAAGGCCATAGCTGTAAAACGGCGATAATTAAGCTTGTAGATGATATCAGAGAGACGTTGAATCAACACAAAATATCTTTCTTAGGACTTCTGCATTTCTCGAAATCCTTCGATACAGTTAACCACACTAACATCTGCAACAAGCTGCTGACCTTGTTTGGCTTTTCGAATTCATCTACAAATACCATTTCATCTTACCTGTGCCAAAAATCGTCTGACTTTATGTACAATACTAGCGGAATTTAACATGGCTCCATCCAGGGACCGCTTCTGTTCATGCTTTACGTAAATGAGATTCCCATTTCTTCCCACTATTCAAAAGTATGCTGATGACCGACGGCCAACTCTATCGAAATTGCCCTTTTGGTATGATAGCAAATGCAAATGCCTAAAACACTGAACTGGAGCGTATATCAAGCTGGTAAAAAAAACTGACTTTTTCTAAATCCTCTCAAAACAAAATATATCGTTATATATTCGATTTTCCTTACTAATCAGACATAGTGCTAAAAATGAGAATGTTGACACCGCAAAAAATCTTGGAGTTGTTTTGAACAGGAAATAAAATGGAATAGCCAAGCCAACGATACACATACAGTTGGCAAAGTATATGGAACGTTACGCAGGCTTTGGAGGTCACACTACTTTACCCGTTTCAAAACCCATCTTTTACTAGTTAAAAAGCTTCTTGTACCAGTTCTTTATTATGGGTGAGACTTTTCTTTTAATTTTAATTAATATTACAATAGTTAGAGAAAACTTAACGTCGCTTTCAGTCTTCGACGCATCGACAGAATCTTTCATTATGCGGAGCTGCTTTTCAACACGTCGCTTAACCATCTCATGCACTATCGATTATTTATATTGCTTTCCAATGTCATTCAATGAGCCTGGTTACCTTTTCAATAAGATTAGATTTAGATAGCACGCCCGATAGATCCCGACAAATCATTTACCCTCGTTACTCTTGCCTCACATCTGAGGTAACATTTTTCTTAATATCTACTTGCCAGTTGAACTGCTCACCACGGCATGTCCGAAGGTTTGCAGCACTAGCAGCCTTAGAATAACCTTAAGTCCTTCTCCAAGAAAATTAACACCAATTAACCTGATAGGAAAGTTCTTGCATTCACCTCGAAAATCGAAAATGGAAATTCTAATATGATATGAAATATCAAAAACATGTTATCTTTATCAGGAAGTTCTTGACGTGGCCCATCGATTACTTTTCTTTGTTTTTATACTCATATTTAAAGAAAGTTGTACAACTTTATTTCAAGATAGCTGAAATACTAAACGGAGTGAAAAGTGACCTCCTTGACCGCCAGACTGCGCTGCTACTGCAAAAAAGGTTATGGTGCCTTGAAGTCCGTTCATATTTAGGCAGACATGCCAAATTTCAGTGCGATACTGTCTTTAGTTCTGTTTTGACAGCTGAGTGTTGTTAACGTGTTTGCCATCATGTTGAGTGTGGACAAAAACGATTTTCGTTCTCTCATAAAACATTATTTTTTGAGAGGCAAAACGGCGAAGGAAACAAAAGAAAGGTTGGATAAATATTATGGGGCTAATGCTCCGTCAGATTCCACCGTCAAATATTGGTTTCGAGAGTTTCGTGGTGGCCGCAACTCCACTACCGATCAAGTCCGCAGCGGCAGGCCCTCCGATGCGGTTACAGAGGACAATGTCAAAAAAATAGATGAAATGGTGTTGGCTGACCGGAAAGGGAAGGTGCGCAAGCTAGCATATACCACAAAGATTAGTACTTAGCGCACACGCCATATTTTGGGCAATATTCTGCATATGAAAAAGTTATACTGCCGCTGGGTGCCGCGAATGATCAAAAACACGAAGGCGAGAGCACTGCGAAAAAGTGTTTGGACTTGCTGATGCGGGATCCGGCGGACTTTTGGCGTCGATTGGTAACTGGATTTGGATCCCTCGGACTATTATCTCTTCCCAAACCTCAAAAGATGGCTCATCAATAAAAAATTCAGCTCACGCGAGGAAATCATCGACGCCACAGAGGAGTATTTTGCAGACCTTCCGGAAAATTACTTTTCGGACGGGATCAAGAAGTTGGAAAATTGCTGGAATAAGTGTATCAAACTAAAAGAGGACTATATTGAATAATATTGGGTATCTAATCCGGTTTTTTTTCAAAATTTGAACGTTTATTTAAGAAAAACATGTACAATAGTATTATTCAAATTATTGCCCATCTGAAGCTATGACTTTTTCCCATCTTTCTGTCAATTTGTGGACCCCATCCCAAAAGAACTGCGCCGGCTTGGCAACCAAGAATGAATCAAACCAATTTTTGATAATCTGCTCTGATGTGAACCGTATTTCAGTGAGGACGTTCTGCATCGACCGGAATAAATGGCAGTCAGAAGGGGCAAGGTCTGGGCTATAAGGCGGGTGGGGTAAGACTTCCCATCCACTGTTTTCCAAATAGTTCTCAACCGGAATAGCAACGTGGGGCCGAGCGTTGTCATGATGGAAAATTATTGCCTCGTGTCTGGTCGCATATTCCGGGCGTTTTTCGGCCACTGCTCTCTTCAAACGGATTAATTGTGTTCGGTAACGTTGTCCATTGATGGTTTCACCCAGTTTTAGCAGCTCATAAGACAGCACACCCATCTGATCCCACCAAATACAGAGCGTTACCTTCGCGCCATGGATATTTGGCTTTGCCGTTGATTTGGCTGGTTGGAAGGGTTTCACATATAATTTTTTGCGCTTGGGGTTGTCGTAATGGATCCATTTTTCATCACCAGTAACAATCCGATGCAAAAATGACTTCCTTTTTTGGCGTTCCAGCAGCATTTTGGACATGCAAAACCGCCTTTCGACGTCTCTCGGCTTGAGTTCATGTGGAACCCAATTTCCTTGCTTTTGAATATATCCAGTTGCTTTTAAACGTTTTGAAATGGCTGCTTGAGCGACACCCAAAGATTCTGCGAGCTCTTCTTGCGTTTGGCAACAATCTTCATAGGGTAATGCTTCCAGTTCTTCATCTTCAAACTTTTTTGGCTGCCCAGAACGTTCATCGTCTTCCAAGCCAAAATCACCACTTTTAAATCGTGCAAATCACTTTTGGCACGTTCGCTCAGCTAGCGCATGTTCACCATAAACTTCCACCAAAATACGATGACTTTCGGCGGCAGTTTTCTTCATATTAAAGTAATGAAGAAGAACTCCACGCAAAAACACTTTTTCAGGCACAAAGTTCGACATATTTGAGTGAAAAAAAATTTTTGTTGTTTACGCTTCAAATGAATGACATATACTGAAATGACGTACAATGACAGTAGCTTTGCAACGCATGTTCCAATGGAATAATAACAATGCAATAATAAAAGTTACGCCATCTCTTAGCAAACCGCACGAATTAAGTTATAGACCCAATATAAAAAACAAACATTTACAAAAAATTTTTTTAATTACAAGGAGGTCACTTTTCACTCCATCTAATAATAAAAATGTGTATAAATACCTATTATTGCTTTAGAAGTGTAATACTTTTAAAAAAATTAAGAAAAGAACTTAAATTGAGTACTTTAAATGGCTTATTGTTTATCAAAGTTTTCTTCTTCAGGATTTATATACTTTCGCATTCGATAGAACCACTTTTCGAAACATTTATTCCTTTCTGATCCCGACACCTCAGAAATATGCTTTTTGAATGCCTCTACACCCTCTTGTGGCATTGAAAAACGTTGACCACTAATTTTATTTTTTATGAACGTGAACAAAAAGAGGTGATAAATCAGGAGAATGTTGGCAAAGACTCATTAATTCGGCGTTTTTAAATTTCAAAAATTGAATTGTTTGACTGTCTGTGAACTAGCGTTGTCAAGATGGAGGATAATACGACATTTTCTGTTTGTTTTACGCAATTCACAAACGAATTGTTGTGTATCAATCGACATTAACAGTTCTACGGTCCTGTAAGGCTACAGTAGTAACATGACCGGATTTACTGGAAAAATAAGCGATAATTTGTTTCGAAGTGCTTCGAGAACGCTTCGCTTTTGTCGGTTTTCGCTTACTGCTGATTGCCGCTTCGATTCGGGTTCATATGAGTATACATATCTAGATTTCGTCTCCCATAATGTGGCATTCGTCAGCTTGTGTGATAGTTATTTAGCACAAAGTTTCTTCTCAGCTAGATGTTTATACAATATTAATTGAATTGTTGTCTTACTAATGTCCAAGCTTGCTTCTTTCTCATGGTATGTTACATGCTGATCGGTTTCAATCATGGCGCGTACGACATCAACGTTTTCTGGAACAACAGCACTGCAAGGACAATCGTCATGAAATTCATCACTAACGTTAGCACGACCGCGTTTGAACTCTCCAAATCAATTATAAATTGTATTATTGGATGGTAAAACACATTGTAAAAAGAAACCACTAAGAACCTAAAATTGTATTTGAATATATTAACGCTTCACTAGTTTATAGCATGATTTTATGTCATAATGTGATTAAAATGAATAAAACTAAAACTAGAACATACACTCCCTACGCGATGACACAGACATTCATTTTCAATCTGATTACAGGTAACCATCGCCCAAGCAGTTTGGTGATAAAGTCGTTGATGTCGGTGATCAATTAGCTGCGATATTAAGAATCATATGGAAACAGTAGGTATAGTACCATTTTCACACAATAAAAATAAAACTCCGAGGTAGGCTTCTGCAGATTATGGGTTACCATTTTATGTTATTTCCACCCAAACTTTCGAATCCTATCTACTTTCTATAGAAGCAATCGACTCATCTGACTCCCTTCACGATATCCTTATCTTCTGGAACTTGAAACTACTTCAGCAAAATAGAACCGTATCAGATGATCAACTCTATTCTATCACTTCAAATGCCAATTCAACTAAAAAATTATTTCCTTCTTCTTAAATTTTTTCAAAGCTCTCTACTTAACTTCTTCCAAATTTCTTTGTTCTTACAACTTTCATAGGGCTAAATACTGTAAAATCAGTTCCTATCCCAGCAAGTTTCCCTTTGAACCTTCCAGTCTTTGTTTAACTGGTCTTTGCCTTCTCTAGACCAATATTTAATTATATTTCTTTACTACGATGTCTTCTATTCTCACCGTAACACATCATCTACAAATTCTTCTAGAGATTTCACACACTGCTTTATCACTCTTTTTTCTAGCGCTTCCTACGAATAAATAGTACACAAACCAAATTTATAAACGACGACAGGTCTTTTTTTTAACTCTCCGAAATGAAGATACACTACTGCAAACGTCGTTAAGTTCGTGTCCTCCATCCTCTAAATTTTTGAAAAAGGTAACGAAATTGATGTTATTGTTAGCCGAAAACCCTGGCAGCTAGCGCTATAAGTTATGTTTTTATTAATTGTAATTTATTTTACTTAATAATAAAGTGAACATGATGATAATGACGTTATTGCATCTGGTTTCATTTAAGCTTTCGAATGGATATCTCCATACCTAGAAATCCTTATTATAATTTGGACTTAGATGATACCTCATACCTACCCATAGTGTTCCTCAAAGAAGTCACCTAGGTCCCCTTCTTTTCAAACTAACCAAAAAAATCTTCATATCAACATGATCTTAGATTGATTTAAGCTAAATATATGGGAGCTACATTTTGTTTACGTTTTTTATAGTATTGTACATCAAAACTCTAAGAATTTTTCGGAATCGTAAAATTTAGCATTTGTGTGATGAAGAATACTTCATACTTGAATATGGTGTGTATAGATTTTACAATAAGACTACCTTTTTCTGTACGTATAAATGTGCATTATATAATTGCGCTTAACCACTCACTTGCGCGAACACAATACCACTCCTTTCAAATCCCTCTCCAACTTATGACTATTTTCACCGCAGAATTTTACAATAAAACTATACGAGCATTAAGTCACACTTTTTATATGACTTTATTCGCATAAATGTTATATTTTCAAACGACGAAAAGCGATACCAGCAATAACAAATAATAATAATAAATAAAATCACCAATAATAATGGAAGAGTTATTTAGAGTTGCCATCTTCTGTTTTGTTGTTGTATATTAATTGTTTCCTGTTTAATATCCTCACATTTAAATCCATAAATTCCAAACAGCTTTTCCCAAAAATCATGTTCATCTTTATTTAGCGAACGCGGTAAGTCAAATTCTCAAATTCGCGCTGCTATTTGTTCTATTAAATAGTTCTATTAGTGTTTTTCATTCCTACTTCAGTTATTATCCGACTTTTTGTTTTCATATAATAGACCTGAATAGCGATGATATGGTAAGACAGTCGAAAACCGAATGGATCTCTCTATAATCTGATTAGGGTATTTAGGGCTCAGAGTGACGGCTTTCACATCTTCGTTGCTATACATGCATACTTAACCACTTAGGGGCAAGGTCATACACGAATCACCTCCTGGGTATCTTGATTATATTATTATAAAAATTACATGTAAAACTGAAAAGTTAATATTTGGCGTGGTCTATAGGCCAAGCAAACGAATAAGTTTTACTCCATTCCTAGATGCTCTCGAGGCAATTTCAAATATTCCTCAGATATAGTTATTTGTGGTAGCCTAAACTGCAACCTTATGGATAAGACTGAATCGGCTTCGTTTATCGACAATATGAAATCGCTTAATTTCGCCGCGGTAAATTCAGGCATTCCCTTTTTGGAGGATTCATCTTCCCTTCTTGATGTTTTCTTTGTTGGCGACATCTTTAACCTGTTTTTTACGACCAACTTTCTGCTCCAAGGTTTTCTAAGAACTACTTGATATACCTATCACTTAATATGGAGTTACCTAGCAGCACTCCAAAATAATTATATCGAGACTTTCAAAATACAGATTATGTGTATTAAGCTGCTTTCCGAAGTTACCCGAACATGCTGGGATGGCATTTAATACATATCCTCTGTGGACGACCAAGTAATGTTTCTTTAGCAGCAGGTATGACATCGATATGAGAACAAAATTGCTCTAAAAGCAATAGTACGCAATTCAAAGTCCCGTCAATGGTTGAATACAAGCCAATCGCTATTCTGCCTTACTTGTCAAAAGTCTTTGAAAATTTGGCACTAAAACAAATCCATTACTACTTAAATAATAAGGATCTCCCATGCAAACATCAGTCCGTTTATCGACCCTAAAGGAGCAGCAACACTGCACTGATATTATTAGTAGAAAAGACACGTAACACAATGGATAAGAATAATCCTTGCTAGATTTTTCATTTGATACAGTCAACTATTACTGATGACAGTAATCCCGATTTTCATATTCATTCCCGGACTCACGTCTCTGCGCTTCGGCTGTAGAACGGGAACGGCAGCGTATGTTAAGGTCATTAAATTCCGATATTAACAGCATAACCAAATAGGGAACTATCAACCGAGTGGAATTTAATGCTTCCAAAACTTAATGCTGTCTGCTGTCATTAAAGCGAAATTCAAATACCCAGTCATTATCCATGAATGGCACTTGCATCGTCGAAGCCGATAAACTTTCCATTCTCTGTATGTGTGTCAATGACATCTTACGTTGGGATGACCACATATTCGATGTCGTCAAAAATGCTACGAAGTGTCTAGGTTTCCTCAAGCGATGTAAGAAGTATTTTACCCACACTAACCTGGCCACAATATATGTATAAAAAATTCATCCGCCCAAAATTTGAGTACAATGCCCACACCTGGTCAGGTGCTCCTAAAAGATCTCTGCACCTGCTAGATAGAATTCAAAGCCGTGCGATAAAACTCATAGGTGATACTAGTATCAGACAATCAACTGACACCCTCGAACACCGACGTAATGTTTCCTGCCTCACTTTGTTTTTTCGTTATTTCCACCACCAGTGCTCCATTGAAATCGTCAGTAGTATTCCGCCCATTCAAACTTTCAACCGTAACACCCGTTTCGCTATGAATGCGCATCAGTATACCCTCAAGCCCATTTTCGGGCATACTCTAAAATATCGTGATTCTTTCCTGAGCCGTACAGCTCTCTTATGGAATGCCCTGCCGATCTCTTTGTTTCCTGGTCGTTATAGCTTACAAACATTTAAAAACAATGTACATGGGTACCTGTCTTTTCTTTCTCCCTAAATTTCTTTCGCCCGCACTATGTAAAAACATTTTAAGGGTTCAAAAACCCCTTGAGCACGCGCTGATTGTAAAAATAAAAAAAAAACTACGAGAGCATTTGCAGTGAGCTTAAAGACTGTTTCTCTTTTTCTACTTACGTAGCTCTTCTTAGGTCTCATTTAAACTGGACGAAACAATATATTCGCAATGGCGAGAATAATTTGAATTTTTTAAGTATATAGAATGGAATGCCACAGAAGTCAATCCTTGGACCTACTCTTTTCTCCTTATACATGAATAAAGTGCCACGCATTCGAAAATACTGCAAATTTCACATGTATCATGATTCAGATGATGCCCAACTAATGATATGTTGCCCAAAAAAATAAGCAAACTCTGCTATAGAACTCCTAAATGAACATCCTGCTAGAATTGGCGACGAGTCAATTAAACATGGTATTCAACTTAATGATGACAAGTCGAAAGTACTTTAAATATACCGAAGTACTTGTGATCTCTTAGGCCTTCAGCCTGTTCACATGAATCAAATGCCCCTAGAGTGAGCTCCGGTAAAAACCTTGGTGTCATTCAGCTCTTTCCTGGGATACTTATATTAATTCTCTCATCGGCAAAGTTTACAGTGGACTTCGTACTTTATGGGTTATATTATTACACGGTTGCGAGATTTTTTGCCTCAGAAAACGTAACGTTGTCCGCAACAATATTCTGAGATACATTTTCAACATCAGGCAGCGTGATCAGGTCCCTTACTTTTTCAAACAAACAACAGGCCTCTTAAAATACAGAACGCTATTTATTCTGCATAGTCTTATTCAGATGCGAGAGACATATTACATCCTTAATCAGGTTCAGTTTCTCCAATCGCACAGATCGTATTCGCTAGTCCAACCAAGATACTCATGCCTAACTCCTGAGCACCACTTCCTTGTTCAAGTTGTCCGGCCTTGGAACTCTCTACCTACTGATCTGAGAAGAATGATAAGCACGGATAAATTTTAGCCGTGCTTACTCGCACTACAGTCTAATATGTATACATATTAACTAATCTGAACATAGTTTTGAACGTTTTTTTTTCTTCTTTTTTTTTTGAACTCATCTAGAACATATCTCGAACTTACTATATTTCTTTAAATTTTTCTATTTTACTTTTACTTTGCTTTCTCATTCTCTGTATTTTTTTTAGCTTCTAATATGTTAATTTTAAGGCTCACAATTAATTTTATAAGATTATTTAACCCTCTTTTGTAAGTAATATATACCCGTATATTGAATAAATGAAATAAATAAAATGAAACGCTTGGATTTGAGTTTAGTCTTCGTACGTAGTTGAATTGAATACTAGTTGAAAATAAGAAATTTGTACAGCAAAAATCTTGAACCAACAGAATTTTTGTTTCTTTCATTATCCTTTCAAATATTTAACGCGTACAACTACATACTCATGCACCTAATGCTACAAGTCTCCCAAATGTATCTGCTTCGTTACTGCCTCGCTTGTGAGGATAGAAAAATTCGTGGAGCTAAGTAATACTCTATTTTATAGATTGTTAGTACGGCTAAGAATTTACTGACGTTTTTAGATTTGAATGATCCAATTAATTATTTTTCGGACGGTCCATTGAACTTCGGTCTCAACTTATTTATCTTTTGCTTTCCGGATCAGACTTTGTGACGATTTAGTTATTATCCACTAACGATTTCTTAACATGAACAATCCGCGATTACGCGTACTTCCCACGTTTTGCCCCATTGCTTTCATTTTACTTTTATACATCGTACATCGTACATCGTACATCTTCTAAGACTCCTGTACGACTGTCGTGTATAATAAATCTTAAAGTTTGCGCGGAGTTTTCGCGCCATTGAAGCTATTCCACGTTAACTCCATGTGCGATATTTTCATCGCAATCAATCATAGTGGTTAACGACAGAGGGATATTTACCTACAATAGACAGATGCCTCCTGAGTATTTCCCTTGAAATATCATATAAAAAGGACAAATGCTGAGGTTTCTATATCACCCAACAGAAGATTGTCAGTTAGGTTGTCATCCCAAGTTTTGCTCTTTCCCTTCCGCTTTATTATTTTCTCTGATTCATTTTGACCCTTTTTTCCAGTTGTTTTGTTAGAGCCCTATGGTTCCTAGTGGTGGTCTGCCATAGGTCCATCGGCTATTGATCAAATCCCAAAGTTTTTTGTATAAATGCAGTTACCAATTCCTCATCGGTTGTTTTTTTTTTCCGTGTCTATCATGTAACACCCACGTACGGTTTGGCATTTTTTTTTCAAGACCATTTGTTCTGTTTTGCTTTGGCAATCATTTGATAATATTTATTTAAGTTTAAATTTGTTGGAACCAAGTCACAAAAAATACATTACATTACTCTGAAATGATTAATTTTGACAACTGACAACCTGTTGAAAAGGAGCAAGGAATGGTTCCCATATCATGAAGAAGTGGGGGAAGTCTATTATCCAACTTGTAATGGAATAATGACTCAAGAATCTCTGGCATGTGGGTGTGAAATATGATGCAGCTATCACAAAAGTATTTTGACTGTTTTATCATCTTTTGCGAGTAATATTTAAAATTAACCCATGAGAAGTTAAAGGGTATCCTGTGAAAAAGTTTAAACTAAAATTGCAACTGCCCAAAAACTTGTGAAATACGGTTATCGGGGACGTATTGTTCAATGCACATGTTTTGCTGATCTAATAGTCTCCATCATGCATTGTCCGGGCCAAGCAATATTTGAACAGCCGTGAATAAAAGGTTCATGCAAATATTTACGTCGTACTTTTTGCACTAAATTCAATATTCGACGATTAAGTAGCTCAAGGAGCACGCAACTGACCAGGTGTAAAAGTTCAGATAATGGGCAACAAGACTCTTTCAGGATCATCGTCGCCAGCTCCTCCTGGAATTAAAATATCAACAGTGCGGGTTGTTTTGAAAAGATATTCAAGTGCCACCGAAATTGAGCATGTATCTATGGGAAGCCTACGCAAGAAAAGTGCTGTAACAGTTTCGAAAACCAAGAAAGTTTGTAAAAATACTGTTCCGTAAAGAAGGACATTATCCTATCGAAGAATGTGTGTATGAATATAATATGCGTTATTTGTGCCTTAATTATACTAAAGAACGCCATCAAAAATATTTAAATTGTTGAAAACCAGAGCATGGTATGGCCCCTCGTTTTAAGCCAAAGCTGATGTGTATGGGAAAATAATCGAAAAGTTTTTGTGGAATTTTCCAGAGTACAAAAACAGACTGGTGTTGCACTAAAACTCTGCCACTCTGCAAGCGATTAGTCACAATGGAGGAGTTTAGGGGAACTTTTCCGTGTAAATTTATTACCAGATATGGAGACATTCCTCGCTTTTTCTCTTGCTGGAGCTCATATCACTATCTGTACTGTGAACAATGTTACAGAATTCAAGATTCAATATTATCATACCGTTTACTTCTGTAGTAATATGATTTTCCCCGATTTTTTGGAAATTTGACAGCCCACAGGCCGCTATTAATTTGCAGAAAGCTCACTCAACTTGGTCGCTGATCACCATATTACATGCCAATTGTTATCATATTTTAATAACGCTTTTGCATGTAAATGATTCCTAAACATTATGTATTTTAAGATCTTTAAAAGAGGTTGGCCCTCGCGTATGGTATAAAATCAATATGAAGCAAACGCATTCCATTCTGACATTCACCGTATAGAGTCTACCTAAAGCATCTCCAGATTTAAAAGCAGGCCAATGCTGAACAGGGTACGCCTCTATAGATCTCAGAAATGCGTGACGCTCTGCATAAAAGGACCAGTGGGCCCCTGAGATTTCTCCGAGGTTTCTTGCGATCGAGAAGCTTTTACAGTTAGAGCTGCGCAAGATTCAAAGATTTTTATTAACACATTTGTTTCACTTTTTACATCTGTTTACCCACAAAGCAAAGTGCTTACCTACACGTGGTTATATGGAATTTTTGAATGGAGTTTGTTTTGCGATGGAGTTATTAATTGGTGCACTGCAAGCTGTGTGCTTGCGATCTTCATCCTGCTGAAAACAGTTTTTACCGAAAATCTCACACTGGCAAGCACCTTTTTTTACATTATTTTTCAATTTACGAGTATTAACGTAACCGGACTGATCCACTGATCCAGAAAAATAATCTCGATCTTTCCAACTTACCGGAAAATTAAAAAATATGCTGAAGCTGGTAGTGCTTCTGATTCCTGAATTGTAGTCGCCTGCTGAGAAAGCAGTGCCTTTAAATTTTGTAGAGTACTAATAATCTGTGTTCTGATCTTATTCAGTAAAATCACAAACACAATATTTTTAAAACTTCCAACTCCAGACGACGAGCTAAAATTGATCCAAGCCTTTTGTCAACGGCTCAACATGACTACTGTAAAGGAAAGACGGTAGAAATGGCTCTGCATTCACTGACTAGCGACATCGAATGATCCGTACAATATAGTGAGTACACAATAGTCGCTTTCCTGGACATGGAGGGCATCTTTAACAACGACAACAAATGTTAAAAGATCTGTTAGAAGAGGTGCCCCCCTTCTCTGGAACTTAGTGGTTAATGAACTGCTGTTATTCAGTTTCAGTTTCAGTTTTTATGCATTTTTATTTATATTACTTAATTTACACTTAAATGCCCATGCGGGCACTCTAAGTTAAACCTAGGACTTAAACTATGTCTTTCGACGTATCTTACAGCCTATATTTAATTTTATATTAACATTACAACTAAAACTAAGAAAATAAATTTTAAGAAAAACTTAGTATATGGACAGTTTTTTTTATATTAATATAAAAACTTAAAACTAAAAACTTACAGATTACCTAAAAATAAATCTTAATCTACTTAACCTACTTACATCTAATAGATTATATATACATACATGATATATATATACCTAATATATAGATATATGTTTTTTTTATAACTTTTTTTTTATTAATTTTTTTTGTTTATATATATATTTTTTTTCTTAAATTTAACTTACTCATACTTAAAACTATGTAAGCCGGCCATGGCTAAAAAAAATTAGGTGACCCACTTTGCTTCACATGAATTCGACGACGAAGCATCGTCTCCTTCTGAAAGCCACCAAAATTATTGGTGCTGCTGAGCAACACCCCTCATGTCGCGACTCCCTACCAACCTACTGAACCGGAGATGAACTGCTGTTATACTTGGAGGCGGATGGTAGCAGGGTTATTGTCTATGCGGATGCCGTTGCTAAAGCCGTCTCAGGTAAGTATCTTAATACCGTTAAAGAACTCCTACAGCTAAATCTTAACGGATTAACCCGTTGGACAGATCACTGTGGATTGGTAGTAGACCCCCATTAAACTGATTTTCTCCTCTTTTCTAGGAAATATTAAATTCCAATTATAGATCCCCCCTCAATAAACAGTACCAGTCTAGTCTTTTCCGATACAACAAAATATCTGGGTCTCATTTTTGACCGGAAACTAAACTGGAAACCTAACATTCAAGAAAGAGTCAAGAAAGCTACAGTAGATTTATTCTCTTGCAAAAAAGCCATTGGGAACAAATATAGCCGCGAGTGCAGCTATTCGCTTTATAGCGACTACACAGTGGACAAATAATTCATTTGGCCACTCTAACAATCTTAATATATTAGGAATCGATAACATCGATTGCACCATACCACAACTTTGGTTTGACAAAGACTTTTATGTAAGCTTCCCCTCTAGATCCTTCTGGAAGGAAGATGCTTTCATGGAGGACAAGTCAATTCACTTTTACACAGATGGATCTAAAACCGATAGCGGGGTTGATGGCAGTGTTTTCTTAGATAATCTAAATCTAAGCCACTCCTTCTGTCTTCCAAATCACTGTAGCGTGTTCCAGGCGGAACATTATATTCTAAAACCGCCATTGAATGCCGATCATCTCTTACTGTGATTGCAGAGCAGTCCAAACTACACGTTAGTTGGGTGCCAGGCCACAGAGACATTCCAGGGAATTGTAGGGCCGATGAACTGGCTAAAATTGGAACAACTCTACCTATTCTACCGGAAAAGGGTAGCATAGATACTTATACCTGTCCCTACATGCAAATCAATATTAAAGCCGGATGCTAATAAAAAAGCAGACCTTAGATGGACTGTTAGACCAACATGTCTAGCGACCTAACAGATTTGATCAAAGCTGGATCTGAATCGCTCTAGGAGTCTGGTCCTTTTAAATAGGAAAAATTTCAGCGCCATCATAGGTGTCATAACTGGACACTGCCTTATAGGCAAGCATGCTAATGGCTTGGCGTTTTTTCAAACTATTTCTGTTTGAGCTTCATGAACGAGGAGGAAGAGGAGAGAATCCTCCATCTACTCTGGACATGTCCAACTCTCTCCCAGAAAAGAAAACTTCACTTAGGAGCTTTCTTCTACAATGACTTAAACGATCTAAAAAAATGTAGACGTTAACTGTCTTTTACGCTTCACGTTAATTTCAAATTGGATTCATGAATAGAAGGATCACAGATCCACGTGGCATTACCATATGCCAATAGACCTAAGTGGGTTGGTCTTTCCAGCAGACACTTTTACCTACCCTACCTAACTCCACGAAATACACATCCACACCATCAGACCACCACCCACATGCTTTATGGATTTTATTGTGCAATTTGGATTTAGGGCTTCACTTTTCCTTCACCATGCAGCCATCGGAGCCAAAAATATTGCATTTAGATTCATACGCGAATATTACATTCTACCAACATTTTTGAGACTTGTTTAAATATTTTTGGCACAGTCTAGACGTTTTCTCCTATTCATTACACTTACCAGTGATTTTCTTCGAGGTGTTCGAGATTTGAATCCAGCATCTATGACAGTTCTTCTTATAGTTTCTTTACGTATGTTACTTTTTAATTGTCGTATTTCTCCAGCTCTGAACTTATCCTTCTCGAACTAATAAAGCGATCTTTATTAACCATTCGTTTTATACCTCTTTTATCTTGAGCTGGTCCCCTAGTCCTTTTTTTTCGTTTTCAACCCTTCGTTCATATATAAAACGTTTTATTACCGATTGAATAGTCTTCGTAAAGTTATTTTCTTCATTTCGGTATATAATTTTTTCTGAACTTTATTATTTGTTCTCTTTCAAAAATTATTAGCTCTCTTCCGGACATATTCGTTATTAAAAAAGCCAAAAAACTCAAAGCCTTTTAAATTAGTTCTACTGGCGTTGACGCGACACAAGAAATTACACGAAAATGACGTTTCATTTTCATAAAAAATAACGGAATAAAACATCAAATACCCCTGTACCCTCTTAAGTCCTGAGAGAAGGATACTGCAAATTTTAATGTATTTTTTGTAAACAAAACATTTGGCCATGAGAAACTGTATTTGGAGCTAAAAATTTATTTCGAAGTAAAAACGTACAAATTCACATTTAAATTATTTTTTATTCGTGAAAAGTTTTGAAACAGTTTCTATTTGTAGAGAAGCATATGTAAGTGCACTTTGCATTTATTGCACATTAGATCTGTCAGGTTTTTACAGCCTGACGTCTATTACACGACCCGACAAATCGACAAGTTTAAATTCACTTGTGGAACTATGCCTGTCTGACAAGTACAAATTATGAGTATAAACCGTTACACTTGTCCGAAAAATCATTTTCTCCATATTGTTCGACAAGTAAGAATGGCAAAAACCGCGGAAAAAAAAAATATTGCAGTTCTCAAATATAGATATCTTTTTGGTGCATCAGTGATGTTCTGACAACAGAAACAAAAAGTGAAAAACTTGGCAATGATATATGATATATGAGACTTTGAGTACCACTAACGGTTTATATAAGTATATTATTGGATATTTGTTAATTATAATCGTATTTGATAGATTCTTGCACTACGGTTCCAGATAGCTTGGTAGCGTCAACCACTATTGCTATGGAAAATGCCCCTCATGCATCAAAGAGAAAAAGAGGTTTGTATAAACGTAATACGTTAGTTCTTTCTGGTATGCAATATTGCTTATATTGTATATGAACATTCTATCATTTTAGAAGAAAAAAATCGTCCAATAAAGAATCTCCGCTTAGTTTTAAAAAGGGGAAACTAATGATCGAAAACCTTGAGATTTTAAGTTATAAAGGAAAGTTGGAGATTGCCCTATTAGAAATGAAGTTCGGTTATTCTCCTTCATATTTCACGAAAAGTTTAAGAGAGTCCATAACCGAAGTTGTTGTCAACAACGAAGAAAGAGCTAAAAGTGACCAAAGTGACGAAGAACTTTTAGACATAAGAAAATATTAATACTTTTATTTCATGAAATTAATCTTTTGTTCTTAATACTTCCATCAAAAATTAAATAAAGTTCTAAAGTATTTTATTATTATTTTGCATTAAAATAGTCAAAAAGTTGCTGCTGTCTCAACTTTGCTTGTCTGGTAGGGGTTAAAAATAAATATTCGCTTGGTACATCAATATTTTCCGCAAGTGTTTCGGCAATCACATTATATATGTAAGAAAGATCAAAGATCCCTCACTACATAATATTTCGCGTTTTTACGGATGCCCGTAGAACCAATTGTTCCTTTTTCATCTATTTTACAGTTTTATTTTAAGGATAAATGAAAGATGACACATTTACAATGTTTTAAACAACTTAGCGACTACCGAATCGACATTTTTGTTACGTGGCAAAGAAAGGACTCTCTTCTTAACTCTTCTGTTGTTAACTCTTTGACCTAGCTCGTGTCTTCCTCAATCTCCACCATGGCCATCGCCTCGTTTGGTATCCTATAGCCAGTTTCAGATGTTTAGGGAGTTCTCACATCCTATACCATGTCCATAACTTTATTGCCACGATCAGTAAAAGCACCAAGCCACAGGCACCGCTGACCATCAGCTCAATCTTAGCTGATGACATCATTAGGTTCGATATGCCCACTTCAGATATTTACTTGAGCCTGTCGCCTTTTATGTTCGACGTTCATTCCATCATATCGATGAATTTTGATCCACAGAATGATGACCGCGGTGGCGATCAGTAAGCTAAGTGGGTCAACCATTTGAGCTCTAAAAAAACGGGGATCAAATAAACAGAAATTAAATATGAATGACTGAACCCTTAGCAAAGGCGCTTAGGAATTTAAAGTATGTACTATACCATATATGAAACACAACGATTATAACTTATCTGGGCCGATCGGTCGTCGGCTCTTCACTTATACAAGTATGTATGTATTGTCATCGCACCGGGAAAGATTACACAATGTCACACAGTATTTAAATGCACATTTTACTAAATGTTGGGTGCGTTTGTGAGTTCTATTGCATCGAAGGATTGATATTTCAACAGATCTTGTCCTAGCTGGTTGCATAAACTATGTTTTCAGCTAAATGCATGATCTCCAAGAATAACAGCGTTTACAGAAAGCCTTCATCCCGTTTCCATCTTGTGATATGGAGTGCTATTACGCGACACCCTCGAATCATGTACACTAACTGGCCAGTTTGACCTTATGTAGTAAAACTGTAAGTCGGGCCTACAAACTGCCATACAATTTAATGAGTGCTGACCATGCCGATCAACAAAAGCTGCTTCAATATTAATTGGCGTGCCATTAACTGCACCACAAATTTCCGGCATCCCACCTTTTTCAAAAAGTTCTGTACAATAACATGCACATCTTGTGGCTAACAAATTTGGTTGTTGGTGCAAATCACCTACGAGCATAATATGGTATTGTGAACCTGAACCGAACCAATGAAGAGCAATCAAAAGTTTTTGGTAAACCGTCAATGAAGAACATATGTATATTTGTAGTCGACTGTAGTTTACAGGTTACTCTTTTTTAGCAACACAATGTGCAGTTGATTTTGTAAGCGAAATTTGTCAATAAACAGATGATGACTGACATAAGAATTGGTTCTCGATTTAAAAACTTTCAACCTATAACGAGGTCACTATCAAAATCGGAATCGAAATAGTCAATTTTGAATTAAAGATTATTTATTTCAATTGATTGCGTGTAAAGAGAACTTCTCAGCTTTCAACAACATTCAAATAACCTGCCCTCAAGGAACCACAGCTCTACAATTACTCGTATTTCGTGAAATTTGTCGAGTTCTGTTACAGAAAGAAGGAAATTAATCAATTTCCCACTAGCCATCTTTCATTGTGACAATTGTCTAAGTGTTCACAGACTTGTCGTTTTGTGTTACACAATTTTTTACAAGTTGCCGAACTTCACTTGTCCTACAAGTACTTGTCGCATTGTGGCATAGGCCCCCGGTACCTACATTTTGAGCGGTGCGAACCCTAAGTACTTGTCATTTCTGGGATATACATTGATGTCTTTGCGGGAAGAGGAGATAATGACTTTTCTTCGTCGCTCTCCACAAGTCGTAATGACTTTGTATATCATTACTAAGTTTTCAGTTTGAGGAATAAAAAATTTAATCTTCAGCAATATCTAATTAAAGGTAAAGTAGGTAAAATTTTTTTGTAGCCAACCACATCATTTTGCTTTACATCGGTATTGTATCCATCTGACTGACAAGTCAACTCGTCCCATGGTTCATTATATTTTTTGATTGCATTTTGATGCCTGATTTGTATGTGAACCTTATCTACTATGAATCAGGCGGCAACTGCATAGAGCTCATCTTCGCGAAAAGAATGAGTATCAAACATGTGAGTCCCGTACTCTTGTTGTCTGTAATGTACATGAAGCAAAAATACGTCGGTGAATAAAGAGTGTGTCCATTAGATTGATGGACATAAAAAGCCATCCATTAAAAACAACAGTATTTTCTGTTAAGGAGTCAGTAGGAGCGAGCTCTACTTTGCCACTCACATCAAGCTTCTCAGGAAGAGGAGATTTTCCTCCTCTCTCATGACTGATATTGTTCGGAATTTGTATTTAAGGTTTTTCCAAAAGAAGATAGGTAGCCTGTATTTGAGGTTATATCGAAATAAAATTCCAAAATTTCCTTTTGAAAAAGAACTGAATGTTCCACTATATAGTATTTTCACCTTTATGACCATTGCCATACAGGCATAGCCAATGGCCAGTCCAAGCAGGTAGCGGAAGGCACGCTGCTCAAGTTCCGTGTTATTTGCTCGCCGAATTGAGTTACAGAACGTTTTTATTCATGCCGATATTGGCTGAGAAAAGTTTTACTGATATATAAGACCCGGAAATGTCCTGAAACCGTACTCCACTTTACCCTATCATACCTATAGTTCTTGCCTTGTAGTTTGATCCACCTTTTTAAGGGAGGGTAAACTCACCCTTATGTTGGTAAAGACAGTAAATTACTGAACACCGTGGTATCTAAGTCCACTCAGAAAATTAAGGTTAGCTGTACTTTTATTTATTATGCGACTATAACCTCAAATCGTGGCCCAGATTATCCTTTCATGCCCCTTCACTCTAGAATCTAGCACAGAATGAGGGTGAACTGATAGATTCTGAAAAATAAAAAAATAAAATTAAAGGACTGCTTTCCCATGGCACCATTCCACTACCCGCTCAACAGAAAGTGTCTGCATTATCTTCCCTAAGCAATTGAAAATGGATGACCATATAAGTGACCAAACAGTTAAATTGTATTAAAGCGTACAATTTTATTTCAATAGATAATTTTATTAATAGCCAAAATGTCGGACTTCATTTCCATTTTAAAAACTTAAAAGTAATTTTGAACCTGGCGGTCGGATTGGGGGGGATTAGATGTACATATTGTTTCAAATATATATAACTTACTATCATAATTAATTAAAAAAAGCTATATGTATGTACATATGTCAAGGTTCCAAATACATCGGGAAAGGTCCCTGCACCTGTTCCGACGCCAGCTCTTACGTGGTCCGTGGTCGTGCGGAGTAAGAAGTCCGGTGCGTCGGCAAAAGAGGTCGAGGCTGAAGTCCTCAAAAAGGTCGCCCCATCCTTGGGAGTCAGGGTGGATAGCGTAAGGACGCTTAAAAACGGGAGCGTCGTTATCTGCACTCCAACCGCGTTGGAGAGGGGCAAAATTGCGGGCAACCCCAATTTCAGGGAGGCAGGGCTAGAGGTTTCAATCCCTCAAAAACCTGGCCCAAGGGTGGTGATAAAGGGCGTGACTACGTCCATCACCCCGGTGGAGTTCATGAACCAGCTTCATGAACTAAATTTCAAAGAGAAGTATACCCTCGAGAATTTTAAAAACGAGGTGAAAATGGTAACCCGACCATGGAGTACGAAAGAAGGAGGCAGCGTTAACGTTGTGCTGGAGAGTGTTGGCTCAGCAGAAGCGCTTAAAGCACTCCTCGATAGTGGGCGCTGCTACATTGGGTGGTACTCCTTTCCTGTAAAGGAGTATAAAACCATTGTTGGCTGCTTCCGATGCCTCGGTCTTGACCATGGCATTGCCAATTGTAAGAACCAGGAGGTATGTCGCCGTTGCGGCGAAGAAGGACACCACTCGAAAGGGTGCTCAAAACCGGCCAAATGCCGGAACTGCTCGATTAAGGGACGAGCAGCCAACCATCGGATGGTGTCGGCTGAATGTCCGCTTTATGCGGCTGCTCTTGCCCGGTTGAATGCCAGAAATTAATATGGTATTCAGCTTCGTGCAATTGAACTGCCAGGGCGCTTTCTCCATTATGGTAGACCTGGGAGCTCGAATGTGCGAGAGGGACTGCAGCGTTGCTCTGGTTCAGGAGCCCTATGCTTCAAGGGGAGTAATTAGGGGTCTACCCGCTTTCATGCGGGTCTTCCCTGACACCAGATGCAGAGCTGCAGTGATTGTAAGGGACGCAAACCTTACATGCATCCTTCAAGATGCAGATGAACGTGGCGTATGTGTTGGAGTAGAAGGCGTTTTTGGCAAAATATACTTTGCCAGCGTCTACTGCAAGTACGGTGAGGAAATCGAGCCATACATCCAATATATGGAGGAAGTGCGTTTGCTAGTCGGGAGCGACCCCCTCATCCTCGGCGTTGACGCTAATGCGATTTCCCTTTTGTGGCATAGTAAGATGTCCAGTAACTCGTCTGGATATCCAAGCTATCCACGGGGTGAAGCGCTTAGTGAATGGGCTATATCACCCTCTCAATCGACCGAGTGAGTTGTACACTTTCGATACGCATGGTCGAAAGAGCGACATTGACTTCACATTCACGAACGAATCCGCACTTAGGGCGTTCTCTTTTCTATGGAAAATCTCCAGAAGCATAAGTGACCACAGCTGGATACAAGTTGAGGTCACCTATGAAGATACTGTTAGGGCGCCTAGGTTAGAAAGGAGATGGTGCACTCGGAATGCTGACTGGAATGTGTACGGTTCCCATATACTTGCAGAGGTATCCTCAATACCCCTTCCTGTGTATGCAAGCCTGAACATTGATCAGCAGATCGAGTACATCAATGAGTGTGTGTGGCGTGTCAACGACGATCTCTTTGAGAGGAGCCGTAAGGTTAATCTCAAAAGAGTGAAGTGGTGGACACGCAGTCTGAATGCGAAGCGGCGGGAAGTCCGAAAACTAAGGAAGAAATTCCAAAGGGCTCGGGCTACCAATGCTGAAAACTTGACTCAGTTGGGCTCTGCCTTCCGGCGATGCCTCGCTGAGTACAAGAGAATGATTGTCCAAGTCAAGGAAGATGATTGGAGAAGATTCGCGGATTCGAATAGGGACAATCCTTGGGGAAGGCTCTACAAAATATGTAGAGCTAACAACAAATCACCAGAGGTTGGACGAATATGTGTGGGTGATACTACACATAGGGAGTAGAGGGACTGCATAGGTGCCTTACTCAATGCATTCTTCCCTAGAGATGACAGAGCTGAGGCCCCTCTGGCTACAGAATCAGTAGCCAAATCAGAATTGCGAACCGAGGAGGTGGAACACGCTGTTTCACTTCTCCGTTCAAAGAGGTCTCCTGGACTAGACGGAATGACTGGCGAAATGGTGAAAGCCATTTGGAAAGTCGTTCCAGATTATCTAGGCTGCACTTTCAGCAGTTGCATTGAGGCGAATCACTTTCCGTTGGGTTGGAAGGAGGCAAAGGTGGTCGTTCTACTGAAGTCTCCTGATAGGATTAGGTCAGACCCTGGATCCTATCGGGGCATCAGTCTGCTTCCGGTACTTGGAAAAGTACTGGAAAGGGTTATGGTGGAAAGACTTTTGGAGAATATGACCGAACCAATGTCTCCTTTCCAATTCGGATTCAGAAAAGGCATGTCTATTGAGGACGTTTGGGCATATGTCAAAGACTGTGTCCAGGAAAGTAGGGAAAACTATGTCTTAGGCATCTTTATAGACTTTAAAGGTGCTTTTGACAACTTAAGCTGGGGAAGTGTGTTCCGTAGATTGCAGGATGTGGGGTGCCGGGAAATTGAGCTTTGGAAAAGCTACTTTTCTGGCAGAAGCGCATGTGCAATGAATGCAGGTGTAAATGAAAGTGTGCGTGTGAGTGTGGAGCGTGGATGTCCTCAGGGCTCTATCTGTGGTCCATTCATTTGGAACCTCATGATAGACCCACTGCTAGGGCAGATATGTGAGACCTGCAAGTGCTGCGCATATGCGGACGACCTGTTACTCATTCTTGAGGGACACTCCAGGAGAGTGTTAGAAGAAATGGAAAACAGCGTAATCCAAATCATCGCAGCCTGGAGCGACAGTGTGGGCGTCGCCGTATCAGAGGAAAAGTCGGTTATGATGGTCCTCAAGGGAAAATCATTTCAACGACGACCTCCCACAATCCGTTTGAATGGTAATAGCCTTAGTTATGTGACGCAAGTCAAGTATCTGAGCATAACCATGAGCGAGAACTTGAACTTCTTACCACATTTGGAAAGAATCAAGGACAAACTCACAAACGTTGTGGGACAGGTAAGGCGCATTATGCGGTCTGACTGGGGCTTAGTAGGCGTGCTGTGCGCACCATATATGGTGGCCTTTTTGTTGCTTGTGCAACATTCGGGGCATCAGTGTGGAGTGACATAGTCACGACTAAGTGGGGTCTCAGGAAGATCCTCTCTTGCCACAGAGTGGTCTTACTTGGCTGCTTACCCGTTTGCCGCACTGTCTCTACAGAGGCACTACAGGTATTGTTGGGAGTACCACCTCTTGACTTGGAAGCTATCCGTCGTGGATTAGCCTTCAAAGTGAGGAGAGGTATACCGTTAAGAGAGCGTGATTGGGTGTCTGACAATGGAGTCAACCAGATGTCCTTCCGGGAGCGTAAGCGCTTGCTAGACGAATGCGTCATATCTAGATGGGACGATAGCGTAAACGGCAGAGTCACTTACCGCTTCCTGAAGAATGTCCTATTCATGCGAGAGCGGCCTGAGCTGAGTTTTAACCTCAACTTGGGTTTTCTTCTTACTGGTCATGGTTCCTTTAATGCATTCTTGCATAAGAGGGGTCTAAGCCAGGTGGAAGGCTGCTAGTGTGGAGCTCCTTTTGAGGACTGGGTGCACGTTTTGTGTGAATGTTCGCGGTATGAAGACGTGAGAAATCTCGAAGCTATGGGCGTAGGTTTTGAAGACGGTGTTTGTGACGTTAGCAGTGTTCTCACTGACAACGCACAAATAGCAAGGATTCGGGACTATGCGAATATAGTATTTGCTAGGCGTCGGAATAGGTAGCTTAACCCTGGAGCTCAGTGAGCAGGGCCAAAAGGCGGCCAGTCCTGGGCAATAAGGTGCCCCACTGGAAGTAACCGGAAGGTTGCGAAGCTCGACCGGAGGCTATATTCTGGTACCACGGGAGGTCAGGAGCCCCCGGAACTATGGTTCCGGCCTGACCTAGGAGTTGGCCCCCTTGTGGGAGTATCGTGGTGACTGTAGGTTTATACCCAAAATGGCGGGGAGAATAGGCCAAGTGGCGTTTGGGCATCATGTGGGTGAGTATATGTTGTAGCGTGCTATGACCTGTGCTCAGCTATTTGATAGCCGTGGCGCTAATTGGCCTGCTCGATGTGGAGTTGCATTGCAACCGGGTGCCATGACCCACAGAATGGCAGAGGTTTTAGATAGGCCTCAACCCTATACCAAGGGAGAAAATCGTGCCTTACACACGACATCTAGTAGGTACTGGTGGTAGTAATTATACTATCCGAAGGGCGTTGATTGACGCATTATTTCCATCCTGTTATGAGCGTAAGCGCTCCGTGGGATAAGGCCTTCACGGCAACACAAGAGACGTTCTGTAAATATGTCAATCTATATGCGCCTAAGATAAACAATTAATTTGGCAATGGCATTTACGAAAAATGGCTGACTGTCTTTCTTTTTATTTAAGCTTCATTAAATTAAATATTATTATCATTTTGAACTCATAAAAAGAACTTCCTTTTGTCATAAAATAATCAAAATAGAGAAAAGGAAAAACTCGCCCGTTAATACGTATAAAGTGGAAGACAGACTGCTGGTATTTATACCATGGTATGAATACCATAACTCCTGAAAGATAGCATTCTGCAGTACACGCTGTTTTTCGCGTTAAATCGTATTCTTTGACATTTGTGTTGTTTCGCGTGTGGATAAAATAGTTCTCGCCGAATCTATTGTACAAAAACAATGCTATCTACCTTTTGTATACGCTTTCATAAGGATTACTTATAATGAGGACGGGGGTAGGAATATGGTTCTGCTGCCAGCTCCTACTCGTTCTTTTTCTCAATTTTTCCGGTTTTGACTCGAACTTTAGCTGTCACGATGGTTACTTCTGCGTCTTCGCTGTACGCCTGCAGTCTTTTTCTTGTGCGAAGTGTTACTGATTATTTATCTGTGTTTAAGGTTGAAATGAAACACACGAGGCTAAAGATCAAGGGAGAATAACATTTCTTTAATGTGAATGCATGTACAGGGTGTCCCAGTTTAGCAGTATAATCCTTTAAGGGCATATTCCCGAAGTTCCGCCGAACAAGAAATTGTATGGCAGAGGGGTGGTCAATTCTCTCTCCATTTCAAGTTACATCCCGTCAGAGTGGGAGACCTCTAATTTGGAGGTGTAACCACTTTAAACGCTATAATTTCTAAACTAGTACAGGTAGAAAAGTAGTTTTGGACATTTTGGAAAGATAATTTAGTAGTGCATACTATATAAGTCTTAAATGCTTGGGTACATCTATGCAGCAACCAAAAAGTTATGGCAAGTTAAACCCAAAATTATGAAAATTTACTGTTCCATTTTTTTACTTAAAATGCATTTTTCTTAATAAATTTTCTGAAATTTTATGAAATTTTTATCCTTGCACAAGTTCCTAAATATTATGTTTAGAAACTTTTTTACGTACGATCAACATATTTTGTAGTAAAAGCAATACTTGGTTATGCAATACTCTTAATGTAGCTCATGATGAGCCGTATTTTTGTATCATTTTGATGCATGGCAAGCCTTTTTTCATATTTCGTTTATTTACTGAACTTAATCAAATGTTGATTATGACTTATAAAATTCAATTCTAGTATTGGCAATAAGCTGAAAACAATTCAAATTTATACTTCTATGCTTCGAACTCCAGTACTAATTTCATATGTATTGTATTGAAATTAACTTGACAATAAGGTCAAAAATGAAGATAATTCAATAGATACAATTAATTCATTGGATGCGATACTGTTTGCTTTCTACATATTTCTTGTTGAACGTCTAAGAGGTATGGTATTCGTCCCTGTCGTCACTCCTGATGGGCATTAGAGTGTTGAAGCAGTCGCTTCTTCTTCTTTTCTATATGTATTAACTTCCGCGATGTTATTGTCTGCCTCACCCGCCCCTGCTGTTTAATTAACCAGTTTCTTTTCAATGTTGATGTTGCTAGAAATAGAATGTTGTTTAGTTTCGCCTGATTTCGATAATCTTAATTCGTTATTTGACGAATAAGTTCCTGTTGGATGTCTATTTCCAATAGTGCTATGATGAGTTTCGATAGACTGCGTTCGACTGCCTATGTTAGCATCTTCCTGACATACTATAGTTTGAGATATTGACGACTACGGAGAAATGTTTTGCCATTTACTTCAACTGAGTATGACCTTGGCGTAAGTTGTTTTTGGATAACACCTTCCGAATACTTGGAATCATCCAGTTTTAATTTAACTGCTACTTCTTGTCCTTTTCATAATTCAACATGCAATTTTGTGGATTTGTCGTAGTATTCCTTACTTTTAGTTTGGCGCTCAATGATTCTATCTTTAACATTAGTAGGAACTTCTTGGAGTAGGTTCCTAGTTAAGACAGGTAAGCGAACTTGACATCATCCTTTGTGCTGGTAAATATCCGATGGAATTCGGTGCATTTCGATATTCCAGAACAGCTTTCCAGAAGCACTGATTTGACTCTTCACATTTTTTAATTAGTCGCTTTGACGCTTTTTACACAACGCATGAGTTTGATGCGCTTGTTTTGGTTATTTTCTTTTGAACGTTACTTCTGTGATGGACGCATTTTTACACGAAGCCTTTTTCTCATTCTTTGTGTTTCCATGTTATTTGACAGCTCTCTTATATTTCATCTTTGGTGCTCAGTGTTGAAAGTTGAAAGTAAAATTAATTATAAGAACAAATCAGAACTAAACAATTTATTGGACTCTACGAAAATGATTATTGATTGCATGAATACCGACTGCAGTTCGGACGGGTACATTCCATAATTGAAAATGAGTTCTCTTGTTAATTTTTTGGTCCATTTAAATTCATCCGCCATACTGAAATGATGTGCTCGTAACAACAGCCAAAGAAGTAATGAAGCAAATGCGAAAAAGAAAGAAGAAGGAGAAAAAGAAATGTCAAAAACATTCAAAATAAATTTTGTCCGCCATGTATCGTGAAATTTTCTTTTTGTTTCATTTTCCCTCTTATCCCTCTCTTTTGCACTTATTTGAAGAATCTCTCTAAACATGCGCTGTATAAAAGCCGTCTTTACGATTTTTACAGTGGCCTCTGCGTTCCCGTTGCCCCGGGGATAATATGGGGAGGAGTTTATGGTATGTAGCTAAATGTAGTAGTCAGCAGAGTACACTCTAAAAAAAAATTCTTATTGAAGTTGAGTTGCGCCATCTGTGATCACTTTTTGAGGAATGTCATATCAAGCACAATTGATTTTGCGAGCCAGAATGACATAATTTGCAGTGGTGCCTCATAAAAAGGTAACTCCAGAAAAATTTGAGTAATGGCAAACAGTTACTAAAATGTTTCTTTTTCTTCCTTTGTACGTTGCTTCCCAAAAGTCCATTGACATTCGTTGAAAGGGAAATGATGGAATTCCGTATGTCATCATTGGAAGCTTTGCTTGTAAGTCTGAGCTCATGACACGCGTATTACAATAGCGAATAGCATTTTGTATGTCTTTTGTTATACCTGGCCAAAAGACAGTTTGTCTGGACATGATTGGATTCCAGTGTGACCATAGTGTAGTAGATCGATATATTTCTTGTGAAGTACATAGGGGATGACGAATCGGTCCCCTTTCATCAAGATTGCACCGATAGTTCATATCGTACTGATTGGTATTGGTTTATCTCCTTATCCATCGTTTTAGACTTCCAGCCATTACATATTTCCTTTATCATCTTCTGCAGTGTCACATCATTAATTGTTTCCTTCAAAAATTCATCTATTTGTTTATCATCACAACCTTCCTTGTGAGTTGTAAAATCAGATTCTATCTGCCTTAAAAATTTGTTGATCTGCAAGATTTTTTCATCTTCATTAATAATCTGAGTGTTGGTTTGAGTGGGTAGACGGGATAGTAGGTCGGCAATTAATAATTGCTTGCCACGGCAATAGTGAATATCTATATCATACGAGTATTTCTGGAGTTTTAGTTTTAGTTTTTGAATGCGCTTGGTACATTTATGAATAGGCTTTTTAAAAACTTCTTCGAGAGAAATATGATCTGTTCGAATTTTAATGCTGTCTCTACTACATATGAATTGGTCAAAACGCATACAGGCATATACAATGGTGAGTAGCTCTAGTTCGGACTGAGAGTAATTCTTTTCTGTTGATGTCAAAGATTTGCTTGCAAACATTACTGGCTGATTTTCTTGCAACCTTACAGCACCTAGTCCTAGTCGTGAGGCATCAGTTTAGATTACCACTTCTTTCGTCATATCATATTATCGAAACACTGGAGCTTTGGAAATTAACGTACAGATGTTCTTAAAATCACGGTCATGTTTTTCGTTCCAATGAAAAGATTTTGCTTTGATGGTATTCGCGCAAGTTTTCTGTCATTTTTGTTAAATTCGGAAGAAATTTGCTGAGATACGTAACCATGCCCAAAAATTCGTGCTATCATGATTTTGATTTCAACTGGTCTCACCCCATTCGTAGTAAAAACATATCTATATAACTTTGCTTCTTTGACAGCAAGCGTCATTTTATTTCTGTTTAGTTTTACATTTTCAGATTTTAGTTTCTCAAATAGTTTTCTTAGTTTTTTGTGTGATCATTTAACACTAATTCATCAGTATTACCTTTACCATAAACCAGTATATCATCAGCAATGGTTTCTACACCCTCTGGCTCTTGAACAATTTCATATTGTTTTTGTTGATAAATTTCAGCGGATGTATAGTATTTAGAGCAAACGGCAACACCCTAAATCTATACCGATTAAAAGGAGTCCAAAAAGTTGTTATATCCATGCTATCTTCAAGTAGTGGTACTTGCCAGTAATCATGTTTTACGTCTAAAATACTAAAGACTTTTGCGTTAGCTAGCTCATGTAAGATCTCCTCTATAGTTGGCATTTGATACTTTTGACGCTTAATGGCTTGATTGGGAAACTGTGGATCTACGTATACGTATAGTCTTATCTTTCCTTTGTTGAATAACTATATTAGAAATTCAATCATGTGATGAGTCACTTTTTCAATTAAGCCTTTGCCTAACTGCCAGCGGAATTCATCTAGGCTTTTCTTGCAGGATCATCAATTTCGAATCGAATTGATGAAGATATTGTGCCATCACCCTTAAAAATGCACTTGAATTCAGACAACATATTGCGTAATACGATATTTTCAGACTGTGGTAGTGTAATTTTGTTTATTTCTGCAGTAACAGCGACTAGATCCAGAGCTTGACATACATTGGCTGATAGAATTGGTCCAAGACTTCCTTTCCTCACTTGAAAAGAAACTTTATATTGTTTGTGGTTCTTTTTACATTTTAAGATAGTTTCAGCAATAGGTCTAATTGAATTTAATGAAAAGGGTTTGAGCTTCACATAGCAGCTCATAAGTTTCGGAGCTTTAATGATTTTTTTAGGTTTATTTTCCCGATAACACAGCAGGAAGCTCCAGTATCCCAATAAGCCAGCACTGGCCACGACTATTGCCAATATTTCCCTTCAGTACACATTCCGACCTTCTCAAACTACCTATCATTTCAACAGCTCTAATGACATCACACTCACTCTCACTTGACTTAGAACATTCATCATCACAGGTTCTGATATTTTTTCATCGCCTCCCATACCGATTTTTTAGTTTATTATATCTCTTATCATTGCTTTTGTCCTTATCACCTACTCCTTGCGCAAGTAGCAAGTACCGCAATGATTTTTTATTTTGCAAATAGTGCATACCTTACCAAATGCTGGACATTTATTGCGTTCAAAAACATGTTTGTTTCCACAGAACTTAGAGGTCAACATATTTCCTCCTACTCTCTTTACATCTTCCTCTATACGAACAGCAGCAGCAACATTGTTATTCAATCGCTTCATTTGTAAGGCGTGTGCTTGATATCGTTTAGCCATATCAACTGCTTTTGAGAGTAGCAATTCTAAGTCGTCGTGCCTCATAAGGTCATCTCAAATTTTTTCATTACGTAATTCAAAGATAAATTGATTACATATAAGTTTGTTCTCCAAATATCCAAATTTACATGGTTTAACTACAATCAATAAAAGACTCACAAAAGAATCAAGGCACTCACCTTCTTCCTGGCACATGTGGGTAAAGACAAAACAGTTGTACCGTGATGATGTAGTAGGTGTACATTTTTTTTCCACAGCCTCCAGAATTTTTGTAACAGACTCTTTTTCCTCCGTGGTTAATCTCTCCATGACCTTATTGTATAGACGAAGTCCATCGTCATCCAATGCAAATTCTATGTGTGCACGTTGAACATCATGCGGCTTATCAGTGAGCGATTCTATTATTGTATAATTTTTCCACTATTGTGTGAAGAACTTGGTGTTCTCTTTATTTACCAAATCACCGTATTTCTCATTTATTCTCCATTGAATTCTTCGATTTGATGCCATATTTTAGTCAATTTATAGCAGACCTGTAAAGTACTTAAGTATTTCAGGACTTCAGTCCTCTCAAGTACAAGTACTAGATACTGGTATTTGTACTTCAATACCTTGGTACTGGTACTTGAAAAAAGGCAAGCACCAGTATTTTCCAAGTACTTGTGTACAAGTACCAAATATCTGGTACTTAAGTACCAAAGTACTTGATCAGTACTTTCAAGTACTTCCTAGCATAGTGAGTAAGATTTGTTACAACGTCAATTTGTAAAGGAAAATTATTATGTATTTCATCAGGAGAAAGTGTTTCTTTGAACAGCAGAATCGAAACTGTAAGTCCAGTTATTGTTATAGCAATCATAAGCGAGCGGACTGCTGAAGATTAATGTATTCGAAATTTTAAAACCCTTGAGCCGCAGAGTGAAGGGAAGATTACCCAATTTCTGATTCCAAACAATTTTTTTGGTGATTCATTAATTTCTAGCCATTTATGTATGCATAAATGCATTTATTTACTATTTATTCTACAAGAAAGGAAATTCAGGTAATTCATAAATGACCTAGTCTCTAATAGAGACTCTCTATACAATTACAAGACTGTATACAATTAAACACCTAAAAATTTTTTTGGGGCAATTAATAATGAATGTTTTCAACGCGCCTGTACTTTATTTAGCCATGTTATACGTAACAGTAATGTTATACGTAATGCAGAAGAATGTACATATATATGTATGTATGATTTAAATTGAACGCGAACTTATGCATAACAGGTCACAAGTGTAACAGATTAATTCTTGTGCGGTTTTCTCGCACATAAGAGTACTTTGTTTAAATCGTATAAGTTATTACGGCTTGTTTTGAGAGTTTGGTAAGTGTGGTTATATTCGAATTTAAAATCTGAAAAAAACATAATTTACATTGTTTGTTAGGCAACCTTAAGGACTGAAACGAATAAAATTTGGAAACTTCAAAGTAAAAAAAAAAATATTTTCATAATTCATGTAAATTTTTTTTATTAGCTTTAAAACTCTGTTTTTATCAAAATCATTCACAATTACAAAAAATAAAAAAAATTATTTGGGTTCCCATTCTTTCCTCAACTTTTTCGAGTGTCCTTCATAAGGTTGGCGACAGTTACATCCGTGATCTTTTTGGACGCTCTTTTCCATTTAGCACTAAAATCTTTTACGCACTTTGCACACTGCTCACTTTTCCTCAATTTAGCTTTGACCAAAGCCCAATACCTTTCAATGGGACGGCTCTGTGGAACATTGGGTGGATTCATGTCTTTTGGCACAAAGTCGACATTTTTAGCAACAAGAAAGCTCAACGTTGCATGAGCATAGTGAGCTGAAGCTAAATCTGGCCAAAATAATGTTGAACCCTCGTGTTTGTTTAAGAAAGGAATGAACCGTTTTTTTAGGCACTCGTTAATGTAGACTTCTCCGTTAATTGTTCCCGTTGTAATAAGCGATGAGCTTCTGTGTCCACATTGGCAAATGGCCTGCCAAACGAGATATTTTGACCTGAATTTTTCCATCCCAATCGATGTTGTTGATTGCGGAAGAATCTTAGCTTCAAACGAGTTGTAAAACTGTGCACCTGGAAGAGTAGTAAAGTCGGCTTTGACATAAGTTTCGTCATCCAAAACCAAGCACGCTTTCTTGTTGCCGATCAACTCGTATAGCATTCGGACTCCTGTTTGTATGACTTTTTTTTTTTCAGTAACTTTTGGTATTTTTTGTTTTTTTCGTTACGTTTTTTAGATCTTTGTACCATTGTTTGGTTGGTATTACATTTCCGAGCAACACCTCTGGATGACATAGTCCGGTTTTTTACGATGGTACCCACTATTTTCCTTTCCAAATTTTTATCATGTGCTCCACTTTTAGCTCCACTTTTCTGTTTTCGCTTAACTGTCAACGTCTCCAAATATCGTTTCATAACAGAATCCACTGTACTGCGTGCTATGTTTAAATTTTTTGCGATGAAATGGTTTGGAAGCGAAGTATTTTTGAACCATTTGTCGATGATCTTTTTACGTCGTTCCTCTTGACTCATATTTTATAAATATGAGAATATACAGGCTAATTTGGGTACAAAATGGAATTGCAATTTTTACTTATTGGAAGTATAGCCCGTATTAAAATTTACAGATTTTATTCGTTTCAGTCCTTATTACGATATTGATATGGAAGAAAACAGCTATTTCAGCAATCGTGAGGAAGATTCAATAGATGTCGACTTCTCATCCGAGGACTCCGTTACTGATCCATCGTTTTCACCTTCAAAATTTAATGTGAAATCAAGAAAGAGACCATTTTCCCAAAGTGCTTCAGGTGGAAGCACAAAACGGATGAAGCTGGATGAATTACGGGACAAAAAGTTTCTGTTTAATGACACTTTTTACATATATAAAACAACAAAATTTTCCGAAAATGATGAAATGAATCACCCACTTTTTTTTTTTTAAATTATAACCTGTGTATGTAACTGAATTCAGAAGACCATTTACCTGCCGTTTGTCAAGAATGCAGAAAAATAATAAAGGGTTCTGTTCATGTGACATCAAATTTCACAAAACATTTGAAGAATTATAATCAGTACGTTGCATTAAAGAAATCAAATGGTGACTGTAGTAATATCAGTGTTGGTGCCAATATAGGCAATCAGAACAGACAGGCGATGTTCGACAAACGTTTGATAGAGTTTATTTTGGATACAATATTACCGCTGTCCATTGTAGAAAGGGAATCTGCACAACTGCTGACGTTTGGTCTGCATCGCATCGTAGTTTTCTGGGATATACTTGCCATTGGCTTGACAATAATTTTCAAAGACAATCTGTTGCACTTGCGTGTAGGAGATTTTCAGGGACCCATTCTGCAGAACGAATTGCAGACCTCATATCTGAAATTAATACAAAGTTCCATTTAAACCATCGCAATATCGTTGCTACAATTACCGATAACGGTTCAAACTGTATGAAGGCATTCAAAGATTTCGGTATTGATAATTTTGACTTTGATGATGAAGAGTTCCCAGAATTTAGTTGTGTAGATTCATTGAGAGTTTTACCAAAACATGTTCGATGTGCCAGTCACACACTTAACTTGCTAGCAACTACAGACTATTTAAAAATTGTGAAATGTGACAAAAGTTTATACAACAGGAATTTACAGGTAATTTACCATATAAGTTTTTATTATTTATCACTATGATAAGGATTGAAATCTTAAAGGCTTTTAGAAATTGCAATATTCTCTGGAAGTTATAGTGAATACTCTGGGTCAATCGCTTACTACCCCAGTAGTAACTCGTTGGAATTCAATATATGATGCGGTATCCAATATTTTATTATTTGTGCAACAAACTTTCAGTTGATGAGTTTTCGGAAAATTACGTTCAATATTTAAAGGAATATTGTATAGTCATGAAGCCATTGGTAGATTTATTGGACCATCTACAGAAAGAAGAAAATATTGTATTTGGAGACTTTATTCCTTCTTTAGCATCATTAAAAACTAAGTTGAAGAAGGTTCGATTGTTCGAAAATCTAATGCTATTGGGGAATACAGTTCTACTATTGGAGGAAAATCTAATTAACCGATTCAGCGTTTTTTTTTTATTTGGAACCTGAAGCAAATGATGCGATCATTGCAGCTTTTTTTTTTTTTTTTAAGAACTTAACACTCAAGTGGGTATGAATGCACTTATAATGCCTCAGCATGTTTTTTTGGAAAATGGGATAGAGAGAGTAAGAAAGATGTTTGGGCTCAGTGGTTACTTCGCTCCATGGGTGGCATCCAACATTTAATGGGCAAACTAAATTCTTAGTGGAAGTTGGCTTGATGTTGATTTCTAGTCAACTACTCGTCTGACTTGATTTTCGTTAACTGAAAAAATCTATGATATGTCTTTCGGGCGAGGCTGGGATTCGAACACCGAAGCTTCCGATTTGGAAGCCAGTCCACTACCAAAGATTAAGACTAAATGGTTTAAAGTATTTAGCGATATACCTCATCATAGTACCATCGATGACATTTATGCATTAGTACGGAGTAAAGCTGAGCAAGAGGTCAAGGTAACTGGAAGTTTAGAAGGCGATGAGGGGATTTATACTGAAAGTTCGCTGGCGGTGTTCCAAACAAAAAAGAAGATTTTTATGATTTTGATGACGGTTAGTGTTTGTGTGAATTAGAATAGTATTGAGGTCAATCCTTGTCAGATGATCAAACTTTGGAATGTGGTAGGTCATATACGAAAAAAAAAACAAATAGAACGGGGGTATACTTCCCTTAAGATTTGTTTAACACTTTAAGGGTATCCTTGACACTTTGAACGCGGGCAAATTATAAGAAAACACAATTTCAAAATTTAGTCATCCGAAATGGAATCACCTTGTATTTACTCGTATGTATAAACTCTATGAATTTTTTTTCAGACTCTACTTCATTGCCAACTGCCACATCAAGTAGTAATTTGTCGTTGTCCAGAAAAATTGAGTATGAATACTCGACCAATATAAATGATCCGAGCATTGGAAATCGAATGATTATGCTGGTCTGGTTAATTCTCCAACTGATCAACACTTTCAGAAATTAGTTTTGTTAAAAGCTAACTCGGCTTTTCTAAAAAGTATAAACCAAAAATAATTTATAAAGAAAAATTTGAAACAATTAAAAGTTGGACACAATGTTTTATCCTGAATTCGTCAAAAAATGTTAACATGTCATAACATAGGTAGCCATTGTTCAGGAGAGGATGATCCGATTAGAGTATTTATTCTTTTTTTTCCAGTTGGGTGTCAAGAGTCTTGATATTCACTGAACACTTCTTTGAATTCGTTTTCCTTCCATGTTTTTTTTTGTTTTATTTATGTAGGTTTTTGCGCTATTTGTCGTTTTGGTTTTCTCTTTGTCTGTAATTCTATTACATGTTATCTTAGCAACCCTTCCTTTTTCGATTCTGGAAATTTTTATTTACCGAGCCATAATTAGCTTCTTAGCTCTAGACTCAACCGCTTTCACCTCCAGACTCACTCCATTTTTGCGGACTGACTCGCTTTCCGCTCCAAACCTGACGCGCTCATCGCTGATCGACGAGAAAAACAAGGAAATTTAGTTCAGTTTTTCAGAAAACTGTGGAATTTTTGATAATCGCCTCATATCTTTGTTTTTCATCCCGCTCTGTTTTCAATTCAAAGTTTTTTTTGTTAGATATTTCTCTGTTTCCGCCTGAGGACAATTCTACATATATCAGCAGCAAAAACAAATATTCGATCCCCTTCTCTTCACCGTGCAAAATATCTTATATTGCACATGGGAAGGGACATGTTGACTGTACAAAAAGGGACCAATAAAAAAAAGGAGATTGCTAAGTGTTACGGGTATACTGCGATCGATACAGGTACCAACTGTTTGCTTTGTTACTTCGTTATGCCAACCGCAATAGTTCTCGAAGAGGATACATATGTATACAAGGTAGCGCAAGAGTTATCACCCGATGTTCTTTGGCTGTAATTTTATTTATGAATGAAAAACTCTGGTTCTGCTTTTGAATTATGTTTATATGATGTCTTAAAATTTGTTTCATTAGTAAAATGATATCGGCTAAGTGGCCGCCACGAAGATTGATGACCATTCGGACCCGATTTGTGGCATTTTCCATCAATATTGCCAGAATTTCTGCCCACAGGTCCTCACATTCTTGACGGATACTCTCCTTGAGGGCTTTAAGAGTCTGAGGCTTGTTGACATAGATTCGTGACTTCAAAAAAGCCTACAGAAAGAATTAGGCGATCTTGCTGGCCAGTTTTCTGTAAAGACCGCCGAATTGATGCCCGAATGCGTGGTATATCGTCTTGCCGATACTCCAGGGTCCTCTGCGACATCTTCAACCACATATGCGATATTCTCCGCAGAACGGCTACTCTGGGGCCGACCATACCTGGCAGTATCTCGTGTTGTCTCATACTCTTCTAGCCGAACAGCTAAACGTCGTAGTGATTTTGGACGACCGGGAAATCTGCGCCGAAATTCCCAATGCGCGAACTCCACCGACGAATATCGTAACAATTATTCTGCGTTCTTTAGTACAATAGTATAGCGATTCATGTCTTGTTGACGTGTATTTTGTATCTGTTTACTTCACAAATGTCAAAGCAGAACTGACATTTGCCACCATTTTTAAAAATTATAACATCTTCCGCTAAGGTGATGACTTTTGCGCTACCTAGTATATTTACATACGAGTGTATGAGGGTACATACAAACATATATGGACACATCTAAGGAATAGACAGTCATTTCGGATAAGGTCCTCGCGTATTTCTTAAAAAATGTGTCATCAAGGTAGCTCGAAAAATATCAAAATGGTTTATTTACTACAGGCGTCAAAGGTGCATTGCTCCAAGCTCATTTGTAGTATTGTAATATCCTTCTCTTACGAGGATTTCGAAGTCCTTTTTTACAGCTTGTCTAAGGTAATATTATACATTTTTCAAGCTGTGATTCCTCAAGGATTGAATCATCTGCCTCGAAAAATGCATCTTCGATATCAACATTTGAATCATCAAAATCAAAATTTTCCAAAAATTGCTCAATCTGGCTCATTTAAAACTTCTAAAAAGAAGAAAAAAAAATATGTAGAAAAAAGTTCAACCTAAAAATAAAAAAAGTGGTTCGAGTCCTGAAGTATCATGATACTTCCTTAAAAGATGTTTTTTTGATCACTGTTTTCTGAAATTTGAAAATAACTAGCACATTTAAATTTAAAACACCCATTTAACTACACAGTTGTCACATTTTATAGGCTTATTACAAGTTTATGGATAACTTACGTGAATATAGGTGATCCATGTTGTAACTTGTCAAGGCTACTGACTTTGATACAGTGACATCTGTACCGCACGGTAGTGCCAAACCAAATATTGATTTGAATTTCTCTTAAATATGTAGCAAATATGAAACGTTCGCTCATTTTTCTTTATCTGCATCATGTCACGAGTAAAAATGTAAAAACCTAAGATATCGTATATGATACCGGGTGACTAAAGAGAAATTAAACGCATTTTTTGGGACTTATCTATGAAGTTTTTCTATTCTAATTGTTCAAAAAATAAAGCTCTTTAATCTGGACTTCATCAAAAAAGTGCATGAAGTGTCTCGTTACATATGTATATTAATAAATATACTATACATTCTTTGGTCAACATTTTATTAAAGGCCAGGTCATATCTGACAAACGAATTGCTAAGTGTACGTAGACTTTTATGGAACACTGCGTATATGTATATAGCAATAACAATTGTGTGCAACTCCAACTACAAGCACCAGCTACGAGCAACTATCTCCCAGGCCCGACTAGACGGATTTCTCAATTTAAAATAACCGCAGTTAAGCGCAGAGCACCGACAGCTCCGACGAAGTGAAGATTATACTTTTGGGCCAAAAATTTTTTTCGTTATAATAGTGCGGTCAACTGTTTTTCATTTTCGAGTTTTTGATATTTGGTTGCGTTTCGCAGTACTTGGGTGTGGTTAAGTTAGTTCTACAACGAGATCCTGACTTTTTGGGACTTCCGTTTAAAATCCGGCCAAAACTGATAATCCCCATTAACTTTTCAGTCGTAGCAGATCTCTAATTGTCTACCATACTGGCAAACATGACATCAACTAACATCAAAGTCGGCTTCTCGTCGACTACTCGTCCATCGAGGCCACCAGGTGGTGGTCATACGAGTCTTTTCGGTGAAGTCGACGTGAAAGTCAATCCACCACGTCCAAAATACAACACGCAAAACTCTTCAAACCTAAACGCATGCATGAATTCCACCGATACCTATATGGTTGTAGAGAAATTACTTGTGGAGAATATCGCTCCAGCGGAGAAGTCCGATGCTGCAGCAGCTCCAGAGGCTAAAAAATCACCAACCAACTCAACTTCGTCCAATGACAGTCAACAACGACGACGGGTACCACCAGGTGGTTTCTCGTCCGGTGGATTTTGGTAGAGAGAAGGATATGAAGGAAATCCATCTTCCACCTTCCTCCTTCATCCCCAAGTTCTGCTTCGAAATGCATTTAAGCGGTTATAAATAAATTTTCTTCTTTTTATTTTGCTCAGTTTTATCCACGGGAAAGTATCTCTCTTTTTAATCTTTGTATTGTAATACGCTCATTTAAATGTTGCTAATCTCTATAATCTCTTCTGCTTTAAGTTAGTTTATGTTGCGCGTGGTTTAAATTTCCGTTTGTTTGTTTGATGAATGTGCAATAATGTCCAGAATGCCTATGTCCAGTCACGTTAAGATCATCCTATTCCATATCCTTCATCCGACATCACCACCCATTGTAACTAACCAAGCTCATCAATCGTCGATTTATAACACTCACAACCCGAATCGAATGCAAATTAGCGTTCATATAAATTTTAGGATTCTAAAGTACCTAACTGGTCGAGGGAGTGTCGGTTCTGTTTTGTGTGGCCACTAGGACAGTTTTCTCGACCAATTGGAGCTCAATCATGAAAAATGTTGTTTTTTGTATATATTACTCTCTATTGTCAAAGTTTTTATGTGAATATTTTTAAAAAAAATCATAATAAATATAAATCACAAATTTTACTCGAAAAAAAAAAAATAAAAAAACAAAGATTAGTTGGCCGTCTTGTTTACATCGTTACAAGTCCTGATGTATTGTTTCCCCGTTTTCGTTTCTTCTTTGTAGTATTTACCTATCGTCTACCATACAATCTTCCAGTTACACTTTTTGGGTTTGTTTTTGATAGCCAGAGAAAGTGTTTATTGGTTGGTATGAGTTAATTGACAAAAACAAATGACTCGGTTTCTGTCTGCAACTTGGTCATTACAGGTATTTTTCCTAATTTGCTTTAGACAAATATAACGAATGGACGCCGCCGTTTTATTTGTTGTACGTTCTGTAGGCATATCCGAGTTGCTTATATTGTGGTCAATTGAATTACCCAATTTGGACAATTTCTATCAAATTTCCATTTTGTGTCAGTGGAATATTTTTAATTTCAATGTTACTGTTCAAGTGTGTTAAGTTTTGTTTCCATTAAGAATATTTGTTGACCTTTTTGTGATTATTTTCTTTTAGTTCTTTTATTTATGTAGATTCGATTAGATTTTATTTTTTTTCAAATATGTACTATCTTTACATAAGGTTTGTATAACAAAACCAATTTAGCATGGCTTTGACGTCTGCCATATTGATAATATTACCAGAAATCTGCATGGCATATAAATAAGGAACGTTCAATGTACAATACTAGTAATTTTAAAAGTTTCCTGTTAATACCATAAGTTATCTCTATAATTTAAGGCAATTTTGGATTATCCAAATAATTTATTTACATCCACTTTTTTGAGTAGCGATATCATTTCATGCTGCGATAGGACATCTTTTCCAAAAAAAAATCTACTAGTTTCTCATAGGATTGGACATTTGCCTAGGAAATGCAGAGTATATTCTGTTTCTTCCAAATTGCACATGCTGTATATTACAGGAAGATTTTCTACATGAGGAACGAAATTGAATCTTAGAAGCTCTCCACAGAGTTTAAGCTTCGTTGAGATCTCCTGAATGATATGAATATCTTTAAAATAGTTTCTGCCCTCCAGGCTGTGATTAAGCCGGCTGTATGCCGCTCCGTACTATGTAGAACTTCGTTCTAGCCCCTTCGTCGACTTGTTCTATCAACCGGTATAATTCGTTTTTCCAAGTCCTTCCTTCCAGGTCCATATCAACGCCACACCCACGAGCTAACTCCATCTGCTCTTGAAACCATGCAGTTTTATTTCACATTATTTTGGTAGCCGGTTGTCTGGCGTGCTTATCACCTTCAGTATGTAGTTCATGAGCAGCTTAAGCGTTTTTTATATATAGCAGAGATAAGCCCGTTTCCAGCATAAGCATGTTGTTCAGCGTATTTGCAGGGAGGTGAAAAGTTTTCTTAATGAAAAAACCTAGCAGCTTTTCGAGCTCTTCATACAGGCTATACCCCTAGACTTGCGGCGCGTATAGCATTACTGCCTCGACTGCGGCTTCAAATACAATGGTTTTACTACTGTGTGAAATATTTAAGTTGTTGAAGCAGTTCTTCCAGGCTACATTTATAACGGGTTTTGATTTGATGCATTTCCATAATGTCTTTTCATGCTAAGGTTACTTGACAAAAGAATTCCCAGATACTTAATTCCTTTATTGCTTCTATTCTTTCCTCGCTGTAGTACCATTTTTTATTGTGAGAAGATTTACCTCCTCATTTTACAATTATCAATTGCATATTTCCGTAAATATGTCAACAGTACGATGTCGTCTGCAAAAAGGAGGTCTTTAATGAGAACCCCTTAAAATTCTCCGGCACCTGGAAGAAAGTCCACTATATCATTTCTAAAGAGGGCAGATAAGATTGTAGTCAGAGAACACTCCTGTCTCGCTCCTTTCTCCGCTTTAAGCCATTCCACTAACGCCTCAGCATTCCACTTAGCCGACTTCGTATCTTCGTAGAGTTTTTTTGTATAAAACCCTTACAAATTCCGAAGACATTCTAATTTAATACAATTTATAAAAGAATCGATTCACGGAACCGAAGACCGCCTTAAAATCCACAAAAAAGCGTATTGCTTTCCTTTTTGTTCTATGAATGTCTCTACTAGTTTTCAATATAAAAAAGTGGTTGACTAAAACCCGCCTGAAATTCTTTTAAAAGCTTATTGCTCACTACCGATGTGTCAAGTCGCCTACGTATTTAGTATTGCTGAAAAAATGTTGTAGAATGCATTTAAAAATGCTATGCCCCGATAGTTGGCTGGCTGTGCCGTATCACCCATTTTATGTATAGGGGAAATCAGAGCTCTAAACAGTTAAGGCACTATCCCATGATTTAGATTGCTGTAGAATACACCGACGATATTGTCCTTCAGCTCATTTGTAGGTTATAACAAATCCGGTAGGTATATTATCCGACCCTGCATACTTTCTATTTTTCAGGCAAAGTAGCGCTCGCATTCGTTTCTTTATGGTTGGGATTATAGGCCATCCAAGATGTTGTTTCTGATGTCTGGCGTCGCATATTGGAAACTAGGATCGCACACTGATGGGTTCAATAATCTTTCAAAATGTTCCAAAAGGATATCTGGGCTAAGATTTCTATTGGTTACATACTTTTCCCCGTTAAGTTTATTGACTATTTCCCAGAACTCCGATGAATTATTGTAGCTTCCCTGTCTACGCGTCTCATTTCCAAAGTAATTTCCCCTACTTTGTCTTCACGTCGCTTTAAATTCCCGATTGGTCTTTAGGGATTGTGTATTTAAGATTATTTCATCCACGCAAACGAAATCGGTCTTGCTCTTTGGCAACTTTTATCGAACCACGGCTCTTTATTTTTTCTACGAAAACTTCCACACTGACTTGCGGGAGGATACAACTCTGTTATAATTTACTCGATCTCAACAACGCTCGCAACATGTTGTCTTTGCAATTTCCCATCAATCTTCGCCCTGTATAGAGCGGCGTTGTTATCGTTTCACACCGTCATGTGTTTAATTTGCTCATTTTCAGGTGGTGGGTGAGGGGCTTTCCATCGTTTAGTTCTCTTATGGCAGCTAAAACTTTTTTCCGCTAACGGATGCATCCAAAATTTCATGGGAATATATCACATAGTGCATAGTGCACGAACAAAAAGTGAAGAACACTGGTGGACGGCCTTAAGCCAAACCACAAACGGCTTTGTCTTCTCTTTCTGTAAACAAATAAAATTATACGGATTTAATAAATAGGCAATAACTAACTAAAAAACTAAAACTAGTGCACGAACACTACTTAACTCTTAGGACTCAGCAACTCTTGAAAATGGTCATAGGTTCACAAGTGTGAATTTTGATCTTCCTACCATTGAGCTTACTGATCGCAGACTAGAAGTTCTTGGGATTCTTAGGACATAATTCCATCATTCATTTTCATAGAATGACTTGTTTTTTTCCTTGTAAAGTCGTTTAAAGTTAATAAATTTTCTTGAAGTATTCATTACTAAATTTTCCGAATATTTTTTAGCTAAAAAAAATATTCATCTTGGGTATTCGCATTCGTCATCCAACCATTTCTATTTATGAATTCGTCAGCTGCCTTGGATCCTTTCCAAAAAAGCTTATGAAGAAATTGCATAAATTTTTGTTTCTTTAGGTTCTCTTGAAAATATTCCAAATTCAACTTTAATATGTAAATGATCTGAGTATTGCACAGCCAGGGTTTCAAAACCAGCAAGTAACCGAGTAATTATAAATTTAAGATCGTAATTATTGAGCATTCTATTAATTATAAACATTAATGAAAAAAGCATACAAATTTGTGTTGAAGTCTTGCAAACATTGTAAAATTATTAAAATATTTGAGAAGAGTAGTCTTAATAAAGTATCAAATACAATATACATATATTATTATACATGGACACTACACAAATATATAAAACAAATAGTTTCCAGAGTAAAATATTTTGTATATGACTTTATCCTTGCCATACTTCATAAAATATTATATTGTACAATATATTAACATGTTTGATAGAAGAAAGTTGATTCCGTGCACTTAGGTCTTTTTTGAAGTATTCTCTTTCAGATGGTGGCAACAAAAATACCACTTACTTTTTCTTTTTTTTATTAAGTAAACTCGAACTACGTAAACACTATAGTTATACAGGGATGAGCCAGCATAAATGTTGTTTTTCGTCTTTCTCCAACCGCAAATCAAGTTAATTAGAAATTCAAGCAAACGACATGGGCTGTGCTTTAGGGATACTCACCAAGCGGAGGGAAGAGGAAGAAGGAAAAAGTTTTACATTACGATGTATTTAGCACTTAAAAGGATGACCCAAAAATGGTGTATTTTTATGGCTTTAAAATAGAATTGATTCGATCTTAAAACTAAAGCCAAATAGAATGACGCTTTACACAAACTTAAATCTTTTGGATTGTAACGAAATTTAGTTGACGAAGTTTAAGCGGAATTTGGTCATTGAGCTTGATAACTTAATTTAATTGATTTCATTACTAACTTTTTAAATTTTCGGGGAAGAGAACGAGGAGGATGATCTTTAATGAGGTAATTATTCTGGTCAGTCCATCAGCGATCTGGCAGCGGTCTGATGAGCGATTTTTTTGTGCGGGATTTCGCCGATGCGATGGTTCAGACCACACTGCAGCAAGACCTTTCTTATGAGTGATGCCGCCCTGGAGTCTGTACTTTAAAATCTCTTATAATATAATATAATGGCGGATTACATTGCAATGTTAGATATAGAGGGGCTATCGTATGGAGCGTTGTTTCAGGGGTTCCTGAAAAGATGCTAAGAGGCGAAGCGCCATAAAAAAAGTAGAACAAGAGATCTTTAACTCGATGCTGAGGTCTTTTATACGAATGCATTAATGTAAGTGTGGTCAAATTGTGGCCAAAATTTGGATTTTGGAAAACCAAAAAGAAGAAACATGTCGTAGAGGCAAAAAATTGATTGCAAGTCTTTAAAGAGTATATACGAATTTCGGGTGATTTCAATCACAATTCTAAGTGACGTCGATGCTCGGGGCAAACAACATCCGAAGGACGAAGAATGCAACTGAATCCAGCTGTTTAAATGAATCCACGTTAATATCAGACGCCAACACAATGAGCTTGTGTTTAACTTGTCACCCTTACCAGTACACCAGCAATGTCCTCTCACCTCTATGCTCTTCCGGCGACTGTGCTATATCAGCCAATTTCTTGTACATTGGCAGTAAGTAAGTAAGGCAGTAAGTTTCCTTCCTCGTATTACCATACGATAAAGCCTATAGCAGCTGACCAAACAACTTTTTTTTGGGAATTTTAACTGGTCATTATGGAATGAATGAATGAATGAAGTTCTTCATTCCTTATCTGAAGGATAAGGAAAGTTTCAAATCAAAGAAAAAGACGCGATACGATTGGGCCTGTAAGAAAGTTGGGAGGGTTGCAGAATTTTTTTTACTGTCTTAGAAGACCGATAGAATAAAACTAAAAAAAGTTTAGATGAGCTATAAAGGTGCCTTGCTTGAGAGTGTGAAATAACAATTCAACCAAAAAGTGTGACAAAAAATACCACAACGTCTATAAGGCAGTAAAAATTGTTGGTCATTCATCAAAACTATTAAAAATTCTGTTTTATATTGCATCAGAAATCTCATTTATAATGACATTTTTTTATCCAGTTCTTTGAACAGCGCTTCTATTTCAGAGTGTGTCATGTGCACTCGTACACCTTCACTTGAGCGCATCGAAAATATTTTAGGATGAATCTACTCGGTATTACAGATCATTGTATGACTAGCATCCATTATTTAGATATTTAAAATGTTAGTGAAGTGGAATGAAATTTACTTCTACTTTGTCCTGACGTTTACATCAAAAACGACCCCTCTAAAGCTTATTTAATTTGAAACTATGTTCTCATATCGATATTTGTACCTTCACCTCAGTCAAAACTTTTGGTAAGTCTAAAGGTTAAAAGAATGGATGACACAGCATTTCTTGAGCAAAGTAAATGAGAAAAATAAGGTAAGGAATAAATTTAGAAAACACCCATATAATACAGCACTTAATTCTTCTCTCAACAAGTTGTGTAAGGACATATCTAAGGAAATAAAAATTTGTAAGGAGAACTACTATGTAACTAAGTTAGAAAACCATAAGGGTAATGTTAAAGGAGAACGGAATTTTATTAACAAAATCTTGAATCCACCTGTTATAAAGCAAATAACCATTAAAGTAGGCAATATTAGTATTCCAGATAGTATTGAACTTGTTAATAATTTTAATGACTTTTTTGTCTCTCTAGTCAATAATCTGTGTGCCGAATTCTTCGGTGATGCGAAGGCTTATATTTCTGATGAGGATGTTATAAATGAGGTTTCTTCTAATAACAGTTTCGCTTTTATATGACATCTTCTGTTGAGTCAACTGTTCTTTGTCTTTAAAAACATATCGTTTTAAATTGTTGATGTGCTTGCTCATATTTTTAATAAAAGCATTCAAGGTGGAATATTTCCTTCTTCGTTTAAAATAGCAGAAGTCATTCCGCTCTTCGATATACAAATCCTTGTGATTTGGAATACTATAGGGCGATATCCCTTTTACCAGTTTGTTCTAAGAAACTAGATTTCTTAGTCTTTAGATATTTATATTTATAGCCAATAAGGCTTCCGTGATAGCAAATCCACAGAAGATACGCTTTTCAAATTCTGTAGTAAAAAATTGTGAAAACATTAATGGAAGTATTTTCTCGGTTGGCCTTTTTATTGAGTTAACTAAGGTATTTGATTTAGTGAATACAGGAATGCCTTAATTGCAAATGGCTGGTTTCTTACTTATCTAACAAAAAGCGAAAATTTATCGTTATAGCAAATTATGAAACCTTACTGCTGGAATACCTCAAATTTCGGTCCTAGGTCCCGTCTTATTTTTCATTTAATTCTATCTTTGATCCGAAATCTAAGGGCATACTAACTACATTTTCGGACGACATTGCTTTTTCATATGGATGCAAGTGCCCTCTCTGGTGATATCAATTTCGATTCAAATATTTTAAGAAGCTGGTTTGCTGCTAGTAAAATGATTCTCAGCAAAAAAACAAAACTATGAATTTCTTATGCATTGCCTGACTGAAATATTTTACCATTCCTCTAACTCTCCAAAATTCCATATTAATTAAAACGCATCTTTTATTTGCGCTGATAATCTTCCAGGTGGGTTTTGTTCAATCCTTTAAATATCTTGTAGCTCTGCTAGATAATAACCTAAACTGGTTGGACCACACGAATAGTGTGAAGAAATATCTAATGTCTTGCTCCAGACAAATTTATAACTAAAGTTTATGTTCTTCAAAAATCATAAGTATTATGGTATTACATGTTGGAACGTTTCTCTATAAAATTAACCCAACTATGGAAAAAATATATTTTGTATTATAAGCAGAAAAACTATCGTTTCCATGGTAGTTTGGTTTCGTTTCAGAAATTAAAATCCTTCCGCTAAGGCATCTCTATTACTATAGATATAAGAAATGACTACCGTGCGGTGCCCTAAAATAACGCCGAGTGAAATAACGCCGAATTTCTATGTTCGGTCTTATTTCACTTTGCTAAAGTATGGTATAAGTATACGAGTACTTTGTTTTTCTTTCGTTGACCACTAAACCCATCTTTGCGGCTTCTGCTTCAATAGTTGCAAATTCTCTAGTGACACTATGTCCTTTTTTCCCAACGTTCCTTCTTGCCAAGGTCATGAAAACACTGATAAACTGTCACCTCATGAAATATCTCGGAAAGCAAAAACTTCTCGATGACGGTCATCAGGGGCAGGGCCATTGGTGATCTGGTGGCATGTCAAACCGAAAAGTGGAATGAAAGCATATGTTACATCAAGTTGCACATACTTTTTCAACGGCTTTTGACATGTTTGGCATCAGGCTTTTATGTCGGAAATGCGTTAATTCCCATATTAACAGCATAACCATCAACAAAGTGGAACTTAATGTTTCCAAAACACAATGTTGTATGTTGTCGTTAAAGTGAAATATGTATAGACATCCTTTCATCGTCGAAACAGTAAAACTTTCCATTTTCGGTATGTTTGTCAATGACAACTTATGTTGGAATGAACACACGTTTAATGTCATCATAAATGCTACGTTTGTTTGGGTCTCCGCAAGCAATGAAATAAATACATCTTTCTCTCTGATTGCCTCAAGATATAAGGCATTTATCCGCCCAAAATTGGAGTACAAAGCCCTCGTCTGGTCAGGTGCTCCTAAAACTTGCACTTGCTAGTTAAGATTCAAAACCGTGCAATAAAAGTCGATTTTAAAGATGAGTTGATGGATGCTCCGTATACAATTATCACTTGCAGCTTTAAACAAACAGGCTGATAAGCCCAGCAGCTGTGTTAGACATAAGGTTGGAATGTTTTCTGTCATCGCGCATTTTGAATGTTTCATTCTATCTGACGGTGGAATATTGTTCGTCATCAGAGTCTGCAGGAATAAACTTCCCAGATTCTTGGCATCGACTGGCAGAAGTACTGCGAGTCTATCGTGGTAACAGACGAGATTTTGAGGTTACCCAAAATGCTTTCAAAGGAAGCGGGCGTTCTTAGCTACCTCAGGGAAAATGACGGAAACTCAATTTCCGGGATCCACAGTATCAGACGACCCTGGCATGCTACAGCACATTGATCTCTTTCTCTCCGAAGAAGAAATGGGTGTCCTTATTAATGGGAAAAAATACGATGGGCAAGTCCAGTCCTTTGAGCCGTACAAATCTCCCGGTCTGGATGGTATTCTACCGATTATGCTACAGAAAGCACCGTAGGTAGCAAACCAGAAAATTATGGAAATTCTTAGATACAGTCTAAAAATAGGGCATATACCAATAGCTTGGAGGAAAGTTAAGGTGGTCTTTATACCCAAAGCTGACAAACAGGGGCATATAACAGCAAAAGATTTCAGACCAATAAGGAATAAATGCAGTAATGGTTTCTTGACTGAGTGCAGCATGAATATATGAAAGGAAAATCTTTAGAAACCGCCCTGCACGAGGTGGTGAGGAAAATAGAGAGGAGTCTATATTTCGGTGAGTTTACGATGGCGACCTTCCTCGATATTGAAAGAACCTTCAATAACGTGAAGTGCACCGCCATTACAAATGCTCTAGTATACGTTAACATTGATGATTGAACAGGGCATTACAAACTGGGTTTGCAACATACTTGAAAGCAGGAAAATAAACTATTCCATTGGGCAAAGCTAGGTTAGAATGTCTGTAATCAGGGGGAGTCATATCTCCACTCCTGTGGGTGCTGATTATCAATGGCATCCTCAAAAAGCTTAGTACAATGGGTATAAGTGCCACGGCATACGCAGATAACGTGGTAATAATAGTGCAGGGAAAATACTTAAATATTTTTAGCGACATTATGGAGGTTGCCCCGAAGACGATCAGCACATGGGCAAAAAGCTGTGGTATGAATGCCAACCCTGGGTCCTTTTACCAGAAAGTACAAGCTACCGCAATTTAAACTCCCAAAACTCAACGGAGTGGAACTGTCCCTTTCGGACAGCGCAAAGTATCTGGCCGTGATTCTGGACAAAAAACTGAATCAGAATCTTAATGTAACGGAAAGAACCAAAAAGGCATATAAAGCTCTTTTTATCTGCAAAAGAACAGTAGGAAAAATTTGGGGGTTAAAACCTGCTATGGTCAACTGGCTGTATACGGTGGTGGAAAGGCCCATACTTACATACGGCACACTACGATGGAAAGTAACAAAAAAGAAAACGATTTACCGGAAATTAGCGGCGGTTTAAAGATCGGCTTCCTTAGCCATTACAAGTGCGGTCCACACTACCCCTAGGGCAGGATTGGAGACCTTTTTGCACCTAACACAGCTGGCTTTACAGATCAAATAACGACTTACTAATCTGGGTTACTTCAAGAGCAAGGTCCTAACGGAGCTACTGCCAGGTAATCCAATCCTAACGGATGACACTCCTTTCTTGGTCGACTTCGACATTTCGTATGATTTAATATATCCGGAGAGGGAGGACTGGGAAAAAAATGCAATAATCAGGCCAAATGAAATTGCAATTTTTACAGGTGACTCAAAAACAGAGGAAGCAACAGGTTCTGATATCTTCTCAGAAGTCCCAGAACTAAGTGTGTCTATAAGACTACCAGACGCAAGCAGTGTCTTCCAATCAGAGGTTCTGGCTGTCCTCAGGGCGGCTGAGCTAATGCAAATGAGATCGGTATCCGAAAGAGATATCGCTATCTAAATCGATAGCCAGGCCGCACTCAAGGTAATGGAATCAACCAACATCAACTCTGATAGAGTCAGGGGCTGTCGCACAGTGCTCAAGGCACTATGCAGTCAGAACCGGGTAAGACTGTGCTGGGTGCCAGGGCATTGCGGTATTAAAGAAAATCAACAAGTGGACGAGCTAGCAAGAAAAGGAGGGCTACTCAACAATAGTGAAGTTGCCAACATCAAACCACTCCTTTGCATAGTGAGGGGCACTATCGAGGAAAAAATCACAAAGACTGACAACTTAAAGTGATCAAACCTTGAAGTACATTGGGTATCCAAGACTCCTTGCCCGCTTTTTGACGACAAGTGATCAAGGAAGTTAATAAAATTAAACAGGGATAAGCTTAAGACAATAATATGAATCCTGACTGGACACTGCCTCCTGCGGAAACACGCAAAGAGACTCAAATTGTCAGATACGGATATTTGGAGGTTCTGCAAGTAGTTGAGGACATAACAGACATACTGTGTGACATACTGTGTGACATACTGTGTGAATGAGATGCAATAGTCTAAGGGAATTTTTAGGGAAATACTTTTTCGTAAACCTAGAGGAAATAGACGCCAAGAACTTCAAAGGCCTTCTTGGCTTTTGCAGATAAATTGGGTGTTTCACCGGGGGCGATTGTTTAGGTTTTTGCCATTGAAGACAAATTCTACTGGTTTCACAGGGATCGCGATGGACCCGTTTTGGTGCCTAGTGTCTGTATGATGGTGCATCCATCAAACTGTTGTTTAACCTAACCTAACCTGTGCTACGAAATTTTCTTCTCCTTACTTACAGATTTCTATTCAGGCTTTACAGATTTGGCATAATTTTTTCTTCTGCGGCGCCAATATTCTTCCCTTCTTTTCTGTTCGAAGAGCTCACGAGTCTTTTCTGTACAGCAGTATTTTTCTGAATTTGCCTGTCGTCCATCTTTTATTTAACTCGAGTTAGATATCTGTGATCATAAAAATATGGCAAAGTAAAATATTAAGGGGATGTTTGTAATCGATACAGGATTTGTTTTCCTAAAAACATCGTTCTTTTATTGAAAATTTAACTAATGTGGAAACTTTGAGAAATTTTCAATTAGAAGTAAGGCCACAACTTCTATCGTTGAATAAAAGGGACCAGCACGGTAAAATATTAGTTGTGTGTAAAAACGTAATCAAATCACAATTACAGATAAATAAATAAATGAACCAAATAGACAAAGAAAGCTATGAAATACATTACTATAGGTTTGGCTGTTCCTAAAATTTGCTCTTCAAAAGAAATGTATTGAATCGTTTTCAGTAATTTGTATATATTTCAAATTCTTTATTTCGAAATGTAATCGTAGTTCATACCACGATTTGGATTTTTTTCCATACCAAGTCAATTTGGCTTGTAGCAAATTGAAATCGAATAGAAAATTGAAGCAAATTTCATTTTATCGCTCTCTTTCTTTTATAAAATATAGCACGTACCCACTGCTAACCATTTTTGTTACATCGACCACTATATCCGTTACGGTAACGACACGTCGTTGCAAGTGGAGATGTATTGAAAAAGCAAATCAAACGTGGGTTAATTTTTTTTAAAATTTAAATTTTTGGATCAAGTATAAAATTGAATGAATTACAATATTAAAAAGCACATTGGTACATGTACTGATTTTGCTGAATCGAAATATTTTCTATTAGAACGATGTTATCACTTAGGGTGCGGTGGAAATGGATGTGCTGAATACAAAAAAGTATACTCGTATGTGTATATGTATGCAGAGTTGAAATATAAACGAAAGGATATAAAGCTTTATATTTACCTTTATTTAACACACTTTAATAGAGAAAATATGTAGGGATAGTTTGAGTTATTTTGGGTATACTCGTAAAATACCGTATATACGAGTAATTGGATGAGTGAGGATGGTAGTGCCGGCTGGTTTTTTTTCTTCGTTGGCTTCTTCAATTCCTCCGATTTGGTTTTCCTCTGATTTTCCGGTTCTCATTTTCATTCCTATATCATCCCTCAACATTCCCGTTTGGTTCAACGTCTCAGTTAATTGAAGAAAAGTGATTCTTAACTCAGGATGTCGTCTTAACTTAGTTGGATATCTGAACTGCATATTTACTTAATTAGAAATAATCGATTTTCACACAAGGGTTTTTTGGGCATCGGGCTCTTCATCTCTAGAAGCTGCTCTGTATCATCCAATGTACATCGCCTCAGGCAAGTATCATCACCGGAATCCATTCGGGCAATCCTAATAAATTTTCTTCACGTCATCGCCTCGATAAAGCTTAGCAGTCGTAGTCAAATATCGACATCTCAAAGTTATAAAATCGAAGTTATCTAAAGTTAACATAAAATAATTATTTCAAATAATTATGTGAGGTAGGTCATCTCTAGTACGTTATCTCAGGTTCGGCGGCCAGGTAAGTCATCTCAGAATAGCTTTTTTAAGTAAGATTTGTTATTGAAGATTGCTCCTTAACTGACTCAAGTTAGTAGGAATCTCCTTCATCTTCATCTGAACTATCTTCATGTTTTCTTGTTGTCTGCGCAAGTGATGGTGCTCTTGGGGCTTTCTGCCTTATCAATCTTTTCTACATCATAGCGATCATGAAGACCGATACCCGTTCTCCTGTATGGACCAAAAAGTTGTTTTATAAATCTTTATGCATTTTTGTTGTCAATATTTATCAAAGCTATTGGAATAGAAAGCCGTGCCCTTGTTTGTGATTACCCGATATGGATTACCAAAGACGGCACTTTTTGCAAGGGTTCGTTTGTAGATAAAGTTTTCTTCTGGATATATCTAAAAGAATTTGTTAGGGCAATCGTCAAGTAATAAAATATATTTATACTGTTCCCTATAGCTATTAGGGTTCCAACATGGCCTAAGTAGTAGATATGTAGTGAGCGATCTTCTTTAGATAGGGGTGGCAAATATAACTTCCACTTTTTAAGGATTGTACTGGAAACAGCTTTGTCAATATCCTTCAATTTATTTCCTAAGTTTTAAATCAAATATTCTCGTCTGCTGATCTCCTCTGCTTTTCTTACTGTAAGGTGACCTTGCTCGTGTAGCCTTTCGATATGCTTTATGTTGTTACTTTGGAATCCATTGTAGTTGCACCCCTTGGTCAATTACATCATAAAGAATACTGTTTGCAAACGTCGTGATAAAAAATTGATTCTCTCGTTCTTTTTTTGGTCAATTATAAACATCGTTCGCTTTATACTTTCGTTATTAATAGGTTTCAGCGTTTCTCGCTTCAGTTATAGCCCGATGTAAAAGCTAGTAGTTATAATGCTGTAAAATCCAATATTATCAGAACAAAAGTCTCCATTCTCAAAGCTCGTCATAAATACCACACGCTCTGTAATAATTTTAAACTTGCGACCTGAGTTTTTTCTAACACTATGGCTAGTACTTCTAATTCGTAGCTTCTATATTTTTCTTGGGTCGACAAAGTTCTTCGATTATAGAAATAAACGGGAAGAAACTTATTGTCCTCGCTACACTTCCACGGATCAGTATATAATTCTGTTTTACTTAGCTCTTGGGTAGTAAATTTTAAGGATGAATTGCTCTGGCAAAGCTATACTCGTATTGTTTTGAAATGTATAAATCCTTCCCTCTGCAAGTCACAAATTAAAGGATTTAATAGAGTGCTGTACTTCCTCAAATGGACTGATATGTCCCTTTGCTATTTTGTAGCTTTAATAATCTATTTTTGTGCAAAGAAAGTGACGGTTTTTACATTCGAAATACAGAGTATATGAGGCAGCTAAATCGAATATCCTTCTCCAATTTTCTACCGCACTCTCGTGATATTTTGTCAGTACAATTACATCAGCCATATATATTATCTTATTGTTGATTATCAGATGAAATTCATGAGGGAAAATGCTTTCTTCTGCGACCGAAACATGACAAAAGCCATTCTCGAAGTCTATCGTATTAAATGGTCGTTCCCCACGAGTTAATCCAACTGATCATCAATTAGAAGGAGGGAAACACGATCCCTAACCACTTTTTAGGTTTTCGATAGTTAGCGAAAATTCATTGAAAACCATTCTTCCTTGTCGCTAAGAATACGGGACTGGAAAACTCTGGATAACTAGAAGGCTAACAAACGATTTTTTGGTTTGGTTCTTGATCACCTTCTTCTATAACGGAGAGAATATGCGTGGATGTTTGAAAACAAGACTATTGGAAAATAAGACTTTCATCTTTCAAAAAATCTAACTTTTCAAAGTTGTTCTATCCTTCCTTAATAGGACTATATCCATCAACTATTTAGTTTATTTTTTCTGGGTACCTCCTATTTCCTATCAGCACATCAGATTATGTTTCCTAGTTAATAGTGAGACACTCGAAAAATTAAGCTCTTTAACCTTGATGGTACTATGGGTTGTCGAGATTTGTGTAACAGTGAAACCGTTTTGCCCGAGGATCATGATTATCGAAAGAAATTCGACCGTTTTGACTAGCATTTATTTCCTCATTTATATTGAATTAAATATTAGTTACGACAGTTCCTAAACTTTCACACGTTTTCTGCTAGACCCCGCAGTGGATCTTTGTACTCTGTTAGGCAAAACTATCTGTTAGGCATAATTATCCTTAGAACTCCTGTTTGCATAATAGTGAGACTTCTTCCACATCGATCAGTCGTTCATTGGCCTCCGCAGAGATCAGAAGTATTTCGTGTTCGGCTTTACAACCGTGAAAAATAAATAAGTATACTTATTTTAAGTAATAATTTAACAAGTGTTCGGTAGCCGAAGTCGTAAAGACCCGGTCAACAAATCTCGGGGTTGTGGGTTCGATTCCCAACCACTGACAAAGTTTTTTGTTTTTTTTTTTTTTTTTATTATCAATATCACAAAACGACAATTAGTGACAAGAATAAAGTGATAAAGGAAAGTTCGATGAGTGGAACTAAGCGGTCCGCTATTCCAATAGCGGGGTCAACAGATGGCATGATGTCGTCTGATGATCAAGCCGTTAAGCCAGTACACTCAAAATCAATAACAACAACAGCAACAGACACTGGCACAAAGAGGAGGAGGAAGTTGGAGCCGACTCCGAGTATCGTCACGCGCTCGCAATCAGCTTCGTTAGAAATGCTGCATGGTAGAGTGCGGGGGAGGGCTGCGATGCTAGCATCAAGCGCAGCAGAAAATAAAAGGAGGCAAGAGTCGGATAATAACGACTGCCCATTTGTATCCGACAGAGGTGAAGGCCACTACATGGGAGCAGACAACAGCTTTGCGTCCCTCGCTGCATCTGAGTCAGATGACGAAGAGGAGGAGGTCGAGGCTCTGCACAGTAGCATTAAGCAGCTACAACAAAAAGTGCTAGCCATAAAAGCAAAGCAAGCGGCAAGGAGGGAGATGGAGAAGCAGCAACTACTCCAGAGACCTCAGGGACAACCAAATATAAACGTGGAGCTTCCACAACAACAACAACAGAAACAACCTCTGGCAAAACAAAAAACACAGAAACCGGCTCAGGAATTAACAAAAACAGATGTACAAACACAGCAAAAACATAAACAACAAAATCTACAGAAGATTAAGCCGCAACAACAACAGCAGCAACATCAACAGCAACAACAACAACAACAGCATCAACAACAACATAAGCAAAAGCAACAGCAGCAGAGACAACAACAACAGCAAGAGCAGAAAGCCACCAAACAAAAGGTGCCACCAATTAACACCTTTAAAATGGAGTTAAAGGACACTATCGAACTATGTAAGTCGGCCATAGGCTGTAATTTTTTTATTAAAAGACTAAGTGTAGATAGGCATGCGATCCACTGTAACACAGTGGAGCGCTACCACAAAATCAAAAGTTTATTGAAGGATTCGACGACGGAGTTCTTCTCCTACACCCCTAAGGGTGAAAAGCTGCAAACAATGCTGCTGAGGGGATTAGAGCCGTCGACTGATCCGGGGGAGCTCCTTGCACTGCTGAAAGAGAAGGAGTGCGAAGGGCTCAAATTCGTAGGGGTTAAGCCGTTTGTCACGGCTAGAGCCAAAAGGGAGAAGCGGAAACTACCGTTCTTCCTGGTTCAGCTAAGTCCCAACAGCAAACTGGATGGTCTAAGGAGCATCAAAGTCCTAGACTACCAGGTTGTACACTGGGAAAAATTAAAGAGGAGCGAAAACATTTTACAATGTGTTCGCTGCCAAAGGTTCGGGCACGCCGCGTCGAACTGCGAAATGCAGCCTCGATGCGTGAAGTGTGGAAAGGACCACAAGTCAGAGGAATGCGCTCTAGGTAAGGACGGAGCGTCGGAAAAAAGCCAACTCTCTTGTGCCTTATGTAGGAACACGGGGCATACCGCAAATTATCGGGGTTGTCCTAAATTCCAATACATAAAAAGAGTAAATCTGGCTCGGCAGCAGAAGGTGGAAGTTAAACGTCCACCCGTGCAAACACAAACACCAGCCGTTACTCCCCAAGTTACCTACGCCCAAATGGCGGCAGGTAGGGGATATACGGTACAACAGGCAAAGGTAGCTTCTCAGGCCCCAGCGCCTAGAGCACCAGAACCTGTACCTGACATGCTGGCTATCTTGCTCTCTATTCAGGGGCAGATGGCTCAGCTTCAGCGTCAAATACAGGAACAGGCTACACGGGTGGATCAAATATACTCGCTGCTGCCTGGCCTAACGCACCTTCAGTCGTAATGGGTACGTACATGGCGGAGCAAACCCTGAAGGTCCTTGCAGTGAATGTGAATTCATTGATTAGGTTCGAACGACGAGCCACACTGTTTAAGTTGCTTAAAGACCAAGCCCCTGATGTGCTTTTGGTTAGCGAAACTAAGCTTACCAAAAGACACAAAATGAGACACAGAAGATATGAAATATTACGAAGAAACCGACCCAATTCCATTCAAGGAGGAGGCGTTGCGATCTTTTTAAGAAAGGGACTGCGTTTCAAAAGAGTATACAGTCGTGTGGTACGTAGGTTTCGGGTGCTGGAAGCATGCGTCATGTACATCCCTCTCCGTAGCGGAAAGCGGTTATACATGGTGTCTGTCTATGCACCTGAGGCTACACAATCCACCTTATTCATCTCAGAGCTCGAGACACTTTTTCGATTTCTGAGGCTGGAATTGGAAGACAACTATTTTATTATCGGAGGAGATTTCAACGCCAAACATAGTGATTGGGGAAATAATATACCAAATACTAGAGGGAACCTACTATTCAATTGGTGGGGTCAGCACAGTGTGATGTATCGACTCGGCCTCAAAGCGACGGATAGTCCGTCGTTTCCCAGACACGGGTCCTATTTGGATCTCCTGCTGTTCGACTCACGAATACAACTGACGTGCACTAACCAACAAACTACAAACTGTCTACGCACTTTCGTGTATGACAGTGACCATTGCGGTCTCAGCACCGAAATAACTGTTCCCAACGAGATTGCGGAATTGGAAGAGTTTGTTCAAAGGTATTCCTACAATTATAGTAGGGTGCGTTGGACACTCTTCACCAGAACACTGACGAGAGCACTCTCCTCGAATTCGCTCTACCCACCGTCCAATAGAAATCTGTCAAACGAGGAGATTGACAGGTATCTAAAACTAATGGACGAGACAATTAAACGAACAATGGACAAAACGATACCTCGGTATCAACATACTGACAACGAAGACTTATTCCGCAACGCAACTATTGACGCACTGCACCGACACAAAAGTAGACTGCTGTCAAGACTAAAAACCTTGTACAGACAGTTCACTGACAGACGTAACCCGGAGATCATGACATTGAAATCGTCGATTAAAAACCTCCAAACATTAATAAAGGAAAATTACAGAAACTCTGTAAGTTTGTATTGGAACAACAAAATTCGGGCTGTAAACACCAGCAACCCGAATATGTTCCCGCAAATAAATAAAATATTTCGGAGAAATAATCAGAACGACCTTCCATGTCTTAGAATCGCCCGAACGACAAACAACGAACAAATACTTGTAGCAGCAGGCATTGATCCAAATGAGGCAGTTGATGATGACAACTTCTTTGTGATCGAGGATCCGCAGGAGAAGGTAGAGGCTATAGGAGCGACTTTCCAGGATGTGTACAAGGCGAATGACATCATTGGCCCGAACCACGACCTGGAGAGTCGAGTCCTTGTGCACAATTCCTGCCTTCGAAATGAAATTGCGAATTGGCGATTCGAGAGCTCGGGTTTCACCCAGTTCAGTGACGAGAATATGGCAAATAATGTCATCACCAACGAAAGGGTATTACCACCGTTCATTTCGAAGGAAGAGCTCCAAACGATCTTCGAATCACTTAGAAGTAAGAAATCAGTGGGAACCGATGAAATACCGAACATTGTGCTTCGACATCTCCCACTAGAAGCGGTGGACATTTATACCACCCTGTTTAATAATGCAATGAATAATGCACATTATCCAGCGCATTGGAAAACTGCGGTGGTACATCCCATCCCCAAAAGGGATAAAGACACATCCAATCCGGCGAATCTCCGCTCGATCAGTCTTCTTCCAAACATCAGTAAGGTTTTCGAGAAGGTAATCAATAGAGTCCTGACTAAGTGGGTTGAGGACAAACATATAGTTCCGGATAATCAATTCGGTTTCAAGGCGGGGCATGATATCATTCATGCTGCGTCTAAACTGGTTTCTGATATCCAATGGAACAAAGGCAAGAAACAGTGCACTGGTGCCTGCCTGATTGACTTGGAAAAGGCATTCGATACCGTATGGTTAGAAGGACTCTTTTTCAAGTTGGAAAGGTTGGGCATTAGTAAACCACTGCTGTATATTCTTTTTGATATGCTCTCTAGTAGACAGTTCATCGTGAAGAATGGCGATGTGACTTCTGCCGGAACATTTAACATTAAAAACGGTCTGCAACAAGGTGCGGTAAATTCGCCGATCCTATTCAACATTTACACAAGTGATCTGATAGGTTCACTTCACCATGCCATAGCGTACGCAGACGACTTAATCGCGTACAGATCAGGTCCAAAGATTGAGGTCATTAATACACTTTTGCAACGTGACTTCGACAAAATTAAACGATATTGCGATGACTGGAAGTTGAAAATCAACTTTCAGAAGTCGGAAACTATTCTGTTTAGGACGCCTTTGTCTGGGGCCTCTAGGGATACCAGAAAGAATTGGCGAAAGTTCTCTATCGTCGGACAACATGGACAGCCACTTGCTTGTCGAAATGTAGTCAGATACCTTGGGATCTGGCTAGATCAATATCTGTATTTTAACAAACATATAGATGTTGCTCTGGCCAGAGCCAGAGGTGCTTTTGCCCTTACAAGGAGACTGTTTTACAACAGCCAACTCGATGCGAGGGTGAAGGTGATCTGCTACATGGCCCTTATCCGGCCTATGCTAGTATTTGGATGTCCCGTGTGGTTCAACGTGAGAGCAAGTTTATTGGAAAAGATTCGGGTGTTTGAGAGGGCTTGCCTTAGGGCTTGTCTTCGCTTATACAGAACACCAGAGTCTGAGTACATAAAATTCTATCGCAATGAGGTCTTGTACAATAGGGCGAACCTAATAAGAGTGGACAATTTTGTTATTAAGTTGACTCGAAGGCACATTGCAAGAGCAATGACATCGTCGAACAACCTGATCTCCGGGGCTTACTACCCTAATTATATGTATCACGAGAGAGTTCGCTTTGACGGCTATGTCCCTCCAGAAGCGTTCCCCTATCTAGATAGTAAAGGTCTGATCCAGGACAGATTGGCGGTGCCGCTAATCTTCCACGTTGCTCGAACAGCTGCGGACAGGCGACTCAACTACGACAGAGACGTCGCACACGGCAGTGCGGAGCGTCTCCGGTTCAGTAGGGCGGTAGGGAGTCGCGACATGAGGGATGTTGCTCGGCAGCACCAACAATTTTGGTGGCTAGTTGAAGGAAGTGAGAGTTCGTCGTCGAATTCCTCAAGTAATAGGTAGCTTCATGTGAAGCAAAGTGGGTCACCTAATTTTTTTAGCCATGGCCGGCTTATATAGTTTTAAGTAGGAGTAAGTTAGATTTAAGAAAAAAAAAATATATATAAAAACAAAAAAAAAAACAAAAATAAAAAATGAAAAAAAAAAAAAAAACATATATATATATACATATATTTATATATTAGGTATATACATATTATGTATGTATATATATGTATATATGTATGTATTAGATGTAAGTAGATTAAGATTTATTTTTAGGTAGTTTGTAGGATTTTAGTTTTAAGTTTTATAATAAAATAGAAAAAAAGGTCATGTTACTAAGTTTTTTTTTTGTAAAAATGTTTTCTTAGTTTTAATTATAAGGAATAGAAATAGTATAGTATAGTAGTAAGGTACGTCGAAAGACATAATTTAAGTGTTAGGTTTAACTTAGAGCGCCCGCATGGGGTCAGTAAGCTAGAATAAGATAATTTTAAGTTAATTAAGCTAATTTTTAAGCATTTTTTTGTCTAGCAAGTAAGAGTAAATTAAGTAATACAATAAAAATGCATATAAACTGAAAAAAAAAAAAAACTCTTCCACATCGATTACCTGTATATTGGGGAACTGTAAAGACAGGAGACTATCTTTCTAAGTTCTATGGAAGAGAATGAAGATTTGGCTAAAGGGTTAGTCAAGGGAGACAAAGCGTATATTGAAGAACTGTGGAACGAACTGGTGCAGCGATTGCACAGCGAAGGACCTCCAATTAAAGATGTGAGTGGAAAAAGTTAACAAATTGAAATAATGTTTTTTTATTAACAAATCAAAACAATTTCAAATACTTCTTGTACGTATGGGCGAACTGTAAAATAAATATAAGGAAGAAGCTTACCCTCAATAAAAAAGAATCAAAAGGTACCAGAGGTGGGCCTAATAATTTTCAATCAATTTCGGCAACAGAAGATGCTACCCCGAAAATTACAGGTATACATACTGTTATGGATGGAATTAGGAGCACAACAGCTTTTGGCACTGAAAATATTTTGGACAATTCTACCATGACTGAAGATTTTGAGCAAACTCCCAGTGAACCTTCGACTTCACAAAGTCTAAGCAACAAAGAAAACATCAGGCACCACCCAAGAGATAAAAATTTGAATACATACATGGATGTGCAGGAAATCACGTTTAAACGTATATCTGATGAATTGACCCGATCTGTAGATACCGGAAAGAAAATAGGTCAAGTTTGAAGCGAATATATCATTCATTGGAGAAAATTGTTCCCATAATAAAGGAACAGGCTGAAGAACAAAAATGTCATCATTTAAGACTAGAACATCTTTTAAAAGATAAAAATGAAATCAAAAGAAAAAGACTGGAAATAGCGCAGTTAAAATTATATCATCAAACTAATAAACTAATTTGTATTTTTAAATTAAAACAATATGAATTATGTAACTTGTTTAAATTTATTATTAGAATGAATTCTCTGCTTGCATTAATACCATTATACAATAATAAAGTAAAACGGATGTTTATTTCTTAATTCTTCTTTTATTAAAGGAGATTTTGTGCAATTGAATCCCTTATTCTTCTGGGTTCTTCAAAACGCTCTCCATATTCATCACTGTCGATATTGCTTCCAATTTCCTCCATTAATGATGGCTCTTCTTCGATTTCTAAATTAAAAGTCTTGCACATGTTATGTGCAAGAGCACAGCAAACGTTAAAGATTTTGGCCACTTTAACTGGTTGATATTTAGATTATTTAACAAGCATCTAAATCGCGTTTTTAAATTGCCAATGGTTCTTTCGAGCACCTGAATGCTTTCTGTTAAAATTAGATTGAATTGTTCCTGGTTGTGCAAGCTTGTAGGGAGTTAAAACAAATCGCTCTAGATGAAACCTGCATCTCCAAGTAGCCACGCACCTCGTTCATCAGTTTGCAATTTTTTTACGAAATAATTTTTGTCGTACCTCATTTACCATATTAGAGCATCATGGCTTGCTCTAGGGTGTGTCGCGTCAATAGCTCTCACAAACATTTTATGGTCACAAATCTATAAAAAATAGTTTACGTTTCAAATTATTCGAAATTATTAATCACACTAAAAAGGACTTACAATTAAAGCATTAACGCGGAAGTATCCTGTCCTGTTATAAAATAGGTTAGAATTTTGATGGGGCTTAAATATTCGTATATGTGTCCCATCCAAACACCCCATTACCCCTGGTACTCTGTACTTTTCGAAAAAATACATCTTTTCCTCATCCACTGGTATACTTTGCAGCTTGATCCACTTTGGACATAACTTTAATTGAAAAGCATTCAACGTCCCCCCAATAACTTTACTGACTGTCAAGGCCAATGTCAAAATCTTTCTCAACTGACCTTTGATAGCTTCCTTCACCCAGAAAACGGAGTGTTGCTGCTAGTTTGCATATCAGAGGAATAGATGTTGACTTCACCTCTGACTCCACTTCTCGCAAAATGTCTACAAAAATTATCGTACTTTGCTCGCACTAAAACTGTTTTAAAACTGCAACGAATCATAATCTTAATTACCTTTTCTTCGAACTTGCATTTAATTTACACTGTTTCGGGGAAATTCAAAACGTTAGACTTATGTCGCAAAACTTCCGCCACTCTTTTCATTCGGTTTTCTTCCCGGTTTTCATTCTCACTCACTATAAATGTCAAAACAATATCCATTTCTCCAAAATTACTTTTAATACATATAAAGATCTTTCAGAGCTAAAATAACCACTTTTAACGTAACATTTCAAATAATTTTAATATGATTTTAAATTCACAGCTAATTTTGACAATTCGAATAAAATTTCCAAGTTGATTCAAAAAAATTCAAATACACTCGGAATGCAGAACACCTAATTTTATTTCAAGTGAAATTGAAAATCAATTTCAATTCACTTTACGTGGAATGCAGAACATGGGTGTACATTTCGGAAACAGGCAACAAAACAAAAAGATATTGTTACATTTCTTTTAAAGAGAGAAAATAGAACTTCATAGGTATTCTATGGGATATAATAATTCTCCTAAATGTTGTAGGGTACCGAATTTTCTTGGCCCACAATTCTGAGTGATATTTTAAGTTCTTTATTTCTACGCTTTAATTCGAAAACTACTACTATGATAATGATTAGGATGCAGACGACAGCTGAGCTTGCAATGTAATTAATATTTTTACGGAATTTTAGTAATTTTATATGTTCTACATTTGCAATATTTCTTAGTACAATTTCTTCAAAATTTGATTGTTTTTTTTTTAAATTATAATTTATTTCTTCTGTATAATAAAATCCTTCCCTAAACCTTAAATGTTTCATTCAATATTCTAATCGTACAGTTATTAACGACTATCAAATAATAATTTCCATTTAGTCTGATTTTATGATCATGGCATTGATTTATTACTTCTTGCTCTTTCATATTCTTGTAAATAATGGTACTATCATCTATTTTCTTAACTTCTATTAACGTGTTTTCTTTAAGCTTACAATTTTTTTCTGTTATACAATTACTTATGGGTTTCTAATCATTTTCATATTGAATTTTATTTCTATACACATACTTTGTTTGATTAATTTCTAGAACTTATTGATCATTTATTATAATTCCCATTCTGTGTTCTGTGGGTATTGCCGTGATCAGTTTCAAATCCACTAATTGCTATTTATTTGGTACTTTGATTGCTATTAGTAATGTGTCTCTATTATATTTTAGAAGTCCTACCTTTACGTTTTTTAATTTATAAAAATCGAATTTCCTTTCATTTATCTCTGTTGCGGTGAGCATACTTGAGTGAACTAATCCATGCTTTACCAAAGCTACATTATCTATTATTTGGTTCACTTTCCCTTCCAACATTTTTATCTTCTAACTGGTCTAATTTTAACTGTTGTAGTATAACCATTTTCTCATTTCCTGTTAATTCTTCGTATTTATTTGATTCTTTTCTGTCTAACTCTACATATGATATACCACATTGATCCCAGAATAACCGTGTGGCGCTCCAATTGTGTCGATTTGAGTTCTTAAGTTGGTAAATCTATTGTTCTTGGCTCGTGGTAAGAGAGAGAACCTTGATTTGTAGTATGCGGTCTAATATCCACTTTCGTTGGGAAGCTTGGGTTTCATTGCCCATGGTTGACATATTGTGTATCTATGTATCTTGGGGTTGATTTGGTTTTCTCCCTTAATTGACAAAGAAAACAATAAAACATTTTTTGAAATTCTGACGTTTCTATTTGGATTTGTATGACAATGGTCGATAGCTAGAGTTGAATAAGGATCTTTACATCTTTTTTCAAAACACATGTACTCGTATGAACAGAATTCACTGATTGTCTTGGTAGGCGTTTAAGTTTCCTTTGCCAGTGTTCGGTTAGGAACCAGTGACTTATTTACTTACTTAGGTGGTGCTCCTATCAAGGGTGCAACCAATAAGCCTCTCCAGTTAGTTCGATCCTTAGCTAAGCCCCTCCAACTGCGCTCTCCAAGTGAGTTGCGTTCCTCTTTTATTTAGGCGAGGTTTTTCTCTACTCTGTTACCCCTTCAGGTAAAATTTATTCGGCCCACACAGCTCGTATAATTCTTACCAAGGCCCGTCAACGCAACATGTACCGAATAATAATTTTTCCTTCGAAGCAACCGGGGATACCTTTATTCGCTTTTGGTAGAGCTGATGCACTAGCGCCATAAAGAAGGACTTGTATAGTCAAGCTTTTATATGTATAGCGTCTCCTTAGTTGTACGGAAGAAGATATAATTACTCGATTGCCTTCTGGGGCAATTGACAAGGATCGTTGTTCATTGTTTAACTTCTACTTAGGTGGTGTTGGCAGAATTGACAGCCATACCACCTCGAAATTATAGCTGTGGACTGCAATGTTCTGTCCAGTTTGTCCATGTAGTGTGTCATTATCTGTTGACAGCTTAAACTTGGTTTTGCTCTCATTTATCGTTAAACCAATTTTGGTAGCGCTTGTCTTAATGAGTTCTGCCAATTATGCTAATATCATCGGCTTACGCTAGCACTTTCAGCGATATTTGAAAGATTGTACCTACAGTGTTCACTTGTGAGTTCCGATCAATTCATTCAAGTGTGATGTTAAAGAAGTCACGTGACAGCACCTCACCATGCCTGAAACATTTTTTGACATCAAAGGTCTAGGCTAAACAGTTACCGACTTTGATGAAGCAGATAAAGAAACCAAAACTAGAGATGTCTCTATATAGCTCATTCTCATACGCGGCCTAAAAATCGAAGAAAAAACGGCGAATATCGATTTGGACGTAGATTCCCAGAATATACGGGATTAGGATAATTTAGTTGACTGTGGACTATCCTGCTCTGAAAATACAGTGAAAGTGGCCAATCAGGTTTTGCCCAAGGGTTTGAGATGCTTACACAATATGGAAGATGGAAGGAAGATATTGTTGGCGCAGTTGCGGCGGTCTCCATTTTTGTAGATAGAGCTATTTTGTGGCGATTCCATTCATCAGGAAACAGATCTTAAAAATGAGTTGGCATATACTCTCTAGAAAACCATTTCCATCAGCTTTGAATGTCTTGGCCGTTAAATTGTGAGGCCCAACAGCTCGGTTGGATTTAAGCTTAAATATTGCCATCCTTATTTCGTTTTGGTCAGGTAGATGGAAGTCTTGTCTACCGTAGTCTAAAGTGAATGGTCTACTCTGCCTTACGGCGTGATGTTGGCCTTTGTCTTGCTATTGGTCGTGTGGCCTTGCCATGTTCCTTTTACTTGTTGGTAAGATTTTCGTAGGTTATACCTCGTACAAACTCTCAATATCATCGATCGCGTGCTTCTTGTGCTCTTTTTCCTTCTTCTGGAGAAGTCGATGTTCTTCCCGTCTCGTGTGTTCGTGGAGCTTACGAACGGCTCTCGTACTTCTTATGCTTCTAGTTTAGCTGCATGTGCTTAGAACCAGTGAGATATATTAACGTTTTGCAATCGTTGGACCTGTTCGAACAATATCATAGCAGATGTATTGTTATGAGGTAGATACAAAGGAATAAAGCCAAAAAGGAAGAAACGCAATATTTTTTCAGTTGTTTTTGTCGAACTAGCTCTAAGAGTGTACCAAAAGTGCGTCTTACCTTGTCAACCAAAGTTTTCATCTCAAACATACACTCAATATTGCTTTAAAAATAAACTCAGGCCAACCACCTGGAGCATAAATCTCCACCTAGCTTGATGTCCGGATAAACTCAGTCATGTATATACGATATGTATGTACAGTCTCTGTAAGGCAAACCACAAAGACTCGGAGTTGCTGTGACCGCATAATGAGGCATACTTTTTATTGCTTGGTGAAAAATTATTTTTACTGAACGATAAACCGAATATCCCCTTGATGGCCTGTTTCCTTTTATAAATTCCAATAATATTTTTATTTAAGCGCAGATGAATTCTCAATTCATTGTTCTAATATGACGTGGCAAGGAGCTTCACAGCTGGAAATCACTGATGAAAAACTGACATCCAGATCTACGGCAGGAATGCACATTTTTCCCTATTAAACTGGTGAGGATATTTGTAATTTATTAAAGGCTAACAAGCTCGATGTGTCTGCATTATATGGAAAAATACAGTCTGCTTCACAATGATAGGGCTGATGTTTATTTAATGTTTGTTTTATCTCCGTTTCTTAAGCGAATGATATTGTTAAACGATAACGTTCCTTGTTATATATTTAGAAATAGCACAGAAAATTAAGAAATTATATCACTCTGATATACAGAAATGAACGCATTTTGAAATTTGCTGTTATACGGGAAAATCTGATCTGATCTGATATATTCTGAAAACTAAAAGACTTTCACAAATAAGTTTAATCAACTCGTGCCAATATTTGAAAAATTGGGAGATTGAATGGTGTCCTTTCTAATTCAATATGGACCGGCATACGGAGCGAAAATTAATTCGGGCGTACTGCTATAAAGACTACATAAATTAAGAGCGAATTTAACCTTTCTGAGAGTGCTGTCATAGTATGGGGTACTTTAAATAGCAGTTTTTTTTAACTGTGGATGTCATGGATGCCAGCCTAAGATATCCAATCAGTATACAAAATCTGATCCGGATCTGGATCTGGATAAACGTGAACGCCGGCTGGAAGTAGCTACAAATACGTAGGTTGCTACTTGCGTTTTGAGATATGGGAATACCGGCGTAGACTTTCAAATTCATTTCGGCCAAAAGTGGAATTAAATTGTGAGCACTTAGGTGTTTCGCTGGGTTTTCGAATGCAATCTTCGTCGTCGTTCGGTACAGGTCGAATTTCGTGAAGGCCGTCCAAAATCGGTTGTTATGCCAGAAAACATCCATGCTCCGCGAGAGTTGATATTACAAGATCGTCATGTGATTTATCGTGAAATTGAGGCATGCTTGGGCATTATTCCACTCGGATAGATTAAATATTGCTTGAACATTTGGGCATCGAAAAGATTTATTCGCGTTGGATGCCGCATAATTTAATAAAATAAATAAAAATTTTTTTTACTTATTTTGATCGAAACCTAAGTAGCAACCTTGTCTCTGTCGAGAGATTCGGGGCAGTCATTAGCGTGCATTTCGTGTGACAACATCCAAAACACCATTTAAGGGATCTTTTGCATCGTTTCACAACCATGGATGAAACATGGTTCAATATAAGGCACCGAAAACCAAAAAAGCAGGCGAAACATTAGGTTTCTCAGCCCAATGAATGCACAAAGTATAATCCACATCGATTGATTTTAAAAGGGATTGATAATCAACGACGAATATTGTGCCAACTTATGGAACCTGTTCAACAGCATTTGACCAAGACGAACATAATGCACGTGTGGGCACGTGCGTAGTCGCCATTGCGATATATCATAAATTGTTCTACGAATTCCTTCCACATATTATCCTGGGTTTTCTGCCAGTGACTACGAGTATATCCTATTTCAAAACTTGAAAAATCGATTGAAATAGATTTGCTACGAGGGCGGGTCAATAAGTCCGTGACTGTTGGATTAAAACACAGATTTTTTGATAAAAAAATAATTTTATTTTTCAACGTAGTCTCCCTTGAGCTCTATACACTTTGTCCAACGCTTCTCCAATTTTTTTATCCCTTCCAAAAAAAATGATTTGTCGAGGTCCTCAAAATAGGCCTTTGTTTGCGAGATGACTTCATCATTGGAGTCAAATCTTTTTCCACCAAGCCATTTCTTCAGGTTTGGGAACAAGAAGTAGTCGCTCGGAGCCAAATCTGGAGAATAGGGTGGATGAGGGAGCAATTCATAGCCCAATTCATGGATTTTTGCCATGGCAACTGCACATGTGTGTACCCTTGCATTGTCTTGGTGGAAAAGAACTTTTTTCTTGGCCAAATGAGGTCGTTTTTTTTTCAAATCGTCATTGAATCGGTCCAATAAGTTGGCATAATATTCCCCATTGATTGTTCTTCCCTTTTGAAGGTAGTCAATGTGGATTATCCCGCGTGCATCACAAAAATCAGTCGCCATAACTTTATTGGCTGACAAACCCACCTTGGCCTTCTTTGGCGCCGATTCACCCTTAGAAACCCACTGTTTTGACTGTTGTTTGTTCTCTGGTGTGTTGTGATGGATCCATGTTTCGTCCACGGTTACAAAACGGTGCAAAAACTCCTCCATATTGCGATTAAACAACGCCAAACCTTCCTGTGAAGTTGTTACACGATTGCGGTTGTGGTCGACTGTGAGCAAACGCGGCACCCATCTTGCGGAAAGCTTTCTCATGCCCAAGTGATCATTCAAAATTGAAACCACTGAGCCATGCGAGATCCCTACGGCTTCCACAATCTCTCGCACTTTCAATCTCCGGTCGGCCAACACCATATCGTGAGAGACCTCAACTGGGCGTCCAGGACGTTCGGCATCTTCAGTGCTTGTACGGCCACAACGAAATTCAGTAAACCACTTTTTTATTGAAATCGATGGTGCAGAGTCCCCATAGTATTTATCAAGCTTAGCCTTGGTCTCGGTAATGGTTTTTTTTCGCAAGAAATAATGCTTAATAAGCACACGAAATTCACTTTTTTCCATTTTCTCCTCAAATTAGTGAGTAGTCTGATAAAAATAGCTGTCAAACACAAACTAACTGACGCAGCAAGTTTAAATTTTGACAGGAGTCAACTGACAGATGCCTGTTGACAGGAGCAGTGTTGATGTTTCAGTAGAGAGGTCAGAAATTTAAAAATTCACGGACTTATTGACCCGCCCACGTATAATGATAAAATCAGCGCTCAAACGGACGCCCATTTTGAGGACCCCAACAAATCTTGTTATCTTAAGGGATCAACAAATTGGTGAGACGTTTGGCGAAGTGTTTTGAGTTCAAATGAGATTATGTTGAAATACAAATGGTTTTTTTTACGAAAAGATTACGCATTAATTGATCCATCCTCGTATTAGAACAATTACAACTTCGTATTTTTTTTTATTTCCAGAGATGAGAGAGTCCGAATGGCTTTAATGGATATTGGCATGATTTGCGAAAGAAAATTCGCTATGTTTCAATCTGAAAGTTCGGCTATTGTTCGGTAACGTGGTGGAGTATATTTTTTGCCATAGACAAATTTTCCTTAGCTGTTTCGAATGTACATATAACAAATATTGCATGGCTGTCCTCTGAAAGAAACTTTTGTGGTTCCATTGATATTTCTATCGCGGCGGTCCATGTTAGCAGTTTGATTAAAACTTGGTCAATAGATCATACCAAGGCTTATGAAGAAAACTCTATGTAATTCATAATTGATGGGTTGAAAACTGAGGTTTTCAAACTTGGGTTAACTTATAAATATAAGCAATGACATCCTGTTCATTAAAATTATTGTGTTTTATTTTTAACACTTGAGAGCTTACGAATATTTTTGTGAAATAAACTCAAAATATATTTTTTACCATTTCTATGTATCAGAATAATAGAATTTGCAAAGCTGTTGTGCACCTTCTTAATTTACAGCTAGGTAGCCTATGCAAACAATATCGTATGCTTCAGAAACACGGAAAAAGATATTAAATAGGGTTGCCCTTATTATTATGGAACAGACTTTAGTATAGATATGTAATACCAAAGAAGATTATTAAAAGACAGATTAAAAATGGACAAGGCCGTATTTCACTCAAAGCTCAGCTAAAAATATATCTTGAAGTACTATTATGTACATACTATATTCAATTTTCTCATGCTACAATAATTACAATTTCTGAACACTTCAAAGCCCTATATCTATTAAAATTGGTACCGTAAGTGTTTTTACGAACTTAAGTCGCTAATTTAAGGATGTTCACCTGTGTCACCTACAATGTCAATTATTATTTATTAAGCTCGTCATCTATAAAAGTTTGTACAATATTAATGTTTTCCGCGAAGCTATTTGGCTTATCTGTAGGAGATTACTTTGCAATGCTAGTTAGTTTTACATAAGCTTGAATGTAGGTACAACGTCTGCTTGGAGTCAATCACTACAAATACCGTATGTAGTTATTATTTTTAATTTATTTTTATTGTGAAAATATAAACTGTAAATAAAATATAAGTTTAATAAAGTTTTCAGTTTATGTGAGAAAAAACTCTTTTAAGTGCTTTTCATGGGTTTTTATATTTGTTTTATAAATATTTGTTTCTTAACGCCTATGGGATTTCTTTCGGGATTGAGGGAACGCTGTGCTTTAACTGCCTTCGGCCGTTAGTGTTATATGACATAGGAAACTGTAGCAGTTGTTGGTCGAAAGGCCTCCTAAAGCGGGTGTCATCGTAGTATTTTGAATATCTGGTGGACTTCCAATACCTTAAAGTGTTTCTTTCTGGTGTTGTGGCTGAGTTTCTGCTATCAATATCCTTTAGGATGGAGTTTTGTAGCTTTTGTATTTTGTCGAAGTGCGTTTTTATGAGTTTCCTAATGCAATAATTCCATACCTCAGCTTAGATTCAACGAGGGCATAGTAGACCTGTTTTTGGACTTGTTGAGTCTGGTGACGCCCAAGATAGACTATGGCAAAGAGCGCTTTCGTTAGGTCTGAGCGAGGCGTGTTGAGATATCTATCCAAAAGAAAGTGGCTGTCAATAATCACTTCAAGATATTTGCAATACTCAACGATTGCTTTTGAGGCGGATTGTTCAGTGAAGTGTTTAACGAGGGTGCATTAATTATATTTTTGATGTATTCAGGATGAGACCATTATTATGACACCACCTAACAGCTTTATCAAACTCTGTTGCCAAGTCGAATAAATGAGTCAATTAACTTAGCTTGGTTCAGGATGTCGAACATTGAATGCCAACATGAATAGTAGCAGGATATTTTTTTTTTTTTTTTTTTTGAAACAAGAACTTAACACTCAAGTGCGTATAAATACACTTATAATGGCTCAGCATGTGTTAAGTTTTTTTGAAAATGGGATAGAGAGAAAAAGAAAGATGTTTGGGCTCAGTGGTTATTTTGCTCCATGGGTGGCATCCAAAATTTAATGGGGAGACTAAATTCTTAGTGGAAATTGGCATGATGTTGATTTCTAGTCTGCAGCAGATGCGGTTTTTTGGGCTGAAATTACCTCAGCTGCTGATACTGCCACTATCATTCTTTTGTTTTTGTTCTAATATTACTTCACCTTTCCCAGAAACATTTTTTTTTTCTTTCAAAAGAGAAGATTCACCTAGGCTGTGGATACTACTGTTGGCTTAGTTGTGCTATTGTACTACTTGCAGCAGATGTGGCGGCTTTAGCTGAAGTTGACCCGGCTGCTGATATTGCCACAATTACTGCTTTCGTCATTGACGCTACACTGGTGGGATCAATCCAGTTTATCATATACTGTATCGTTGCAATTTTTATTTTTTTTTGTTATGTTATTATTTTATTTTAACTTAACAGTCGGAGAGCTGTTTGAAAAAAAGAACTTCACTTCGACTCACTGTTCCCTCGACAACATCTGGCTTGACCTTCATCCGAACCGATCAGAAGTCAAAAAGTACCGAACTTTCATCCATAGATTTTTGGTTTTTTCTCAATTTAATGAGGAATATTGTAGGGTCATTCACCCCGATGGTATTTATGGTATAAAACAGCTGATCGCTAATGTGTTTGCAGGCTGTGCTTCGCAAGGCATACTAATCGAATAGGAAGGTAGAGAGGCTAAGTAATAGGGGGAAATGATGAGAGCTTCAACAAGGATTGGAAATTCCTTTTCTTTTCTTCTTTTATTATGTTTTTCTTTTTTTGCTCTGTTACGGAAAAAATTGACCCATAACGGGTTGTTGCATTCACTAGGCTGCTATGTTGATCGTCTTTAGGTCGTACATTCGTTTCCCACAAACCTTACAAAATACAGCTCGTGCAAGAACTGATTTCTGGCTGAAAGTTAACATACAAAACTGCCGTATTTGGTCCGAAGAGCAGCCTCGGGCAATACAAAAGCAGCCACTAGATGGAGTAAAAAGTAACCTCCTTGACCACCAGAATGAGCTGCTATTGCAAAAAAAGGTTATGGTGCCTTGAAGTGCGTTCATATTTAGGCAAATATGCCAAATTTCAGTGCGATATTGTCTTTAGTTTTGTTTTGACAGCTGATTGTCAAAACACGTCAACAGTGTTTGACATCATGTTGAGTACGGACAAAACGATTTTCGTTCTCTCATAAAACATTATTTTTTGAGATGCAAAACGGCGAATTAAACAAAAGAAAAGTTGGATAAATATTATGGGGCTAATGCTCCGTCAGATTACACCGTCAAGTATTGGTTTCGAGAGTTTCGTGGTGGCCGCAACTCCACTACCGATCAAGTCCGCAGCGGCAGGCTCTCCGATGCGGTTACAGAGGACAATGTCAAAAAACTATATGAAATGGTGTTGGCTGACCGGAAAGTAAAGGTGCGCGAGCTAGCAAATACCACAAAGATTAGTACTGAGCGCACACGCCATATTTTGGGCAATATTCTGCATATGAAAAAGTTATCCTGCCGCTGGGTGCCGCGAATGACCAAAAACACGAAGGCGAGAGCACTGCGAAAAAGTGTTTGGACTTGCTGATGCGGGATCGGGCGGACTTTTGGCGTCGATTGGTAACTGGATTTGGATCCCTCTGACTATTATCTCTTCCCAAACCTCAAAAGATGGCTCATCAATAAAAAATTCAGCTCACGCGAGGACATCATCGACGCCACGGAGGAGTATTTTGCAGACCTTCCGGAAAATTATTTTTCGGACGGGATCAAGAAGTTGGAAAATCGCTGGAATAAGTGTATCAAACTAAAAGAGGACTATATTGAATAACATAAAAAAAACAATTAAAAAAACATTTTTTTAATTCCCAAGGAGGTCACTTTTCACTCCATCTAGTATGATCTGGCGGAATCATTGGCCCGTATTTTTTCAAAGATGATTGCGAGAACAACGTTACCGTCAATGGCGCCCGCTATCGTTCAATGATTTTGAACTTTTTTTGCTAAAAATGCACAAGCTTAACCAGGTCAACATGTAGTTCCAGGAAGATGGCCCTACATGCCACACTGCATGCGAATCGATGAACCAATTGTGAAATGAGTGCGGTAAGCCGGCTAGATCGGTTTGACGCTTTTAGACAATTTTTTACGGAGATATGTCAAATCACTCGTCTATGCCGATAAGTCGGCGCCAATTACAGGCTTGAAAGACACCATTACACGTGTTATTAGCGAGATGCCAGCCAATATGCCCGAAAAAGTGATTCAAAATTCGACTCTTCGTATGGACCCCTTAAAACGTAGTCGTGGTCAACATTTACATGAAATAAACTTAATAAAGTAAATGGCACGCATTGATTTACCAACTCAAATAAAAGTTTTATACAATTTTGCAATTTGTCTGTGTTTTTTTTTTTTTTTAACCAAAAGCTTGAAAAATTACCCATTATTTGTGCAAAATAATCTGGAATAATTCCAGATCTTTCTCATACATAGATCATATCATATTAAAACTAATGTAGCAAAAATTTAATTTTTTAAATTCAGTTAAGTTGACGATTTTCTTTAGTTTGACACGCACATGCAATAACAAAAGTTTTGTTAAAGACGAGCAATCCTGATTACTGCTTTTACTGTACTTATGATGATTGTCGGGGTGTTTTCATTCTTTCTGGCAAAAGTGCTTCCCGCATTCTTTCAGACATAGCGCCAATTTTCAATTTTCTTAAGCCATCTATAGTGTTTGTTTTGTTGTTTCTTGTTGTTTCTGGTCAGCTGATTGTTGATGTAAATATTTATGTTTGCGGTGCTTTCCATGACTTTTCTCAGGGCGATAGAGCGAGTTAATCGTACACTTTTTGATAAAATTGGACTTGAAAGTGAAGCGAATGTTGCGATTATTGACAATCTGTTTGGGTTTCCTGTGTTAGTTCTGTATATGGCTGTTATTTCAGTGTCGTTTATAGGAAGATTTATTGTTTTGCCAATTGCTTTGACTATTTACACAAGATCTACGTTTGTTGTTAATGGAATTCTTTTAATATCTGCATTGTTTTTCAGCATTTGTTGCTCCATTGTGCTTATTTGCAGTTGCATGTTTGCTATTATTTCATCTTTTTTCGTATTGTTTTCTTTTAGTTCATATATTGTATTTCTTTTACAATGCTTTCCATCAGCTCAGCGGTTTGAGATCTTGAAGAATATCAGTATTGTTGTCATTTAAATTGTTGGTATCAGCGGCGCTATTTATAATTTTAGGTCTCGGTCTTTTTTTGTTTTGGAATTCTCGCGTTAAAGTTGGTGTTGGAAGACTTTCTGTTTTTGTGTTGGAGCGAGTGATGCAGTATTTAGATTTGAGCACTTGCACCTCAGAGATCTGACATCTCTATGATTCTCTTCTTAGTTCTCCAGGATTTTCGGTTATTTTATGCAATTGAAATGCAGATTACGGTCACATTTGGGGCATGTCGCTAAAGCGACGGAGAGATTTTTACCGTAATGACAATACTTATACATAGCAATAATGCGAAATGGAAGAATACAAATAGAGACAAAAAAAGAACAAATCAACAGCTGTATTTTTTTAATTTTAACTTTGCTGGGGGCGAAGGCCCCATTTATTCGGCTTAATACAAGCCATAACCTAAAATTAAACTTAAACTTAAAACTAAGGTTGGTTGGAGTGGTGAAGGAGAGCGGATTTGAGGTAGGGAGTGGTGCGGTGGAAGTCAAAGACGGTAGGGTTTGAATTGATTTTTCGTAGCATACGGTAGATTGGTTCGTTCGTGCCATAGGCGGTGTGGTGGGTTGGTAGATAGAAGGGACGAGAGGTTAGTTGATGAAAATATAGTTGTGTAGGGATGCGCATTCAAAGTGACCTAAAAGAAGTCGGTGAATGAAGAGAAATTCGTCTGCAGCTTTGCGTTCCTCAAGGGTGTTTAAGTTGATAAAGTTGAGACGGTATTGATAGAGGGGCAGAATAAAAGGATAGCCCCAGAGCATACCTCGAACAGCAAATCGAAGAAAAAGGCACTGGATGCTTTCGATTCTCGAGATATGAACACGATGATATTGCGACCACATTTGACTGGCATACTCTAGGAGGGGGCGAACAAAGGTAATATAAAGGGACCTGATCACGTATGGGTTGGTGAATTCTTCGTTGGCTTTAAGGATTATCGCATCCATATTTAAAGGGAAGTTGAGCTCCATATCACACAAAATGCCGAGGTCGCGAGAGATTGAACATAGGAGATAGGTTGGTTGTGTAGAAGGTAGAGTCGGTGAGGAGGTTGGTGACGCTTATGTGAAAAATTGATGGATTGGTATTTAGGTACATTAAGTTCCTAACAATTTTTGAGGCACCAAATCCAAAAACTATAGGTCTTGTTGAATGTGGAAGGAGTCATGGGGAGAGGAAATTGTTTTGAAAAATTTGGTATCGCCGTCGTAAAGGAAGACAGAGGAGTGAATGTTGGGATACATTTTTTTAGAACTCACTGTCTGTGGCGTGATACGTAGGCAATTATCCTTTTTAAAGTCTACCAAAACATTTTTTTTGGGTTTTCAGAATTTAACAGTTGTCTTAAATACATAAGTCACAAACCGGATTGGTTAGTGTAAACCCAACTTTTATATCAATCTGCATTTTGGTATTATCACCGATTAAAATTCGCTAAACTTCTATTGTTTTCCGAAACATCCCATGCTTTCTTTTCTTTACATTAACGCGTTTCACATTCATTATCCAAAATCTCGTATTCCCAAGGTTATAGCTATTCTGCACATAGTGCACGCACAAAAAGAAGCATTAAAAGGTGTTTAGTGTTGGAAAGCTAAAATGTAAGCTGAAAATAATTGTGAATTTTCACTGTTTTTAACTGAATAAAAAAACGACCAGTTTGGGTTAATGTTATAAACGTTATAAAATTCAGTTTATTTTACTGTCGATCAAAAAAACTCTATGTTGCATGTTTCTTGATTTATTTTACAATGTTGCTAAACATTTCGTGCTAAATGACAGTAGTAGTTTTGTTTGATTTAAATAATTAACAATTCTAATTTCAATATAACAAATTGACTACTATTTTAACATTTAAGTTTATTTATATTTCATCTCCAACATTCTCCCCCACTGTGAACAAGCTCTCAATCAAGTGCTGTTGCTTTACTGCTTGTTTACTACCACATTTCAAATCGTTTTACTTCTCGTGAACGTACTTCACCTTTATCGTTGTTGAAACGGCTGGACTCTGTTGACATTAGTCCGGTTTAACTCATGCAAAGAAAGAAAGTATTAATTGGTATGAGTATACAAGATGCAAAACATGAACAGAACGAGTTGACCAGACAAACAATAGTACAAGTTGATTCGTATTGCCCTATCGTTGTCCCTGTTGCACTTGTTTCAGAATTCCGTGCGTATTTTTTTCTTTTCCCCTACTCTGACTGCCGTAATTCAGGTAGATTTCATTATTGACTCGATTGATCGGATGAGGGATGTGTCGCGAGTTATCTATTATTTTTATTTTTTAATTACAAAATTATTTATTATTTCCCCTTTATTTATTTCCTGCGTGGGCAGGTAATCAGCAACATGTTATTTCAGGTAAGTGACCAAAATGTTTAGTTTTGAATTTATTATTTTGACCAACAAGCATTGGTTTCTTTGATTTGTGTTTCCTAGTGTGTGCTGTGTGTGTGCTGTGTGTGTGAGCCTGGATTATATGTTTGAAGATGAATGGAAGTTACTTCGAGTAGAATGTATGATGTTCGATCGCTAATTTGTTTATTAAGTGGACTGTATGTTTTGTAGATTAATGACTACTTGTTTAAGTGAAATATTCGACTATTGGGTTATGCATTATAATTTACATGTATTGAAATGGTTTTATTATTTCCAGGGTAGGGTGTGTTCACTTCCTTTAGATTCGAAGCAAAACGATTGCCTCCCCAAGCTCCTGCGACACCGGTGTGGTCTGAGTACGGTCGGGGAGGGGCCATTTGGCAACTCAATCGTGATGCCATGTAGTGTTAGGATCTGGGAAGTTTGGTTAATGTGTTGTGTTGGGATCTACGTATAATACTTGTACGTACAGATTAGATGTTGTATCGTTTAAAGTTTAATTTGACTTCGTGTTATTTATTCTCGTGCTTAGTGCTTATTTATATTGTTATAATTTATAAATGATAAGAATATTTTATCTAATGGTCAGTTATATCTATCGAGTACTGTGGGTGTGTTGCATTTTTTTTTTTTTTTTTTTATATGACGGTGTTGTCGATTCCTGATGCATTCGTGGGCAGAGGGCATAGTTTTGTAATTGGGCGTTTCATTTCAGCTGAACTTGTTTTAACAGTGGCTACTCGTGCAATGCCATCAGCACCGAGATGAAGAGCCTTTATCCTTGCCAAGCTCCATTTCAAGGGAGGAAGTCGTTCGTCCTTAATCAACACTAAGTCACCTATTTTTATTTCCTCGTTGGTGATTCTGGTCCACTTTGGGCGTTGCTGCAGGCGCGATAAGTATTCAGTACTCCATCGTTTCCAAAATGACTGCATTAGAGTTTGAACGCGCTTCCATCTTTCCAGATGCGATATTTTTTCTAACTCATAGTGCGGTTGTGGTGGCGCGACGAGAGGTGATCCTATTAAAAAATGGCCTGGTGTTAGGGGCTGAAGATCATTGACATCGTCTGATTGAGGGCACAATGGTCTGGAGTTCAGGCACGCTTCAATTTGCGTGAGAAGGGTGATGAGCTCCTCAGATGTCATCAGTTGGTTACCAGCTATGCGTTTTAGATGGAATTTTACGGATTTCACCCCAGCTTCCCAAAGACCTCCAAAGTGTGGGGAAGCCGGTGGAATAAATTTCCAAGTTGTGCCATCGCTTGCTAGATTATTTGCGACCTCTCGCCAGTTCAACTGCGCCTCCTTGAATAATTTTCTCAGTTCTCCATCCGCTCCTATAAAATTTCTACCACAATCGCTGTATACTTCTCGGCATAGTCCTCTCCTTGCCACAAAACGCCGAAATGCTGCTATGAAGGCCTGAGTTGTCATATCAGTCACTAACTCTATGTGGACAGCCTTCGTGGCCATGCACACAAAAATTGCAAAATACCCCTTGTACTGCTTTGCATTGCGACCTCTCCATGTTTTCACGTCAATAGGCCCAGCGTAATCAACTCCTGCATGTGTAAACGGTCTGGATATTCTTGTTCTTGCTGGTGGGAGATTGCCCATCAGCTGCACCATTGGTTTTGCCCTGAATCTGTAGCATATACAGCATTTATGTATATGATGCTTAACAGCATTTTTAAGATTGAAAATCCAGAACCGTTGTCGTATGTATGCCGTGACCTTCTGATTCCCTCCATGGAGTGTCTTCTCATGTGCGTCCTTGACTATCAGTTTCGATAAAGGATGATCTTGTTTTAACAGGATGGGATGTTTTTGACCAAAACTGAGGTCGCCATTTGCAAGCCTTCCTCCTACTCGCAAAACTCCTTCGACATCTTTGAAAGGATTAAGTGCTTCCAGTCCTCGAAACTTGTTTAATTTCTCAGTCGATTCCTCCGAAAACATGCTGTGTTGTGCTGCCTTAATGATACGAATGAACGCTGACTCAAGATCTTGTGTTGTTAACGTTACCCTCCACGTATCATCATTGGATCTATTACCTTTGAGCAATAACGCAAATCGTAGGCAATAAGCCACTATGCGGACTATTTTTTGCAAGTTTGAATGTTTGCGAAGTAGGGCATCAATCACTCCTTCTTCTACAACGTGATGATTAGTTGACACTGCTATAGCCTCTTGTTGGGTCTCCAATACGCTAGGTTGTTCAGGAAACGGGGCACCCCAATTTTGTCTCAGAAACTCCGGGCCATGCCACCAAAGCGTGTTGTTAACCAAATTTGAAGCTTGAACTCCTCTTGATGCTAGGTCTGCAGGATTTAGTTCCGAGGGGATATGTTTCCACATAGAACAGCTAGTCAGTCTCTGTATCTGTGAGACCCTGTTCGCAATGAATGTTTTCCACTTCGAAGGAGGGGCCCTTATCCAACAAAGTGTTATTACCGAGTCGGTCCATGCCCACACAGTTGCAGCTTCTAATTTTAACGCCCGGATTACTTCCGCCAACAACGTCGCCATCAAAACCGCTCCACATAGTTCTAGCCTTGGCAGTGTTATCGACTTCAGTGGAGCAACTTTGGCCTTTGAAAAAAGCAAGTGCACACGTGTTTTGTTATCTTCTCCTAACGCCCGCAAATATATTGCCGCTGCATACGCCTTTTCAGAGGCATCGCTGAAACCATGAATTTCTAATTTTGTGGTACTCCTGGTTATGTTGACCCAGCGAGGCATAACAATTTTCTCGATGTGTGGCAATTGTTCGCGAAAAAGAGACCATTCCCTCTTAATGTCTAGTGGGAGAGGTGCATCCCACTCTAATCCTTTCCACCAAAGCTTTTGCATCATTATCTTCGCCTTAATTATGAACGGCGAAATCCAACCCATCGGGTCATACAGCCTAGCTATGGAGGAAAGAATTGCTCTCTTAGTCGGTTCATCGTCAGTCATTGGGGCCACATGAAAACAAAATGCATCTGGGACAGGAAGCCACCTCACTCCCAGAGTCTTGACATTGATTTCATCAATCGGGACTGAAAATTGAACGCCTTGCTCGTCTACTGGAACGTGTTGAAGTACCTTTGCTGAGTTACTGACATGTTTTCAAAGCTTAAAGCCTGCTGTTCCTAATAGTGTCTTTATCGCTGTTAGTTTGTGTCGTGCCTCTTCTATGCTGTCTGCTCCGCTAATGACATCATCCACATAAGTCTCATCTCTTATGATTGGTAGTGCCAAAGGAAACCTAGATGCCTCATCTTCAGCCAGTTTGCGTAGTACACGAATTGCAAGATACGGGGCCGAAGCTGTTCCAAATGTCACCGTTCCCAGGCGATACATTTGTAGTGGCTCTCTTGGATCTGCTCTCCATACTATCATTTGATAGTTAGCATCTGTGTCGTTGACTTGAATCTGGCGGTACATTTTCTCTACGTCACCTGTGAATGCATACCGGTACAACCGCCATCTCAGGATGATGTCCATCACGTTTTGCTGTTGTTTGGGTCCTATTAGTAAGTGGTCATTTAACGACGATCCTCCAAACGATTTGAAAGTTGCGTCAAACACAACTCGCAACCTCGTTGTTGTACTCTCTTCTTTAATGACCGCATGATGTGGGATAAAATAGTGGAACGGGGTTTTAAGTACCTCACAACTTTCTTCCATCAAGGTCATATGGCCCAGCTCTAGGTATTCTGAAATACACTTTACATAATCTTTGTGTTGTGTTGGATTAGACTGCAGCTTCTTTTCTAGCTGCAGAAAACGTTTGATGGCACCTTGTCTAGTTGGGCCCATGGTGGGACGTTTACCACCTTTGAACGGCAGGCAAACTTCAAAACGACCGTCTTGTAGGCGCCTTGTAGTTTCGACAAAGTGGGCTTCACATTCTGAATCAGTTTCCGTTTCATACCTTCGAAAAGGTTCTTCCTCGATTTCCCAGAATTTTTGTAGTGTTGTGTCGAGATCCAGTTGGCAAGAAAAACTACGGAGCTCAGGTGTGCTGGATAACTTTCCTAGCAAAATCCATCCTAATTGTGTATTTTGCGCGATGGGACCAGCACCTTCAACGTTCCTGATGACCTCTCCGAGGACGATATCACTATACACGTCACTTCCAAGCAGGATATCAATTTTTGCGGGTGAGTGAAATGTCGGATCAGCCAGTTGTATACCTCTCAAATGTGTCCATTTATTATAGGCAATTTGTTGGGCCGGAAGAAGCCCAGTCAGGGATTTGAAAATTAATGCTCGCATCGTACCTGCAAAGCTCGATGTAAGGGACTTAAAGTCTACGTCCACGAACCTGTGCGTTGTTCCGCTGCTGACCATCCCCAGCCCATTTACTTTGATGGATGTTCTTCTAGCTTTGAGGTTTAACCGTTGAACCGCCGCTTCAGTGATGAAAGAGGCTTCAGAACCCGGATCGATCAAAGCCCTCATGACCATAAAGGCCCCTGCTGAAGTTCTCATATTGACTAACGCCGTAGCTAATAACACCTGAGCGTCTGCATTGATGTGAAAGTTGCTCACATTAGGATTCCTCGTCGCCTGGAGGCTTTGACTGGGTTGAAACTCCTGTGCGTAAGCATTTATTGATGTTCCTTTGGATGTCAGGTTACTAAAGGTAGAGGATGCTGATGGTTGAGAGGCTTGAGAAGATGATGGAACCTGTTGAATTGATTCCCTGTAGCTATTTGTATTTTCATGTAGCAGTGTATGGTGTCGCTGATTACAAAAGTGACAGCATTTCGCACTGGGGCACCTCTGTTTATAATGGCTATATGCTAAGCAGTTTTCGCAAACCTTAGCAGTTCGTACTGCCTCTTTTCTCTGGGGTACATCCATACGCAAAAACTTCCTGCACTCCTTCATTGCATGTTGACTCTTCATACAGACCCTACAAACAACCTGCTTCTTCCTTTCTTGTTGTATGTGAAAAATACGATTACTCCCTGACTTGTTTTGTGCAACATTACTACCATCAACCTGTTGTTCTACGGCCTCAAGAGAACGAAATCTACATTCCAAGAACTCTACAAATTCTTTTAATGTAGAAAGCTCCTTCTTAGAACCTAACCTTTCCTCCCATAACTGTTGAGTGGTGTTGGTTAACTTTTGTAGGATAACGTAAATTAAAATTACGTCCCAGCTCTCCACCGGCAATTCTAAATTCTTCAACGCGTGGATAATTTCTTGAGAGGTGTCGAGAATACGTTTAATATTGATGGACGTATCATTGGTAATACTTGGTTGCCCAAATAACAGCTTTAATTGCGTATTAACAAGAACCCTTTTGTGATCATAACGACCCGTAAGTATTTCCCACGCTGGCTGATAATTGTTCTTATCGATGGCTAGATGCTGCAGCAGTCTTTCAGCTTCACCACTAACAGACGATTTTAAATAGTGAAGCCTTTGCACATCAGACAGAGAGGAATTATTGTGAATCAAGGCAAGGAACATATCATGGAACGCTCTCCAAGTTTCATAATTACCAGAAAAGGTGGGGATATTTATCACAGGTAATCGCAGCTCATTTTGTTCTTTCATTCTAATATTATCTACCTCCTTTATTTCAGCAGAACTACCTAGACCTAACTGTGCTGCAGGCGGAATCCTATCCAAAGCATCTAACAGATCGATTTTGTATTCCGAGTATATATCTTCTATTTTATTGAAAGCTTCTGATAATTGCTCAATTTTTTCACCAGTTTCAATGGCAGTGCTGCTGCCCAGTATGATTTCATGGTACTTTTTTGCCTGAACCAACTGTTCTTCCAAAATTTTTATCCGCGTTTGCAAATAATTTACTTTTTTCAATCGTGCGCTATCGGCTTTTTTAAAATTGTCGTAATCTTTTGTCATACGTTCAAGAACATTTATTTGAAGTTTATCGCACAACATCTTTTTATCCTTATTTTAGCAGACAACTGAATGTACGGAATGTTTAATATTTATATAGGTACGTATATGATATATTTATATTATTAATTTTACATACAATAAGGATCAACTGTTTCAGGGTTTAACAGAATATGTGGAACGGACTTACTTGAGAGTTGGATTAACTGTCCTTCAAGTTCCTTGTTCCGTGTTGGTTGGTTTCCCTGTTGGTAGCCGCTTAAGAGACTCTTCTGATGAATGCTGATAACTATAGCTGGAGAAATATTTGGTTTGCTGGAATCTTCTGCCTGTGATGAAGTTGTTGGATTCTTCTATCTTTTTTCTCTTTTCGAACTTTTTATCTCTAACTTATATTTTCCACACACACCAAATAAGTTTGTTTAATGTTTATACTAAATGTCTATTTTTTGAAAAGTGCAAATGTCACTTCAATTGTGTTGATAATAAGTAATGTTTTTTTTTTTTTTTTGTGATTTATACAAAAGGCTCGATTGGACCAAAAATGTTTAGTGTTGGAAAGCTAAAATGTAAGCTGAAAATAATTGTGAATTTTCACTGTTTTTAACTGAATAAAAAAACGACCAGTTTGGGTTAATGTTATAAACGTTATAAAATTCAGTTTATTTTACTGTCGATCAAAAAAACTCTATGTTGCATGTTTCTTGATTTATTTTACAATGTTGCTAAACATTTCGTGCTAAATGACAGTAGTAGTTTTGTTTGATTTAAATAATTAACAATTCTAATTTCAATATAACAAATTGACTACTATTTTAACATTTAAGTTTATTTATATTTCATCTCCAACAAAAGGAAAGAATTGTTCATTACTAAGTGAATAAATTTATATTTATAACACCACTTTCGCAGATACATTAACCTTAGCTGAAAACCTACTACTGTTCTGCTACGGTTCATTTTGTTTTTTTTTACCAGTCATAAGGCGACTATGTGTAAAACTGATCCGCAGGTAAAAAAAAACATACAAGTTCTAACTGCCCATGCAAATGCACAGACAAACATCGAGCCATCATTTATCCCAAACCCAAACAAAAAAGCAATTTACTTCAATCAAGTTCTTGCAATAATACTTACCAGGAAGACAAAATTGGTTGTTCATCAACTCCATCAAGCTCACAAAAGCCAAGATACATTAATTTTATCATGCCCTGCAACATCAAATGCCTGAGTTGTAATTGAGTGTCGTTGATCACATAGAACAGTGTTAAATTAATAATTGTACGAATACTTTATAATCACAGTCGATTTTCGTATAAATTTCCTATCATATAAAAGTAGATTTTTCCTTGAAAATAAATTCATTTACCTAAATTTCTTTTATCTAAATATATGTAGTGTTAAAAGGCAGAGAAAAGGGACTATTTTACATATTGTATTAGATATTACATCCGCATGCTTAACTTTGTGCACAAATTTCAACGAATTGGATGTTCATTATGAAAGTGAGTACATAACATTTAATTTTCTTTTCATTGGCTTATTTATATCTCTTCTTTGGTCTTATTATATACATAAATTTTCGTAAAGGCTGAATACTTACACTAACTATATGTAAAATCTAAAACCATCCTAAAATCTAAACATTTACTTACACATTTTGAATAATATTTTGCCCACATATCTTACCAGATTTGAATTTGAGGTAGTATCTCAACCACCTTGATCAAAAAGTTACTAAATCTGTTGTTGATATTTTCTCTAAATCTTATCGTCATAGCTTGTCATTTGCAAAAGTTACTTAGCCAAGAGTACACCTATATCTGTGTGTGTTGGCGATTTTTTATAATTTTAGAAATGGATTTAAATTTATAATAACGAACTTGTATTAAATTTTGCGTAAAAAACCGATTTACTGGTGCGCGAACATTGGAAATGGTGGAAAAGTGTTTCAGCAACGATTCTCTAAAGAAAACGGTCGTTTTTCAGTGGCATGAGCGGTTCAAAAGTGGTCGTGAGTCAATCGAAGATGATGAACGCAGTGGCAGACCATCGACATCGAAAACCGACGAAAACGTTGATGAAGTAAAAGAAATGTTGGTCAATAACAGCAAATTAACCATCTCAGAGATAGCGGAGGACTCGAACATTGCCTATGGATCCGTCCAAGACATTTTGGTTAATGATTTGGGTTTCCGTAGTATAGCAGCAAAGTTGGTGCCAAAAGACCTCAATTTCATGCAAAAAAGAGACCGTGTTGACGTCGCAAAAGAGATGATTTGCGAGACTGAATCCGATCCCACATTCATCAAAGGGAACATTACTGGAGACGAGACGTGGGATTATGAGTACGACACGCAATCCAGACGTCAGGCTAGTGAATGGCGTTCACCAAATGAGCCGAGACCAAAAAAACTACGTCGTTTTCAACCAAAAAAGAAGGCAATGCTCACGGTTTTCATGAATTACAACGGTGGAGTGCATCATAAATTTTTGCCAGAAGGCTAAACAGTAAACAAAGAGTATTATTTGGGCGTTATGAGACATTTGCGTGAAGTAATTCGCCGAAAGAGACCAGAATTGTGGGCAGAAAAGTCGTGGATTTTGTACCATGATAACGCACCGTCGCACAGTGCCATCATTATTCGTAATTTTTTGACGAAAAATGCAACAAATACCATCCAACAGCCACCGAATTCACCTGATTTAGCTCCTTGTGACTTCTTTCTGTTCAATCGAGTTAAAAAATCACTACGGGTAACGCGTTTCAGCAGCCGAGAGGAAGTAATGGAAAAATCGCAGGAAGCACTGATGGACGTACTGAAAACCGAATATAAAAAAATGTTTCGAGGATTGGATCAAGCGCTGGCATAAGTGTGTTGCAGTCGATGGGTATTACTCTGAAGGGGACAATATAGATTTAGATGAATAAACTTGAATTTCTAATTTCCGGGAACTTTTTGGACAAGGTGGTAGTTATCTTAGATATAAAATTTAGCACTGAAACACTAAATTATCCTAACTTGTCAAGCAATCAGTTATGTGTACGCGTATACATATTATGTACATGTATAGATATACTTACATATAGTATATTTACAGATTCGAAAACGAATTAGAATAAAATGATCTATAGTCTTTTTGAAACACATTTTTGAGTACCTTTATTGATTATATACTCCGTGTTAGTTTAAAAGATGACGTTATGCTAAGCTTTTAATGATCGTTGGAATGATCGACTGGTTAAGTGTTTGGATATGGTAGTTAGGGACTATTCCAAGATAGATATAGGAGGGAATAGTCATGGTGTAATTGGTCAGCCAGTTGCTGTGGGAGGGTTCCTGTAGGTGTTACAACACCTAAAACACCACGATGAGTTTATAAGCAAGTTAATATAACATCCTTTTCATATTCGAAATAGTCCGCGATCTTAAGCTTTTTTCATTTACCTTTTCTTTATAGCGGGATAATTGGTGGCAGCGTGCCACCTGCTGTCACAAAACAAAGTGTCAATTCTCCATCCACATACCTCTGAATTATTTAAAATGAACTATACCATGAATTTAGTGCTTTTATTCGTAGAGCCTTCGATGAGAGCAAGATAGGTCTTATATTTACGATTGGACATCGTCCGCGTACATTTATATAAATGACTGTGTTACAATCGAAGAAGGCTCATTGATAAAAACAAAAGTGGTAGGAGAAGTGAACCCTAAGGGAGACCTTTTCCTTCAAATGCTGTTCTCGATTACCACAGCCTGCTTTATATTATTTCAACTATGAAATATGTTCAGATGCCAAAAATATTACAGATAAGCCTTATATCCTCAAAGTTTTTTACAAGTGCTATTATGCTACTTTTGCAAAACATTTTCAAACACTTATAATAGCAAGAGTTATTTGAGTGGTAACGTGAGAAAAATAAATAACATTTTATGCCTTTCGGTGTTGGTCGCGATTCAAACTTAGTCGATGAAATCTACTGCGATGCGCTAACGCCCCGCTTGTCAGTGATAGATGGATGGACTTAATTGGTTGGCACAGCCAGCCAAATTTTTATACATGTATTTTACAAGCGGCTTGATTTCGACGACGGCTGTAAGTTCAGCGATGCAGGCCTACAAAACAAATTTAATGTCATTATTGGTCTCGGGAATGTACCTCAAGTTACAGTTCATATATTCGCGCAAGTGGGTATATAGCCACATCACCTTCCTTAACCAGGCCCATCGAAAAGAAAACATGCAAGTAGTATAAATTATGCTTGATAGAAGTGAAGAACAGATTTTAGCTATTGTCGGAACTTTGTTTGTTGCCAGATCAGCTTTGACGTTATTATCTGAGTTTGTAAATAAAGGAATGTGAATACTTAATTTGTAATATCCGTATGTTGATATGTGATATTTATTACTTATTTCTGGTATCTGGTTTTAAATTTTTTCTCTTACTCGCTTATTTTGGTAGGAAGCACAATGGCAGAATTTCAAATAATCATTATTTCTACGGAATGCTATTTTGAATAAGCGCCATGCTAATATTAATCACTTGTATCACCAAAGCCATTCGATAACGTAATTTATTTTATACTTTATAGAAATATTTAGAAGTTCTTTTATGTGGCGAAAGGTATAGTTTCGCTTTGATCGCATTGCCAATCGAGTTAAACGTTTTCTCTATTAAGAAACATCCAAAGTATATTGGTGAAGATAAATTTGTTATGGGTGATTTCTAAGCCACTGTGACTCCAAATATGTTAAATCTAAGTCATTTCACCATTTTTGAAGCAAATAATTCATGCTTCTACTCATATTTGTCCACAATAATTTTGACCCAGAGTGGCACAAAGTTTCCTATTATAAAAGTGTCTCATCCACGTCACATGAAAGGTTTTTAATACTTTTCTAGTAGTTTTGGTTAAATTCTTTCGAGTTTGGGTGAGGAGCTTGAAGAAAGAATTTTCGGCAAAGTCCTCCTTTTCCTGTGCCGAAGCGTGAGGGCATATCAAGCACATGATTGGGAATTTAGTCTATATTCGGGTTGTAATCAGGACATCGCTTGCATGCGATGGTGTGGTGTAGTGGTACTAGCAATCGCTTCTCACTCGGATGGTCAAGGTTCGAATCCTAGCCTCGGCAAGTTTTCATTTGAGTAATTGGAACTCAGTCAGAAAAATCTGCGTGTGAAGGCATAACACTGACATGTAGATTTGGATGTTGTAGGGTTTTCAAGCACAAATCAACCGTTAAAATCCACAACCTGTATCATTCCGAGTGAAGAAAAATCTATCCGTCCTATTCTGCCTCCCTCCCCTGGAGAGTCAATATCGAAACCAAACACACCTGAGTTTCATCAAACCACTACATCACAACAATGCTTTCCTTTTTCCTCCTTCTATTTTTCCGCCCGCGAACAGGCAACAGTAAAAGGGTATTATAACCCCTTAGGCGCGCGTAAATTATAAAAAGAAATGCCCATTGAATTTCTTGCATGGCAATGATACGCGCAATAAATCGACTTAAGACCTTAGCTCATAGTTCGTTTGCATGTGAAAGTCATTGTCGGGTTTTCGTTGGGTGGAATCGTGGACAGTATAGTCTGTCTATGATATATCCGAGATTGTTTGTTAGTCAGATTCTTTAGAGGATAACCCCAGTAGCCATCTACTCGGGCTTGAGCGCTGCTGTTGGTTCGCTTGAAACTTTTTCGTCAGCTTCTTTATGACAACCTTACTAGGTGACGAAGCATCCGCATATGACCTAATCACCGAATTCAGTGAAGGGGCTTAAATGACGCTGCCTTGGGAGTTCTTACGCCAGGATGCCCTCATTCTGATTTGCCTCGAACGTGTGCATGCTCTGAAGTTCACTCAGCTGTTCTAGCGCAGTTCCGAGTGCTCAGTTTCCGTAGTCAGACTTTGCATAATGTAGAATATTCATGATTGTTATCCTCAGCGACTCTCACAGTTGTAAAACCTAGCTTATACGACACTAGCTTCAGAAATAGACTTAGGCTAATAAACTTTCCGGGGGCAACATGACACTATAGTTAGCTCTTGTTTCTCAGTTCTTAATATTCACAAAAGTCCCCTGAAGGTAATTGAATCAAAAATCCATCAACCAGATTGATTCTATTCCTATAGGTGTAAAATGTAGCTCTAGTATTCTGTGTGTTCGAATGTTTCGAGGAGCCAACATCGATTCAGTCCATTACCGTGTTGTAGCCAAGATGCCAACGCAAATATCCCAGATGACAGAGAACAGAATAGGTCGGCAATGGCATAAAGTGATACCAGACGCTGTCAAGGTGACGCTTTAGAGAAGGACAAGAGCTATTCATAGACTCTGTGAACAAAAAAGATGACAGAAATATTGGCTTCACGGACAGAAAAAGGAAAAAAGCAAGGAAGCGGTTGATCGAGCCCATTGATGAGTGCTTATGGAGAAATGATATTCGGAGGTTCTACCTGAATGTGAAAAGAATTTACCAAGAACACAGATACTTGCAGAGGTAACGATGAAAACGTAAAAATAGAGTCACAGTCAGTTATATTTCACTATCCGCCAGAATAAAACATTCAACATGGATGATGATCGAAAACAACTTTGTCTAAATGACCATGAAGAGGTCTGGGTAGCGATATCTAGGCTTAATACCAATAAAACTGAAGAAGCAGGCGAATTACCTGCCAAACTACTTAAAGTAGCGGCGGTGGGTTTGGTGAACAAACACCAACTCATCTGTTAAATATGATCGAATGAAATTCTGCCCGGTGAATGGAATCTCCTTAACATTGCATATAAAATCCTCTACTATTTTTTTAGTTAAAGCGCGGGCGAAGAAAAATCACGGAAGATAGAAAGAGATGAACGGTGAACGTTGGTTTTAAATTATTGCTCATTTGTTTTAAAGCAAATCCTAAATAATTGTGCCAAAAATATTTTCAATTCCAACCACCGATGTCACGTACGAGCTCCACGTCTGCATATTTTCAAGAGTAGGTACTTTAAAATTAGTCATGCAGCATGCAATATTTATTATCCATGAAAATGAATTCGGTCATGCAGCTGGCATGCCAAGAAAATTTGTATTTTCCAATAATCCAAGAGGACTTTTTTACTCAGATACATAGATAATCTCTGAATTATAAAGCAAGTATCAGATGAGGAAATGTTTTTCAATAACTGCTTACATATGTCAAATATTATTCATATAGATAACCTTTACACGTTCCAATGTCAAGGTCAAAGCAAATCATTTCAAAACGCAAACCGCAGTCTTCATAAAAACAATGTGTCCTCACGAACTTGAGAAAATCAGTGTGTCACGACGGAATTATAGGCAAGCCACAATTTACCCTTACACCATCTGCAGCCCAACAGAGTTACAACATTATACAGACTAAAGTCGCTTAGAAGTTTTGTACGTGCTCCCAAGTAGAACTAACATAAATAGTTTTAATTCCTTTCACATACCAGACTGACAGATGAAGCCGTTTACAATATAGACTCAAATCTTTGCTCATTTATTGTGATATAATTTCTTTGGGATAACTTTGCCAATGGGCACACATGACGCCTATTATTCTTAATTAAAGATATACGTATGTGTTATGGCATGGATACAGCGAAAGGGATCCGACAGCAAGGACTTGGGCACTTCATTTACAATATTACTTAATAACGTTGTTAAAGGGTATATGAAATAAATGAGACATCCTTTTATAGTTGTGGAGTCAACTCTCATAGATAAAAGTACTCTCCGTGGATTTTGTAATATTATCTTAATGGAGTTGGAATATCCCAAATGGTACAATAATTCCCAGGATTTTATTTTGAAAATTCGTCTTATAAGGCTTATTTGAACTAAAACTTTCAAATGATTCAAAATCATATCCGACGACTTCAGAGTATCTTTGCCTCAGGAAATGAACATTAAGTGATCGAAATTGAAGCAAGTTGTGATATCATTGCTCACCATATTGTATTGATGAAGAGCTCTGTCAATTGGTCTCCCCTTTCCTTGGCTGCATTATTATTGTGGCAAGAAGGCTAAGGAGTCAATTATCATAAGATTTTAAAAGAACCCAGATGAGACGTCTTACTAAGTAATAAAAGCATAAAAGCTAGACGTAAAATAGCTAAAGAGTATGGTGATGATACCATAGGACCATATACTCCAAATATTGGCTTTGTGTTTACGATTAGTATCGGTTTCAACTTGGCGGTGCCCAGTGCTGGAACTACGACTATGCATGAATTGGGCTTTTTTGCCGATAACGATATCCACTGGTTACTGATCTCGTCCAACCGGCCCTGACCTGTCAAACTTATAAGCGCGGGTGTTGACCAAAAGAAGACAAAAACACTATAATTCAATGTTAGAAATGACAGGAGCTCGCTGTTCCTACGGCCTAAGAATGCAAATGAGTAATAAGGCATTGTCAAGAAGTACTTAGGAGACACTATAACAGCCCTCATCATCCAAGTCTTGATTTGTGGTGCAGATGAATTGACGACGGCGATTTGTGATTCCGTTTGAGTCGACGGGATTTAAAGGAAGAGATTTAACATCGAACACTCCTACAGAAAAAACACATCAGTTATCTAAATGTTCCGAAGATTATCCGATTCCAACCCAGAGGACAGCGCAGTGGAAAATGACCTCTCCTTAGGCGGCTCGCATAAATTAAAGGGATCATCAACTTGGTTTGCTAAATTGGAGGGAGTTAACCAGAAATCAGGCTAACTGGAGACGCCTATTTGTTGAGGGCCAGGTCAACCTCGGGCTGTAGGGCCACTTTAGTAAATAAGTAAGGTACTCCAAATTGCGATAACCCACCGTGATCTTCTCGATCACTACTTAAAAATTGATAGGGCTTTCGATTTCGATGACCCCTTCAGCTTTTTCTGCCACAAGTTCCGGTAAACTGGTCTTGGACGATTGAGAGAGCACCGGAGAGGCTTATTTTGTTACATTTAAATTCAATCAGAAGAGACAGGTAGATGGCTATAGTTCTATTTTTGATGGCTTGTCCCGATAAACTGACAAATGTAAACGGGCTGATAAATTTGTCTGCGTATGATGCCTGAATGAAACAGTTGCTGAAATAAACAGACGCTGTTGTTCGAATGGGCGGAAGCCGGATGAAGTAGTCAAACCCATCGCCAAAAGCAAATCCGGCAAAGGCTTTACCGGCTTACGGTGATCGGGGAAGGCCAGCGCTACAACTAACAAAAGTCGTAAATTCAGTGAATCAAAGTCGGATAATACAGTCAAATCGCCCTTTAGGATTAACGACTTTAATGATTCTCAGCACAATGCAACTGATGACCTTCCTCTCCTGGGTTCCGGAGAAACTCAAGGAAACAGAGGATGCGTCTTCATAACCAGAATACTAAACTTGACACAGAATTTTGGAAAATCTTCTCTCACAGGCTAACTCTGCCGGGGCAAACCTGGTGAAGAAAGAAAAAGCATTTAATTTAACCTTAAACGGACAATTAATGTGAATTTATTATATAGGTACGTAAAAATAAAACACACGATGCGAAGCATTTAATAATCTTTCAACTCATCCGTATGTACGCAGGAGTACCAATATCTTATTGATACTGATGTATCAATTTTTCATGAAACCGTGCATAATAAATATACATATACTTCGATTTAACAACAAATTATTTGCTCCAATGAATATAATTAATAAGCTGAAAATTAAATGAATCACAATTAACCAACAACTTGCAAAATTACAAGGCTACTTCACAGAAACGAGCTATATTGTCCTTCTCATAACTGGGTCCATGAGGATTGAGATGCGCAATTCTTGAATCATTAATTATTTGCTCTTGGGAAGTTATGAAATGATTAATGAAAATATTGGTTCATAAATACTGGAGTTATCGTAGCGAAATGAAAAAAGTAAACTCGTACCATTAAATAAATTTCAATTCCTTTATTTATTTAAAAACATTAAAAAGGTTGCTTCCACAGAAGAAGTTGTGTATTTTTATGTGCAGTGGATACGAATGGATAAGGTTTTCCGACTGTAACTTAGCACGTAATATTTTGGTAAGGTAGTCAAATCTAAGCGTAGCTTTGTATACTTTTGTGATTAAAATGTTTCTTGTACGTATGAATTTACTTAAAATCGATAAATACTGTATGTAGTGGTCCACACGAGAATGCACGTTAACTATTCATGTGCGTCTTAATGAATCAACCTCTAGTACAAAAAAAAAATTTAATACAAACCAAAAAAAAAAAACTTGTTATAGGCAAGCTTTAAGTCAACCTTGTTTTTTTTCAATTCGCTCTTGCTCTGTTTTGATTATTTAATCAAAATTTCCCTGTTTGTTTTCGAACGTGTATTAAAAACCCAACTCCCGGTCATCGCCTCGTGTTTTCATTTTCGCTGGCTCTCAGTTTCCGCTTTTTTTCCCAGCCAACGCCGCCGGCCGTATTTCGTATCCAATTTACATACACAATCGATACTAACCTGCTTCAATTACCTCTCAATTACGTGCAAATACTCTTATAAGTAAATAATAGTGGAAAGTGGATATTCGGTAGCGCATTTAATCAGCTATAAAGTGTTCTGAAAATTGAGGGAGACTTAAAAAATATTTATAAACTTTCAAGTGAAAACCAGTGGCGTACGTGGAAGTTCCAAACTAGCGTGCCAGCGAAATATGTATATGATATTGTTAATGGTAAGATGGGGATACCGAGTGGAGATGAGGTTGCAAAGGTACAGGAATGGGACAAGTTAGATGGAAAAGCCCCAAGGGCTTCCATATAATAAATTGTGCTACATCGCATGCGATATGGAAGAAATTAGAAACGGTCTATGAACAAAAGGTCAAAACTAATATAAGATGTATACAACAAAAATTTTATAGTTTTTTATAAACAACCATCTGATGATATTGCCACACACACGTATCTAAACCAGAATCGATAGTTCACCTATTAAGGGAAAGCGGTGAATCGATTTCCGAAACCATGTTGATCACCAAAATTCTTATGACATCCCCGAAGGAACATAATCATAAAAAAATGATTTTAACAATTTTTTCCCTATATTTCACAATAGATTAATCGCGATAGGGAATTTTAATGCCAAGAATAAATACTGGGGATCTAGATTAACAAATACTATTGTTTTAAAGGAGAAGAGAAGAAGAGATTTTCAATCTGATCACTCCTAAATACTTCTTACACTTGGCGATACAATAATAATAAAAGAACTGATTGGAACTAATTCAGACAGAAATTGGCAGAATGTATCCAAATATCATAAGCTATTCGAATAGAAGATCAACTAGAAGAAGCAGTGCTGCATGGACTGCCACTACCAAATTAACAAACAAGATTAAACAGAACGTTTCGCCTCGCGAAATAACATATATAAAATTGTTTGGTGTGCAACTAATTTCTCAATAGATGGCCCCAGCAATAAGTCATGGTCTATTTTGATATATCCAAAATATCAAGAACCAAGCTTAGATATTTGGTAAACAAACCGTTTTGACACATTAGTGATTTTGTTTTGGCGTCATATAGTTTTGGTTGTGTGAAAATGACTGATTTTGTGCCAAATAATCATCATTTGCAGGAAGTGTTGATTTTCTTCTTTCATTCGAAGAAAACGGTGGCTGAAGCGAATAGAGAGCTTCAAAAAGTTTACGGAGATGCTGCTCTAAGTGAAACAACATGCCGTGATTGGTTCCATCGCTTCAAATTGATGATTTCGATGTTGACGACCTTCCGCATGAAGGAAGGCCAGAATCCTTCGAAGACGCTGAATTGGAGGCATTGCTCTATGCGGATCCATGCCAAATGCAAGAAGAGCTTGCTTTTGCATTAGGAATTACCCGCCAAGTAATTTCCAAGCGATTGCACGCGAAAAACGCCCACAATATGAGCAAAGGCACGAAAAAGTGATTCTACAATACGACAACGCTCTGCTTCGCTTTGCCAAACCCGTTAAACCTACCTGAAAATACTCAAATGGGGAGTTCTATCCCACCCGCAATATTTTCCAGATATTCCGGCGTCCGATTATTACTTGTTCCGTTCGATGGCACATGGTCTGGCTGATCAGCAGTTCCGCTCATATGAAGACATCAAAAAATGGCTTGATTCGTGGATAGCCTTAAAAGATGAACACTTTTACCGTAACGGTATTCGAGCTATGCCAGAACGATGGGATAAATTTGTAGCTAGTGATTGGCAGTACTTTGGATGATTCATTTGTTACCATTTTTTTACAATAAAGTTGCATTTTTATAACTTAGTTACGCACCTAATATTACAGCAAAAATTAAAGCTAGAAAACGCAGAGAAGGGCGCCAAGCGACAAATCCCCGCTGACCAATTTAAGCCTTATCCTGTACAAATGGGTTCAAATTGTCCAAGTGCACCTTTTATGGGGCTTATTTTGCTTATTTTTATTTGAAAGTTCTTCACGTTTATTTTCTTTAGGAAATAAATATAGCTTTAATCAACTTTTATCATATTTGGTGAGATTTTCTGATAACATTTTTGCAAATAACATACACACATTGAATTTGTTGGTAAAAATTTCCCAATATAGTTTTTCAACTAATGTTGTTGATAATAGCTTGCTTTATTATTTGTAAACACAATTTCGAAGAATAGAAATTACAACTTCCAGGAAGAGATTTTTCGATCGGCCGGCGTAGAACAGAAACTGTTATGAACACTTTCTCAAGACTGACTCATTATTCTGTCTCTAGTGTTATCGACATAAAATTGGTTTTTAATTTGTTCCTACTGCCTGATGATATCATCGATCTTATTATTAACATGACAAAAATTGAAGTTAACCAATGTATTGTTTCCTATAAGTTATTTTTATTATCAAATGGTGTTTTCAGGAGAAAGCTTATTTAGGGATACCTGGATTAGAGTTGATGCGATTTTTATCGAATCCTACGAGGGGCGTTCAATATATTCTCGGTATCGATATGAAGGAAAATGCGAATTCAATTTAAATTGTTTTTATTTTTCAATATAATCTCCCCTAACATCAATGCATTTGTTACATCTTGAGATAAGCTTTTTTAAACCCTCAAAAAAAGAAATTTCCTCTTTCTCTGCAAAATACCCATTTATTGCCGACTTGAGTTCTTCATCATCCGAAAATCTTTTTCCACGAAGACATTTTTTCAAATCCGGAAACAGGAAATAATCACTAGGGGCAAGGTCTGGACTATAGGGTGGGTGTTGGATTTCTTCGAAACCACAATCTCGCGCAGCAGCCTTGGAAACTCGCGCCGTGTGAACAGGAGCGTTGTCATGAAGAAGCAACACCCGTCTTTTCTTTTCAATTTCCTCCCTAAAATTATGCAAAGTGGAAGCGTAGGATGTGGCGTTGATGGTTTCACCTTTTTTTTTTGTACTCAATGAGCAAGATTCCCTTTGAGTCCCAAAAAACTGTGGCCATGAGCTTCCCGGCAGACGGAGTGACTTTGAACTTCTTCGGGGGGTCTGTTCCTTTTTTATGCCACTGCATGGACTCTTGTTTGCTTTCAGGGTCATAGTGGTGGACCCATGTTTCGTCCCCAGTAACAATTCGATCCATAACACCGTCCGCGTTCTCACTACACATCTCCAAAAGCTCTCTACAGCATGCGATTTTCACTTTTTTCTGAGGCGCTGTGAGCATTCGTGGCACCCACCTTGCACTGACCTTTGAAAGGTTAAGATGGTCATGAAGAATGGTGTGAATGGTACCAATTGAAAGCTTGGTGATCTCTGCCATCATTTTCACCTTTATTCGGGCATCCTCAAGAACAAGTTTTTCGACTCCTTTGATGCTTTCTCCCGTACAAGCAGTAGCCGGGGCGCCGGAGCGGGGGTCGTCTTCAATGCTCTCTCTGCCTCTCTTGAACTCACTTGACCACTTTTGCACAGTTGATAATGAAGGTGCGGAACCCTGGTAAACAGCCACCATCTCTTCATGAATAGTTTTTTGACTTTTTCCTTGCTTAGTGAGAAATTTAATTACAGCGCGATGCTAAATTTTCACCATCATCGTCTCAGTTGCCATTATGATTCTGTTTAACTAGAGATAAAACGCGAATTAATAATCACATTTATATGAAATTTTACATGAATGCATTAAAATAATAGCGTTACTTGATAATTTATATATACAACCATAGCTTCACCCCGATACCGAGAATATGTTGAACGCCCCTCGTATATTGGACTACTTTTGTTTGCTGAAGTTTTTCGGTCCCATGTAGAGGCCTTAGAAAGTCTGTGAAATAACTGCAAGGGCAGGACAGTTTTTAAAGCTTAAATAAGTCTTCGAAGATTGCAGATTATATCCAGAGTTATACGTTTCGACAAAAAGTGTGACAGGAATGAACGACGTGCTCGGGACAAACTCGCTCCAATAATTAATATTTTTCTTATAGATGGGCTGAGTAGAACAACATATATATAACATATCGTGAGAGATGTTCTTTCGAGCAATAGATACATTTTATCTAAGCTAGGAAAGTATGGAATACAAGTATGGGCTCTATGTTGATAATAGTACAAGTCTTACCTGGTATTTGCAAGTTTATACACCCATACGAAATCGAGGCTATCGACCTCATAAAAGACTTGAAAGGTAGAAATATTACATAAGATAAATTCTTCACTTCATGCGAATTAGGAACCGAATTGATAAAACGAAAACTAACTGTAGTTTGAACAGTGTGGAAAAATAAAAGATATTTGCTGGTACAAATTTAGAACTTGAAAGGAAAGCCGGAGAATTTTCCCATTTCTTTTTTTCATAATGATTATAATACAACTTTGTTCCATATGTTCCGGAAAAAAAACAGGGCAGTCATTCTCATGAGAACCTTGTATCACAATAAAGATGTAGCTTATGATGCAAATAAACCGCAAATAATAAAATATTACAACTCTAGAATATCAGGAGTAGCTGCTCTTGACCAACTTATTTGTATTTATTTACACATCTAAGCGTAGAACAAGTAGGTGGCAACAGACGTTATTTTATTCTGGATATATCAGCCCATAATGCTTTAGTGATATCCATATCTATCTATGCAATTGGGAATAAAGCAAAACATTTCAGACGAAGGATTTTTTAGGATCGCTTCGGTTCTGGGGAAAATCTCTCGTTGAACTTCTCTTCCACACAGTGCTCAGGGAAGATCTGTGGTTCAACGTCAAGAATAACCCATCAATAACAACCTACTTTACAGTACCAACCTTGAAGCGATTTCGCTATTAAAATGCCAACATCTCAGCACCTGCTAGATAGGATTCAAAACCGTGCGATAAAACTCATAGGTTATACTAATATCAATCAGTTAATTAAAACCCTCGAACAATGACGTAATGTCTTCTGTGTCACTTTGTTTTATCGTTATTTCCGCCGCCAGTGCTCCACTGAAATCACCAGTAGCATTTCGTTCCTTCAGACCTTCAACAGTGACACCCGTATCGCTGTGAATGCTCATCAAGCCCATTTTTTGACGTACTCTGAATTATCGTGATTCATTCCTAAACCATACAACTGGCTTCTGAAAAGAACTGTCGAGCTCACTGTTTCCTAGTCGTTATAACTTGCAAACATTTAAGACCAATGTATATCGATACCTCCCTTCTCTACCTCCTTAAATTTCCTTCGCCCGCGCTGTAAGAATATTTTAAGTGTATTATAACCACTTGAGCGCGCACTAGTTATAAAAAAAAACATTAATCCGAATCGCTCCAACAGCAAAAAATAATCAGCAAAATGTTCGAAATGTTTAAAATTAATTTGTACACATCATTCTGAACAAAAAATTACAACTGGAAATTGTGGTTGCTAAATAAAAAGCGTATTGGGCAAATTTGACCCATAAATACTATGTGGGTTCTTTTTTTAACTACAGGATAAGGGTTAAATAATAAGCTCAGAAAATCTATAGGAGAGTTTAATAATGAATGATTAAAAAACTTAGTTTTAAAAATGATGCTAGTGGCTACTACTCGCTCTGGAAGGCAATAAAGAAAATTAACAGGCCAACAGCTAACTTTCCTCCAGTAAAAACCAGAGAAGGTGACTGGAAAAAAAGCAGCTCAGTTAAAAAAAAGCAAACACTTTCGCAGGGTATCATAAAGACGTCTTCAAGGTTATTAAGAAATCAAAGTAATGTGGGAAGAACATGGACCTATTCGGCGAGTTATAGCAAAAAAAACTTGCCAAAAAAATTAAAGAAGGCATAAATATAAAAAGGGCCACAGGGTTTAATTCAATTACAGGAAAAATTTTGGACAAATTTACACGAAAAGGTTTAAAAAAAACTAGCGCAGATTGTAAATATGTACTGCATCCAAGTTAAGATATGTGCCAAGCATGTTTAAGGTTGCGGTGGTAATAATGATACCTCCAAGCGAAGTAACCTCATATCGCCCAATATCGATACCACCAATGTGGTTCAAATTATTCGAAAAAATTCTGATAAAACGTCTATAAAAAATAATTGATGAAAAATCGCTAGTCCCTATTCACTAATTTGGATTTAGAAATAAGCACTCTACAATTGATTAGGTGCATAGAAACACAGATAAAATCAAAAAGCAGTTAAAGGGCAAAATGTATGCTCCACAATATTTCTTGATATAGCACAAGCTTTCGATAAAGCCTGGCACAAAGGGTTGATCCAAAAATTACAAAAGAAACTGCTGAAGCAGTATTCGGAAGTTTTGGAGTCATATATTATAACAGATCGATTCTTTAGAATTAAACCAACGGCAGAGTACTCAACATTAAGTGAAGTCAAAGCTGGTGTACCACAAGGCAGTGTGCTAAGTCCAATGCTATATCTTTTAATCACTACCTATCTGTCTGAAAGTGGAAAAACCACCATAGAAAATTTTGTACATGACACTGCTGTACTTGCTGTGGGAGTAACTGTCGAAATATCAACAAAAAAGCTACAAATGGCAATAAACAGTATCTCAGAATGGACTAAAAAATAACATACGGGATTAAATAACCTAAAGTCAGTCCATATCGATTTCAAGTACAAAAACGTACTACACATTCCAATGTACATAAGCAAGAATGTTGTGGCATACTTACAGCAATAGCCATATATCTAGGCATAATGCTAGATCCTAAATTGCATTGGAAAGCGCATGTTAAGAAAAAGAGGTGTAAAATGTATTGGTTTATTGGGAGATGCTGATTCCTGACCAACCACAATAAGTTATTGCTACACCAGCAAGTTCTGAAACCAGTGTGGGTATGCACATGCTAAAGAAATTTACAAAAAATAAGTACAAAAATAAAGTACTAAGGAACACATTTCATATGCAACGTTGATCTAGATATTGAAATGGTTGAAGATAAAGTTAAAAAAGTTGCTCACAGTCACAGAAGTATGCTCCGAAACCGTGTTAACTTAGAAACACCACTGACAATGTAATTAGTATTTAAGAATAAGGTGGCTAAAACCCCTTGATCTTTAAGTAACTCTGCTAAAGATGAGAAATTAGGTAATATTTTCAAACAAAAAAGTTTAGAAAACCGACAAACGACTATGTCCAATCCCATTCGGGATGACGAAAGATAGACGAAAGGTTTTTTAGATCGGGTTAAAGTCCCTCACTATTGCAAAAGCATCCCTCGTGTTCTTGCTGCAATGCCTTTCAACGATTTTTCCTTCCAGCAAAAAAAAAAAAGAAAAAAATTTCTGCGTAGAAATCAATGGAAACAAGCATTCAAAACCTAACTGCTAGTTTGGTAATGGACACGTCACGGTTAAATTTACAGGCGTACTGTGAAAAAGCGTTTGGTGATAAGACGGCATGAGTATTGGTTGCTAAAAGGGCATCAAATTATACATAAGGTCACAATAATCTCAAACTGAAGCCAGGACTATGTTTCTGTAAAAAAATCAGGCCATTGGAAAAAGGATTGTCCATTAAAACATGGAAATGTTGCTCAGAAGGAATCACATCGTGGCGAATTTATTTGCACATATTCAGTAGTTGGTTCAATTAAAGAGAAGTTCCGGAACGATTGGTTAGTTGATTACGTGCCTTTCAAAGTTCCTCAATTTGTTTGTGCGGGTAACGGAAATACTATCAGTGCGCTTGGTAGCGGAAAAATCAATATATTATACATTCCTACAACGGTAAAATCTGGCTATGTATTAGAGTTTCTCTCCAACGTTTTGTGTGCCCCCGATATTCATATAAATTTATTTTCGTCATATGGAGCAAACGATAGAAAGCTAAAATTGATATCAAATAAAGCCAAATACAAACTTTTACAGGACGAAAATACAGTGGCAGTGGGTGGATGATTTAGTATTATTTTATGCTAACTTTCGATTTTTTAAAGGAAAAACAAATACTCGTCAAACTACTTTTGCTACAATTCAATTTTTGTTGAAGCAATAATGAACTAAACATTGAGAAAGCAAATATTCAACTGATGGCTTGCTACAAACTGTGATTTAATAACAATGTAATTAATAAAAGTTAATTTCCAGAGTTTCAACTGATTTATCATCGATTGGGAGAACGCATAACTTTGCAACAGCGCGCCTTGATATACCAGTGCTTGTTCGCACTACTGCTACCCGAACAGCGTTGTCTGCTCCTTTAATGGTTTCGATAACTCTGGCTAGCAGCCACTTTAAAGATGAAAGATTTTCATCTCTCAGCAACACCATATTTCCGACAGCTATGTTGCAGGTTGATGAGCGCCACTTGTTTCGTTGCTGTAGAGTAGTCAAATAGTCGGTGCTCCACTTTTTCAAAATGAGCTGTTCAATGAAGCACATACGTTGCCATCTGCTGAGTCAATTGATATTAAGCATCGTAACGTCAGGCTCAACTATAGATGTAAATGGAGAAAATGAGCAGGAGTAAGAACCTCGCTATCATCAGGGTTATCTGTAATGGGACACAAAGGTCGTGAGTTTATGACTGCAGAAATTTGACAAACTAATGTTCTAAGCTCTTCAAAATTCAAAGTTGCAAGAGCGACTGTGCGCCAAAAATGGTACAATTTAACAGAGGCCTCCCAGGGGCCCCCGAAGTGCGGGAACCCCGGAGGAATAAACTTCCAATTGATCCCATCCTCGAGACATTGCTGTTGAACCGCTTGATTATGACTATCACTCAGGAATAAATTTCGAAGATCAGCTAGCTCATTTTTTGCACCAACAAAATTTGTAGCGTACCCCTGGTACAAATAAAACGTTTTAGTGCCGCTAGGAAGGCTGGCGTTGACAAATCCTTTTCCGGCTCTCAATGCACAGCTTTGGTTGCGAAGCAGATAAACAAGCAAATGTAACACTTTGTAGGAGGCCTACCTCTTACTTCTGATTGATAGTAAAATGGCCCACAAAAATCGACTCCAGTAACAAAAAAAAAGCTCTGTTGGATTGCACCCGTTCAATTGGTAGATTTCCCATTATATGTTGCGCCATTCTTGGCTTAAGTCGAAAACAGCGAATACATTTGTTTACCACACGAATAACTGTCTTTCTACCACCAATAGGCCAATATTGTAGTCTTAAGGATGCGAGTAAAGATTGCGGTCCAACATGTAAGAACTTCTGATGAAAATGATAGATGATTGATTCTGTAAGAGCGTGATGCTTGGGGAGAATGATAGGATGCTTCGATTCGTAGTTCAATGCGGATTTTTGTAGCCGGCCCCCCATCCGCAGCAGACCATTACCATCAAGAAACGGATTAAGCGAAATAATGCTACTGGAAGAGTTTATTTTGTTCCTTGCTTCGAGCGTGCTATATTCTGTAGCTAAATTTGTTTTTTGAATCATGCGAATTAAAAGATGTCTTCCCTGCTGAATTTCATCGAGAGTAGGAAGACCAGATGACAAATGAGCACCGTCGTATTTCTTCCTACCTGTACAAAATCGGTAAACATTGACGTAAATTCTTTGAATTTTTCCAAACGAGTTTAAAAATTTGCAACCGATAGATAAATCTGCTATCTTGGTCGTCGAAAGTAGAATCCTTTTCCGCTTCTCAGGTAAGTCTGAAGTAAAACCCGGATAGCTAGGTCAAAGTGATTGTTCTTTCTTAAGAAATGTTGGGCCATAGTTCCATAAGGACGAACTTATATGTTAAGCTGCTTGGGGGTAGCTCCTTTCGATAGTATGTCAGGCGGATTCATTAAAAAGAGAACGTAATGCCACGTCATGCCATCAGTTAAAGCTTGTATTTTAGTCACTCTATTCGCCACGAATACATTGTAGTTGGATGGCTCTTCTTTCAACCAAGATAAAACAACAGTAGAGTCTGACCAGCAATGAATTTCACAATCAAAAATATCTGTCCGAGATATGGAGCTACAAAGTTCAGCTAGTAACATTGCAGCAGATAATTCGAGCTTAGGGACAGTAAGGGTTTTGAGTGGAGAGACTCTTTATTTCAAGTACAACAAATTAGTTTGAACAATCCCATTACATTCAGTCCGTATGAGAATACATACACCATAAGCACTGAGACTAGCGTCGCAGAATGCGTGTATCTCCGTTCTAGAACGCGTATTTGTAGCCATCACAAATCGTTTGTAGCTGTACTTATCAATTAATTGGAAATCTGCACATAAATTTGACTAAATCAATTGCAGCCATTGCGGGAGACTTTCATCCCAATTTACTCTTTCTTTCCACAAAAGTTGAAGAAATAATTTTGCTTTTGTGATAACAGGCCCTATCAACCCAAGTGGATCATAAAAGCGAGCAGCGAAATATAGCACATCTTTTGGTTGGGTGTAACAGAAATGGACAAAAACAAGAAGTTATTTGAATTGGGATCCCACACAAGTCCAAGAGTTTTTGTGACGTCACATCCGTCATGGATTTTAGGAACTGCTCTTTGTCTGTTTCTGCGACGTCAGTAAGAACGTTTCGATAATTTGAACACCACTTTCGTAATTTGAAATGTCCTTTGCCTAGCAATTGAGTCATTTGCTGCATGATTTCGAGGACTTCTTCTGTTGAATCTCCGCCAGATATCAAATCATCTACGTAAAAATCCCTACGAACGATTTTTGCCCCAACCGGATAAGTTTTTTCCTCATCAGCAGCTAATTGATTCATTGCCCGAATGGCAAGAAATGCAGCTGGTTTGGTTCCATATGTAACTGTATTAAGCTTAAAAATCAGAATTGAATTTTTAGGATCCTCTCGCCACAATATGCATTGAAGATAGCTATCAGGGTATGACACCTTAATGCATCGATACATTTTCCAAATATCACCGGTCAATGCAATTTTAAAAGAACGAAATCTCAATAAAATGAAAAATAGTTTTGCCTGAATGGTCGGACCGGCAAACAGAATATCATTCAATGAATATCCCGAAGAAGTAGCAGCAGATCCATCAAAAACTACTCGTAATTTGGTGGTTGTGCTCTCAGCCTTCAATACGCAATGATGCGGCAGGAAAAATGCAGGTATACAAGGAGGAACGGATTTTATTGGTGACATATGTTTCAGGGCAGCATATTCTTTTATGAACTCTAAATATCGGCTTTTAATGCCGCTATAGTTTTGAAGTCTTTTTTCTAAATTATGAAAACGTCGAAGAGCTTGTTGATATGTATCGCCAAGCTTTGTGGGACACATTTTGTTGGGCAGGCGAACCGAATATTCACCTGTTTCTAATCGAATGTGGTTCTCGACGAAGTGTTTTTCACAATCAGTTTCCTCCTTTGTGTTATTTGGTGCAGTGGGATTACAATCTTCGGTTTCCCAGAAACGTTTTACTAAGTCATGCAAACCGGCGTCGGATTTAGACTCAAATGACAAATTTTGAACAGCAGTTAAGCACGATGATTTTTCCACGATTTGGTGTCCACCACCAGAGACAACCCATCCATCCTGGTTTTTTGAAGAAGTGGCAAATTGCCACGCAAACGTATCTGCCCAACGCACATAATTTCAAAAAACAGACTAGCGCCTATAAGAATGTCTATTCGCTGGGACTTGAAAAATGAAGGATCTGCTAGCTCTATGTTGGCTTGACCTATGCCAGAAATGAACGTTGTTGATTTTGTCCTCTTAAGTTGTAGCTGATTTGCCATTCGACTTGTAATACAATGAATTTGTAAAGCTGAGTCGAGAATTGCTCTGCGAGGAACCAACGTTCCGGCTCTATTCCTTACGAAAACAACAGCAGTGGCAATGAAAACGCAATTTGCTAGGAGTTGTCTTGAGTCGCTTTGCTGAGAACTAATGCGCGATGTGGAAATCAAAGTAGATTGCGAAGCTACTTGAAGTGGTGCTTTGATGGACAGTAACGGCAACATCTTGACTTACAATCTTTCACCATATGCCAATTTTTTAAGCAATTAAGACATAAATGAAACCTCTTCGCCTCTTTGTATCTATTCCAAGGAGATAGATTCGAGAATTGTTGGCAATTTTGAATAGCATTTTCGAGAGAATCACAAAATGTACAACAATTGGCATTATTATTGGATGCCAGAAATACCTTTCGCCTATTGTTGGTGTTTTAAAATGATTTTTTTCTCACCTCTTTGCTAGCTGTTTCAGTAACCTCAGCGTTTTCTACGTTCTCCAGCATTTGACATCTCTTTTCCAAAAATGTTGACATTGACTTCCAGGTGGGTATGACGTCAATTGGCGTTTGCTCTTCCCATTTTGTTTGCGATGTTATATGAAGTTTGTGACCAATAAGGTGTATAAGTAGACAACCTGCGAGTTGTTCGTTGGTATCCGTTCTCTGTAGTGTTCGTAGATGGGAGTTTATCTTTTCACTTAGTCCACGAAGCTTCGAAACCTCTCCTGTTGCACACCTTTAAGTGCAAATATCTCCCTTACGTGAGCCTAAAAATTCAAACGTTTATTAACAAATATTTTTTTTAATAATTATATTGCTATTTTGTAATTTTCGTTGCTAGTTTCCAGTGAACGCATAGTGTCCAACGCTGAGGCCCTTAACCTCGACCGAAGATGCTGAAACTTCTCGATTTTAGTTCATTCACTATCATTATCAACGACAGTCTGGAACACTGAATAGAAATCAGGCCATTCAGTGTAGTCCCCACTAAATTGGGGAATGTGCAAAACCGGTAACCGTGATTTAGGCTGCGCCACAATAAACGAAGGATGAGGCTAGTCTATTGGAAAATTCCTCTCCTGGTTGAGTTTCCATAGAGCGACATTGCCTCAACTGACGAGAAATCGCTGCCTTAGTTTCCATGAAAGCTGTAGAAAAATTTGCGCGATCGTCGCTATCAATTTCATTGAAGTCTTCCGTTTCCAAACTATCTTGACTGGTTTCGAAATTTGTTTGTATGATGTCCAACGATTCGATCCTTATCATAAGCGCAGCTTCATCTAAGTTCTGAAGATATTCTGCCGTGAACAAATTCTTCATATCCATTAGCCGCCTTATAATTGACAAACGAGGATGCGTTCAAAATATCAGGGCTGAGAGGGAAATGCGAACCATCGGGGCCGGAAACCATAGGTTTTGATCAAAAACTCGTACACAATGATATGAAGATATTTGGAAACGACTGCTACCCTCATATTTCTTCCTAAAAACGTCAAAAATGGGATCCGAAATTCCAGAAAAGATTTTTTATTGGGTACCCGAAAAATACAAAAGAATATCTTGTTAAGTTGCCCACAAGCGATAAAATCCTGCCAAATCGTAATGTTGTTTTTGGAAATCAATTTTTTGCCGAAGCAATTATACTGCATGAAGTCAATAAACATCCAGAACATAAACATCCATGGAAAAAAATCACCTCAAAACTGAAACATTGAGTTCACAAGCCGATGAAGAAGAAATCTTGATGAACAAAGTCGACCAGGTGCATGTGGAAGAGCTAACTGCCGAAATGTAAATAGAGTAAAATTAAGTCCTGAAGAACCAATAAGCAAGCGTTTAATAAGTGCGCTGAAGGAAAGACCAAAATCGTAAGTGTCGATTTTGGAAACTCGAGCATTTGTGGCTTAGATGTCTGAGCCAAGAAATCATGAAGAATTTTTTGAGTCCAGGGATAAAGCAAAGTGACAAGCATCCATGAAATAAGAATACACGCATCCAGTAAAAATAACACCTAGGGCTTAGTAGACCTACCAGCTGAAAGGAAAGTTATTGATGATCGTTGGATATTTAAAATTAAGCATGCAAACGCGATTCTTGCATTGACACGGTGTTGATTGCAATTAAACTTTTAGTCCTGTAACCAGGTGCAGATCAATACGCACAATTCTTGCAATTTCAGCGAGCAAAAATATGTATATAAAACAATTTGATATAAAAACAGGATTTCTAAATGACAATTTGGTGAATGAAGTATATATATATGTGCAAGCCGCGTGGTTTTGAAGACAGATGCGCAAAGAAGAGTCTCTATAGGTTAAAACAAGCATCAAGATGTTCGACTGGAACATGGAGTTTACGAATTTTCTGAGCTCGTTTGAATTGAAGGCCACCAAAGCTGATCCGTGTTTATTTGTTGGGGATAACATTATAATCGCTTTTCACATAGATGACGGTCTAATTGCAGGAAGTGAACAAGAAATTGCGAAACTCATTGAATACATAATGAGGTTTTCTGAGGTCAAACATTGTTACCTGGGATTGGATATGGATCGATCTTCCCTTGGCAATCTACTAAAAGTGACAGAATCATAACGAAATTTAAGATGAGTGACTATAATTCTATAACACCGGCAGATAGCATTATATAAAACAACTTAAGTAATTCTACAGGAGTGGTGCACAATTTTCCATACAGAGGAGCGGTGGGAATCCTACGTGGCATCTCTTTTGTACTCCGTTTTGTGTGCCGAAATTTGGTGGCTTATCCACTGCACACGACATTGCTGATGTTTAATAAATTATACGATATGTGCAGGGAACAAGATTTCATGATATATTTTTTAGGTCAAAAAACAAATTAACCCTTAATTTTTTCAGTGATCCGTTTTTTTGGTTTTTGCAGCGCCAATAATTTGTTTCTCTATCTACTACCGAAGTGTATGCTCAAATGCTGTAAAGGAAGTATTTAGTTTGGTTACTGCTATTAGTCTATCATCTACTGGTGGAAGTGCGTGGCAAACAAATCTTGTATCTAGATAACCAAAGCGCTATAAAGCTGGTGCACAATCCAGAGTATCATAAACGCAGCAAACACATGAAATTAAATTTCATGTTATCCGGAAGAATTTTGCAGAAGATCATCTATGTATATTCTCACTGAAGACCAGCTGGCCGATATCTCCACCAAACCTTTACCAAAGAAGCCTTTTGAACTCCTAAAACATAGAATTAGTATAGTAAATTTAGACTGTCCTTAAGATACCCTTAATAATAATTATTTAATAACTTCATTAAATTTATTGAAAGATTGTTCAAAATGTCAGAAACAAATATTGTATATGTTATTTTAAACGAAATATTGTGAGTATATTTAGCAATATTTCCAATAAATTTCTAGGGATGTTGTCATATGGTAAATGCTAACTGCAACTGTAATTATATACTCACTCTCTCCTTCGTTAAAAGCTTATCATGTAAACTGTATCCCAAATAATTTCTGTAAAATGATATAAAACCTCACTTTAGTTTTTTTGAAAATAACAAAAACTTCATTCGATGGCATTTTAAAAGATGTCGAAAATCTTAGCAACACTTCCCAGCGATCTGCTAACCTCTTTAAAAATAAAATCAAAAATTTTCACAAGCAATTGAGCTTTACATGGACGGAGAATTAAAAAATGTGATCTGCAATAGTATTAAATATACCTTTAATTCTTATGTTCCATCTATAGCTGAATCCCTTGGCTGCCTCCAATCGAACCTTGATACGAGTATATATTCCCATGGTTCATCTACTAGTAATACTCCGTCACATGGTAGCAATTGTACGTTCCATATAAACATTCTGTGCAAAGTGGATTAAATGAGAAACGATGCCACTGAATTTCGGTTGTTATTAACCGTTATTGCAGATGTCATCAAAATAGCTGCAGGGAAAATCGAAGATATACCATTGCGAATAATCCTTTGATCGTATTCGCAGTTTGTTGAGCTCTGATTGAACTTAAATAGGTCAGCTGAGTTCCAAAAATTAGAAAAAATTTAGATGCTTAGATGCAGTAATAATACAATACCTTTGTTATACGCATCTACAATGCAGCGATGGTGTTTAACATACTTTACTTTGCATAATTTTGACGTTTCAGAAAGCATTTTATACAGGGAATGACGAAGACGGTGTAAAATAGAAATATTTTTAAAAACTCGTAGAGACAGACGTGCAGCAGCCTTATCCTTATTAAAACAACCTTACTATTCCGCAGGAAGATTGTTAAATATTTGAATTATTTTGAATCTATTGACAAAATAGGGTATTCCCTTAAACATTGCCTTTATATTACGCTTTTGAAGTTGTCTAATTTAAATTGCTATCTGGTAATTTACGACCGATTCAACATTGGACGCGCCACATCACATAGAATATTTTCGATAACCACACAGCGCAACTTCCAGCTAAACATGTATTATTTCCATCCGTTTCGATTTATGTCGTATACCGGTAAGGGTGCGTGTTCGTATATCACAGCCTACAATTGATTACATAGCTAAATGACATCCTTTCCTATCCAAACTTTATATTTTATCCAATGATATTTTTCCTCAAGGCTTTTAGTGATAGAACATGAAATTCATTGATGCTTTCGTCGGATATCCAGTGCGGTGCCACGATGCTGAAGTTTGGCATAGCAGTCCATTGAATAAGAAGTTGCGATTTCCAGCAGAGTGTCATCTACTTAGAGAAGCTGGTTATCCGATGTAAACGGTATCTTATCTTATGGTATCTTACAGTGAAAATGTTTTTTTTTTTACAGTACAATAGAAGAAATGCAACACAGAACTAAGTTCAACTAAAGTACAATACATGTGGAGCAGGCTTTTGGAATTTTAAAGAAAATTTATCGAATTTCAAATCATATAGAAATTCAAAATACGCAACCGATTAAACATACTCGTATATAAACCAAACAGATCTTCTATGAAAAAGTTTACTAAATTTATTACAATTACAATTGAGTGTAGTATAAAATTAATTTTGGAGCATGTAACTTATTCGATAAATGCCAAATTAAAAAGATATTGGCCTGCCTTATAAGTATTTCAAAAAACGGTGGTGGCGTGTAGCAGATACTTAAGCTCGCTGACAAATATGCAAGAAGAAAAAGTATTTTACTTTTCCATCGTCACTATTCTTTCGGCGGGTAATGGTAAACCATGAAAGCGAAATCTGCATATGCAAAATAAAAAATGAAAGGAAGAACAACACAGTGAATGGGAAAGATTAAGCCTGGGTCCACTCAATTTAGCTAACAAGGAAAATATCTTTTTAAAAAGTCACAGACTTTTGGAAATCCATTTCTTGTCCAAAAATAATATCACCCAAATGAAACCCTTCTTACTGGCGGCTTTTTTCTAAAATAAAGGCAATATTTTTTAGCACTGTGAAGCAATCATTCACCGTAGTGACTGTCTTGTGCAGAGGGATATTTTCTTCGTATTGAACCAGAGATCCTGTATTATTTCAAGTTTATTTCAAATAGCAGATTGTAGTTATTATCAAGAACTAGGCTCTTTCACAGGTACATATTTCATGATAAATTGAGGGTATACAATTATAAAGTTAAAAAACAAAAAATTCTAAATAATATAAAATATAAAAAGAAAAACTTCAAGAATATGTGCAAGATTATACAAATTTGTTAGGTTTTTTCATATAGCCATCATATTTTGAATAAATTTATCTTATCATTATTTTGTAAGTTATTTGTGCTCCTGTTTGCCTCATAAATTCTTAAAATGGTCGAAGAGAGAATACATAAAATGTCTTGTCCCTACTATACGCCGAATTTCGTATGGAAACACTTTTCAAAGCCTAACAGCATGAACGAAGAACTTTCTAAATATTTATGACAAGGAGGAATTAATGTACCAGTCGTGGAAGATCTAGGAAATTTCAGATTAAAATAAATAACTGGGTCTCAGATAGGTTATTAAATTTTGCCAGAAATAACCAGTTACGATAGTTCAGGAATTGCTGAACCGAACATTCTAACATTGCCCGTCTTAACTTAGAATTATGATCGAACTAAATTCGGAGCGTCCATGAAAGGGATATCAAAAGAAGCGGATTTACCAATTTTTTTCCAATTGAAATGAAACCCAAATAACATATGTGCCACCTTGATCATAAAGTTCCCGACCGTGTGGCGCTCCCATTACTCCGATTTGAGTTCTTTTTCTTCTGTTAAGTTGGTAAATCTGTTGTTGACATTCGCTCTAAATCTTAGCGTTATAGCTTGACATTTGCAAAAGTTACGTAGCCAAGGGAGTACATCTGTCTCTGCATGTGTTGGCGATTTTTTACAATTTTAGAAATGGATTTAAATTTGCAACGAACTTGTACTCGTATTAAATTATGCGTAAAAAACGGATTTAATGGTGCGCTAACATTGGAAATGTTGAAAAAGTGTTTCGGCAAGGATTCTCTAAAGAAAACAGTCATTTACCAGTGTCACGAGCGGTTCAAAAGTGGTCGTGAGTCAATCGAAGATGATGAACACAGTGGCAAACCATCGACATCGAAAACCGACGAAAACATTGATGAAGTAAAAGAAATGTTGGTCAATAACGACACGCAATACAAACATCAGGCAAGTGAATGGCGTTCACCAAATGAGCCGAGACCAAAAAAACCACGTCGTTTACAGTCAAAAAAGAAGGCAATGCTCACGGTTTTCATGAATTACAACTGTGTAGTGCATCATGAATTTTTTTACCAGAAGGCCAGACAGTAAACAAAGAGTATTACGAGTATTTGGGCGTTATGAGACATTTGCGTGAAGCAATTCGCCGAAAGAGACCTGAATTGTGGGCAGAAAACTCGTGTATTTTGAACCATGATAACGCACCGTCGCGGTGGCACAGTGTCGCGAATTCACCTGATTTGGCTCCCTGTGACTTCTTTCTGTTCACTCGAGTTAAAAAATTACCACGGGGAACGCGTTTCAGCAGCCGACAGGAAGTAATGGAAAAATCGCAGGAAGCAGTGATGGACATATGGGAAACCGAACATAAAAAATGTTTCGAGGATTGGTTCAAGCGCTGGCATAAATGTGTTGCAGTCGATGGGGATTACTTTGAAGGGGACAATATACCATAGATTTAGATGAATAAACTTGTATTTCAAATTTTCTGAATGCATTTTGATCAAGGTGGTATATATATATTATATGTATATAAATATGTGTTTGTACCAGATTTGTTCTTATTTGAATAAAAAAATAACTAGTCACAAAATGTAGTTAGTTTCTGCATCCACCTTCTGTTCTTCTAATTTTAACTTATCCTTTTCCAATTGAATCAACTCCTCGAGCGTCTGTATGTCTTCTACAGCCTCCTCTTTTAGGAAATCTACAATAGCATTTCTCATCTTCGTAGTTTTTTTTTCGGGTGGTTGCGGCTCTGGTTATGGGTCAGTCAATAGAATTTCTGACAATGTGCTATCATAATTGGTTACCACGTCGATCTCAATGTTCTGTATAGAATAATCAAGGTTGTCTCGATGTACAACAATGTGAGATCAAGTGCCATTCATCTCATCCTTCATTTTAAAATATTCCCACGAAGTCGCTGCCTCGTCGCTGATATTTATACGCTCTTTTATCATTTAGTATGTGACCATTAAGTTTAAGAACTTCTTGTGTACTTCATTCTTCGAAAATGGTAACCCTTTATCGACTTCTTTAATTTTCTGCAGCACCATCTATTATATAACTGATTTGCTTTTCCAGCAAATTGAGCTTTCATGTGCGACCTGATATTTAAAAGAATCATCATTTGCTCGCGATTCATTGGAAAACAAAACAGAAACAAAAACTTAAGCAATAATTTAAGGAAAGTAAATACCCGCATTCTGCTTACTTTTCCGTCTGTTTTCTTTCAAAACAAATGCCAAAAGTCAAATGAAAGCATCTAAAACACTATCGCTGTGCTGTTTGCTCAGATAATTCACAGCGACGATGTCTTGGATGCTTTTAGAAATTTGCGACTTTGTCAACATTTACTCGTTTGACATTTGGAACTCATGACTTTGCAGCTAAACCACATTTGATGCATTTTGAAACTCAGCCGTCTTTATCAAAGCGGTTCATCAACTTCAAGGCCACATATGGCAGCATTAATAGAGACAAGCTGTATGGAACCGTGTCCAGTTTTGGCATCCCTGCCAAACCCATCGGCTTCTGCAGGATGACAATGACAATCAAAGAAACACTTGATGTCAAAAAAGGATTTCGAGAAGACTGCGTTTTCATGTGATTTCTTCAACCTTATTCTTCAAAGAATTATGGGAAGGTCACAGCCAAATATCAGAGGCACAATATTTCAAAAGTCTGTACAACTGCTCCCATACGTTAACGACATTGACATTCTGGAAGAAATCGGCAAGCTGTTGTTGGCGGGTTTGCTGCGATTAAAATATGATCGAACCCTCAAATGAATTTTTGTGATAAAAGATGGTAAAATAAGTAAAAGGTGTTTTAGGATTGTGCGGAAAAGTGTTACCAACAAAAAAAATAAGACAGCGTGACACCTGACAGAACAACGCGTTTATATTCCTGAGTAATATTTTAAAAATATTGAGGGTTTCGTAGATACAGTTCCCAATTTTCGTACAAAGTATGGTCGAAATAGTGGTTTAACTTCATCAATTCAAAATTCAAAAATTCAGGGAAACTAGATCAACTAGTGATCTTAGACACTTTGGCCATCCCTCAACAAGTCGCTCAACACAAAACATAAGTAGAAACAGTTCATGAGAGTGTTGCTGAGATTTCAGGAACATTCATACGTCACCGTGATCAAGAATTCGACATTGCGTGAAGCAAGAGATATAACGTATTCTCATGACAGATTTGGAACTTCTTGCATACAAATTGCAATTGACTCAAGAACAGAAGCCTAGAATGAAGAGAGCTCGTTGAATGGATTATGGAAAAACAACACATGGATGGTGAATTCTCAAACCACATCATTGTCAGCGATGAGGTTCATTTTCATCTTGCTCACTTTGTTAATCGTCAAAATTGTCGAATTTGTCAAATTTGTCGAATGTGTCGGTTAAAATTTCAACAAAAGGGCGGGTATGTTGCAGCAAAGCCGTGGAGGCCATATATCCGACATGCTATTCCATACACAACCTATATAATTTTTGAATCAATAAAAAATTAATGACTCTTAATTAGAAACCTGTGTTTTAACATATATCAATATTATTGTTGTTTATATTGCGTGAATTTTGGAACACCCGTTGAATGCCGTAGATAGGACGCAGACCTACGCTCGAATAATGAAACGACCGCAGAGATCACTCTCTCCAATTGCTATCTCTTTTAACTAAGAATACAGTTGAAGAAAAAATGTTTTTCACGAACAACGAAAGAAGGACCGCATAATACCTTCATCTTCGGTCTGTAGCGCCACCTGAAGAAAGAAAAAGGTAACTGTAGCAGCTAAGTTGTGATTATCAACGGAGAAATTATGTTTTACGTTATTTCAACATATCAATTGTATAATTGTTTTATTTTATCACACAACACAATTTGAAATGTTTCCCATTTCACAGATGTAACATCGACAATGGTTAAGTACCTAAGAGGCCAAAATATTTGCCTCAATTCACTTTCATCATACGGTCTTGAACAAAGAAAAATTCATTAGAAATTTCCCTTGCTCTTGGGTATATGAAATATCTATATACGAGTATGTAGTCGTAGTTGTTAACGCACAAAACGAATTCAGTACCCGAAAAATCGATTTTACAAAACACTTTAGTTCATTGCTCCAAAGAATATTCATCCCCGCTCTTTTGTCCTTAAGGAAGCAATTAAATACGCTTAGGTTGAATCGAATTTTGCCACATGTGCTCTGCTCTATGCACATGGAGGAATCTAGAGTCAATGCAGGAACTTTACCAAGAGTACAAAGGCCAAGGGGTGGTAGTGCTTAACTTATTCGAAACGCTAAGCGTCCTATACGTACCACGATGTGTTGAAATTTTGTTAATTTCACGGTTGTAATTTTATTAGAAGAAGGCAAGGACGTGGAAATGCTTAGAGCCTAAACCAACATTTAATTACAAGTTAGCAGAGATGAAGACAAAATGCTGTTGGGTATGTAAAGAAGTATTGCTGACTTTAATATAGAAATACTTTGTTTAAGTACAATGTTATAATATTTATACAAATTGTTTAAGCCCTACAAAATTATAAAGACCTCTGTTACAGAATGAGAACGTGACCAGGTACTTCTAAAAAGATGTACTAAAAGACAATAAAACAATAAAAGAAATATTGATTTTGTGTTAAAGTATTTATTCAAATAATATCAACATATGCTCTACGCGCACATTTCTTAATCTAGACAACATCGTCTTTCATCATCATAATGCCCGAGTTTTCTAAATGTTTTTATAGGGTGTTCCCTAACGGAGAAATTTCCGTTAAAATGGGTCAGGGTTCACCAAAGTAAGCCTCTTCTAAAATCCGCGATAAACGGTGTCAACATTGGAGATAGACTCTTACTGTATAATGATTTTTTTCTTAGAATATACCCAAAACTCATTTCCTAAATTATCCTTGACAAATTAGAGGACCGCCTGTGTAAATTGAACCTGTTTAAATTTGGCCCGATTTTTATTCATCGTATATATTGGAATAAGTGGCGTGGCGCATTCGTGAGTTTCTACGTAACACGTTCAGGGATTCACTTCGAGACAATAAGCTGAAAACCAATATCAATACTGTTAATGAGGATAAGAGGAGCATCGGAACAAAAACAAAGAACAAGGCCTTGGGGAATACCAATAGCCATCAGAAACAACTTGAATCGAACACTCCGAAATGTACATACTATTCGCTTGAAAAAAGAGTTCATTGATTCAAAGTGAAAGCGATGTGAATGTCACATTACAAAATAGTGACACTTGCTTAAAACCAGTCGTAGTAGCGATTCTGATGAACTGGGTTTCCGTGTATTTATGGAATCTTTTCTATATTGTATCTCACTAATAACTTTTGTGGAATGATAAATCTGTATTTCACTCGAATTATCTGGGGACGCCTCGACATTATTTGATGAAAAGAGATTCCTAACATTCGACACCTTATCCAAGAATCTCATTTTTGTCAGTTAAATGGAACACAATATTTAATATACAATATCTCAATATCAATGAAATATGTTTATGGAGCGCCACCGCAATTTTACGATCAACATAATCGACCAAGTGTGTCAGCTATTTGCAATATATTTGAAAAATTTTGCACTACACTTACTCTTTTATACTCCAAGCCACTGACAAAAATGCGTACAGATGAAATTACTGGCGCCGCTTCGTTTAGGTCAGTGTTGAGGAAGATACTCATTGATCGATTCGTCATCGAGCACAAGAACTTTACCTGTGTCCATCGACTTTATGGGAGATTTTGCGCAAAGATCTTGGTTTACATGGTTACAAGATTCAATTGCCGCAAGAAGTGAAAAAAACCATCATCGTTTGCGTTATCACCTCGCTTATTGTTAGATCGAACAGCTGTAAGCCGATTCACTTTTTTAACGTCAAATTTTGTCCAGTGATTAGCCTCACTACTTGGGCGACAGATGTTTCTAGGGTTTTACGTCAACGCGGATACGCCTTGCCATGGCCTGCTGCCTTCCTGAGTACGAAATCGGAACTGTGTTCGAGGCACAAGTTCCATTTTTGGTATGAGTCATTGCTGATCAATTGCTGATTTTAAGATCACAGCACCCAGTACTACTTATTGCAACTCTACATCGGGTCTAAACCAACTGGAAGACTCCTCCTGCGATTTTAAGCTTAAACCGCAGCCCCCATGACGCGCGGACCGAGATCTGCAGGGATCCTAACTCCCATGGTACCGTGATCTAAGTCCTGGCATAGACTACTGGTGGTCCTAATGCCAACAGGGCCCATGAACGGCAGCTTGTAACTATTCAAATCGTAACAATCTTCTGAGGTGTTAAATGCAAAAAAGCATTACGATAAGACTAGTAATTTGCTCTGCCCCCCTTTTTATTAGACAACGTCATGGATGGAGGAAGCCTTTATAATTGGGCGGTAGCCAACTTCTTGGGTGACAGTCAGAAACCCTGAGTTTAAGTGGTTTGCGATCTTACTCAATAAAATTATGAGAGGCAATCGAATTCCTAACCAGGGTTGGGAGTGCTTTCTGTTTGCATTGTATAAAAGCAAAGACTAGAAATTGCAACAGCTACCGCTCAATGTCGCATATTATGAAAATATACAAGTGTGTTGTAGAAAGTCAACAACGGAGTATTACTCCATGGCAGGCAATGAGGCTTTGTGGGAGACAGGTCGACACATTGACGTAATTCAAAGCTATGAACATCGCGAAGCTTCTAAGGATCTGCATATCGTTTACATCGACTTACAAAAGGGATTCGACAGAGCTCCCAGAGATTTTATTTGGACCCTCAAAACATATCTGAGATATATGCTATTTAAAAATAATATGCAATGTGTACGATCATGATAAAATTAAAATTAAATACACAGAAGGAATAACCGGTGAACTCGAATTCAAAATTGTAGTACACCAAGGCAGAGCACAAATTCCGTTGCTTTTCAACGTGGTGCAAGATTTTCTATTGAAATAGTATATCAACGAGTCCGGAAAAACCCTCCTTCTTTTCGCGGGTGAAAGCGCTACCATAGACAATGACGTGACAGCCCTTCAAGCAACTCTTAAAAATTGGAGAAAGGCGCCAGAAGAAAGTGGGTTACGAGTTAATCGTAATAAGACCGAATATCTGCGTTGCCGATTTTCCGAACCTGCCAAACCAACTCCTGACATCTATTTAGATGGTGTCATCGTGCCAAAATGTAAAAAATTTAAATAACTAGGCTCTGTCATTAGCCACTAAGGAAGTTTCGATGACGGCGTCGTACACAGAGTCAGTGTGGGGTTGCTTAAATGACACGGAAACTGCGCCGTGTTTTACGAAAGAAAAATGCCGCTAAAACTTAAAGGTTTTTTATATACGAAAGTCTTCATCCAGCATTAACATATCAATCGTAATGGACATTGCACGAAAAGTATAAAGAAAAAATCACAAAATGTTAAGAATATCAGCGGGGGTAACAAAACGTGATTTTTTTCGAAGTACTCACATCCGCGGTAGTCTCCATATTAAGAAACCGATAGTAGAGAAACTTCGGCCAGCTGGTTTTGCCATGTTCAACGAAGGTCGTCGGAAGATCCAGTTTAAAAAGCAATAGACGCTCAAACTCCAGCCCAGGTCTAATACAGATTCTAAAAAAAAGGGTTAAATCATGCAATTGCGAAAACATTATCTTGGTCTCACCAACGAGGTGATCCAAAATATAGTGGACTCTATGATATATGGGTTCTAAGGTTCACAAGTTTAGCTAACATCACAAATGACGCAGTAGCAATGTGGATAAATGGGGAATATGTATCATTAGAAGTTACATATTTCACCGATTAATAAAAGATGACGATGAGGCCACTTCTCTTTTTGTCTCAGTGGCTTTATTAATGAGCAAGATTGCCAAACCTTGAGCGAGGAGGAATAGGACTCATTGTAAATTTTTTATACATATATCCTTTTGTTGAAACCAATATCCGTTCAACTAGGTACAACTTCAATCAAATGATAATAGTAACTTTGTTTTTCTTTCCCATTTCATTGGACCGCTTGATTAGTTTGGATAAAACAGTCAACCAAATCAGCAATTCCTTCAACAACCAAAAGTCAAGAGTAAACTAGGACTATTTCCCGCTATTGCTTAGAAACCAACACAACCCAAGTATGTAATTCACTAACGGATAATTTATTTTTATAATATTAAAACTATACAATTACTCGTACAATAATTAATTCTCTTTATTTTTTCTTTATTTTCTTAAAAAAGTGCACCAAATGTTGCTATGTGCCGAAATCGCAGCACGAGTGTGGGGAACGAGAGGTTTTTGAGGGTGAATTTAAGGTTAAACAACAAAGTGGCACATGAAATTTCCAATTGGATTTCTATGTTACATAGCTTTCATTGATTGCATCTCAAATTAAATATATGTCCTTCTTCTGTTAAAGCAGTAAATTCCATTCGTATGTCATTCATTTAATCTTCTTTTTTGTTCTTTTCAAGCCCCTGGAATGGAGCTCATTTCATTTTTATTACTTAATGAACTGTTTTTATGACTGTTTGCATCCATAGCACTTATCTACCCAGCGACATTTTTTATTGGTATCCTTCACAAATAGTGGTGATTGGTGTCCAATTTCAACTTTTATTTTAATGCAAAAGTGGTCAAACAGTGTTACAAGCAAAGCTATGAAAAGGGTGTCATAAAATACACGCACTATTGAATTTTGCACCATTTGTGCGGTAAAGTGTTGCCAACGAAAAAAAGATAGCGTGACAGCTGACATTTCAGGGTTATTAAAAAGAACAATGCGTTTTCAATGCTGAGCAATATTTTAAAAATAGTGAAGGTTTGCAAGTTACAGTATGAACTTTTCGTACAAAATATGGTCAAAGTAGTGATTTAACTACATCAACTGTGAAGATAATTTATTAGATAAAAAGTTCAGGGAGACTAGATCAATTAGTTATCTTAGACACTGTGGCTGTCCTTCAGCAAGTCGTTCCACACGAAGCATAGAAGCAGTTCGTGTGAGTGTAGCTGAGAGACCAGGAACATCAATTCGGCAGAAGCTCCCTGCGAAAGATTTGCATATTCATGCATACGAAGTGTAATTGAATTAAGAACTGCAGCCTAGTGACCACGCACAGCGAAGAGAGTTCAATGAATGGAAGGAAGAACAATAAGTGGATGCTGACTTTACCAACAAAATCATCTTCAGCGATGAAGCTCATTTTCACTTCGAAGGCTTTGTTAATCGTCAAAATTTTCGAATTTGAGGCTCAGAAAGTCCAGGGGTGATTGTCAAGAAAAAAATGCATCCCAGCCTGTCACTGTTTGGTGCGGATTTTGGACTGAAGACATTATCGGACCATTCTTCTTTGAAAATACGAATGATCAGAGAATAACATTAAATGATGCACGCTTGAGATATGATAAACAAGTTTTTTGTACCTAAATTGCAAGATATGGATGTGGACGACATGTGGTTTCAACAAGACAGTAACACATGAAATGCAGCCAAAGAAAAAACTTAATTACCCTTTTGGTCATCAGAATTGACCGCCCAGATCATGTGATTTAACGTTGTTTGACTTTTTTTTCGGTTTTTGAGGTTTAAGGTTTATGTCAACAAGTCCATGACCACACAAACCTCGAAGGAGCAAATTGAGCGCTGTATCTACGATACTCAGCCACATTCATTCAAAACTGTCATAGAAAATTTCTACTAATGGTTCCGCATGTGCCAGCAAAGCAGGGGAGGCCATTTACTCGATATGGTATTTCATACATAATCCTATACTACGTACTTTATGAATCATTAAAAAATATACAACATTTAATCAAAATCCTGTGTTTTCTGATAAAATTACTTCTTGTGCGAATTTTGGGACACCCCTTATATAGTTATGTAGCTGGATAATTAATTTTTCCAGGTATTTCACAGCTTAATATTAGGAGTAGCAAGTTTAAATGTAACTGTTACAGCGCATCAATTGTGTGAGATATTCGGATCTCAGTTTACTAAGGATTTCCAAGAATAAGTCATGTTCTTGGAAAAGAAAATGTGACGGACGAGACCTTAATAGGTCAACGGCAACGCTCTCATGCTCGAAGTAAATTAGAGTCATCGATGTAATCGGCCCCTCGTTATACAATGGAACTTGTAATCTAGGTTGGGGTTATGCTCCTGGGATAACTTCGTTATCAAGTTAAAAGGAATTCGTATTTGAATTATAAGAGAGACACAAGCCACGGATATCAACAGACCTTCTCATCTAGGATCAGGACCCAGGACTTCCACGGAATATGAATTGAGAGTTGAATGCACTTGGAACGTAGATATAATGTACTCGTATATGCTGGTTCTGTTCAAAACCCTGAATTTGTCCAGGAGATGCGATGGGTAGTATTCGTATCAGATATGCAAATATAAAGAAGTCTTATGACCTCATGGACGGAGCCTGTCCGAAGTATGATGTCATAATCGAAGACTACAATTGCAAAATTGGCATCGCTTCCACGACAGGGCAAAATATACAAGCATCACGCTAATAGACTTTGCAGCAGCTCTTAATACGGTTTTCAGGACTATGAATACACATAGCACACAAGTTCTTCATTCAAACCTCCAACTAAATCCACTGATATGTACGAAATACGGATGAAACATTCTGAGGGGCAATCATTAACTCTGATCACTTCCTTGTTGCAGTCTGATTTTCAGCCTGAATATTCCACAACAAAAAACTGCAAACCACACAGAAAAAGAAATTCAACTTTAGCAGCTTTAGCACATTCATTATCCACAAACGCCAACAATCTGTGAAACCAGTATTCAATAGGTAGGGCACCAGTCAACTCCGGTGAAAAAGGTGACAGAAAATGCACACCTTTATGCTCTGCAAAGCAAAAGCATACCTAAGAGCCCCGTGGTAAGAAATGGATGTTTTTCAAGAAAGCTAACCAACTTTATTTCTGGAATGCAAGCTTTTCAAAGAGTCACAGTGACCGAAGCGTAGAGAATAACAGATCGGTTTAAGCTGCACTTCCGACAACTACCTAATGGACAGGAGGAGAAAGAGGTAGGACAAGAGGAAACCCACTTTCGCCATCACAACAAAAATAATCCAGATGTACTGCGTTACGATAGAAATCACGTAGTGCAATGTGGATTTAAGAAACAGCTCCTCTGAGCAAGTCTTAAGGTGTACCTGATTTTGGCAAGGCTCCTAGCACGCCATCACACATAGAGTCAGTAACTCCAGAGACATGGTCTTTCAGAAGTCTGTTCAGTTACTTGCGTATGCAGACGATAGAAATCACGTAGTGCAATGTGGATTTTAGAACAGTTCATCTGAGCTAGTCTTAAGGTGTGCCTGATTTTGGCAAGGCTCCTAGCGCGCCGTCATATAGTCAGTAACTCCAGAGACATCATCTTTCAGAAGTCTGTTCAGTTACTTGCGTATGCAGATGATATTGACATAAAAAAAGATCGTAGGGAGCTGTGGCTATTGAAGCAGAAACAGAACAGATGGGCTTAGCGATCAACAAAGGAGAAGCAAAATATATGCTGTCAACAAAGAGGAACACGCAACATTGACGCCTAGGTTAAAACGTCACAATTGAGACTAAAAACTTTAAGGTAATAAGGAACTTTGTCTACCTGGGTCCGCTATCAACTCCGACAACGAAACCAGGACTGAAATCATATAAAGTATCATTCTTGCTAATTGCTGCTTCTCAGGGCCTAGAAGGCAATTGAATAGGAAAGCCCTCTCTGGAGCTAACAAAATGGCTTTATGCAAGACATTGATCGTTCCAGTCTTGTTTTACAGGTAGAAGCTTGGACTCTGATGGAGCACATAAAAATGTTCTCGCACCTCCTGTGTATATCAATGTAGAATGGAAGAGACAACAGCGATTTGTTCGGGCCGTAGAGCAATGCAGACCTTGTCTGGAAAGCTCGGATAACCAAACTAAGATGGCCAGGATGTCTTTAACCCATGGGTGGCAAGGCTCAAGTGGTAGCGGACTGGCTTCCAAATCGGAAGGTTCGGAAACCCAGCCTCGCCCGAAAGACATCCATTTTTTCAGTTAACGGAAATCAAGAAAGACGAGTAGTTGACTAGAAATCAACATCAAGCCAACTTCCACTAAGAATTTAGTTTTCCCATTAAATATTGGATGCCGCCGATGTAGCGAAATAACTACTGAGCCCAAAAATCTTTCTTTTTTTCTCTATCCCATTTTCCAAAAAACTAAACACATGCTGAGGCATTATAAGTGTATTCACACCCACTTGAGTGTTAAGTTCTTTAAAAAAAAAAAAAAACGCAGTAGAGGACGACCTCGTCTTAGATGGCGCATACAAGTAGAAAGGAACTACAACAAACTCGAGACAGCTGCAAAATACTGCACTAGCTGGAGAGGCATAGTAACCGATGCTCTGGTCCACCCCGTACTGTAGCGCAAAGTAAGTAGGTGAGTAATCTGACCCTGATTTCTAACTAAGCACATAGTTGTGTGGCTCAATAGTTTAGGTGCCTCTACGAACGAAAGATATGGTCTGTAGGTCATTCTTGGTGGTTGGTGACATAATGTGTTGTAATTAGACACTAACTTCTTTGTTCATTTAATAACTGTAGTCCATCATGTGAACTGCACAGTAGACATGGCTTATTCGTAGTAGGAGAATGACTTTATATACGACAATGTGAATTTAGTTAGTTTTTTTTACTGTATATTGGATCAACAAAGATGAGGCTAGAAGTAAAGATTCTTTCCTTTCCCTGAGTTGAGCCACCGTTAAATAAGCCGAGCTAAAAATTCAAGATAAAATGGCAATTTTTCAGCAAGTCTGCAGCTTCAACGATTGTTCGTTTTAATGAAGTCAATTCATACCTAATTCTGAGCCTATGATCTTAGTACAAAAAAAGGTCCACGTCGAGGTAGGACCTGCAACTTCTGTATGCAAAGTCGCAGGTCCTGCAAAGTATGATAAACATGAAAGCAAATGAAAATTGTTGATAGAATATCAATTGTTTAGAACCAGATACCGATTTGTGCCTTAATTTGGCATTAATTTCATGATAGTTTCGGACTTTGCTTTCGTAACCCAGAATTATCTCAAATACAGTCAAACAAATCAGTTGGCTATGAAATTAAATTATTGTATTAATTTCCGGCCCAAGCAGGGACTGCATACACTTCTGCTCTGAGTCAATTTGGATAAATTTAAGAGCTAATTTTCATTTGTCGTGGAATATACATATAAGAGCTAACGAATTTCATATTGATTTTTAAATAAAATGTTAATAAGCTATTTGCATATTTTATTTCCTCAATGTCTTTAACAGAAATAGACAACATTAACAGTCAAAGCACGTTGGCACGTTGGAGTCGAAATGTAAATGAACTCAATTTAATTCATAAAGAGGATATCGTGCGTAATTGTTAATGATTTTGTATGTCAACAACTGGGGTACATGAATATTGGATACGTGTGGTACAAATTAATATCAATCTGAAAGTCTCACCCCATCCTACATATCCTCGAAATAAGAATTTTATTTGCTGAATGCCAAAGCTTACGAGAAATGAAATAAAATGAAATCTGATCTGCCAATATCTTCAAGGAAATGTAAGTGAAATTATTTTGCACAGTACTCGTAGATATAAATAAATAACAGAATAAATAATAACCGAACTTTTGCTTATAAATTGATTACCTTCACCTAAATACGATAAAAGAAATTCTTCTTCCAATGAGCTTGTTTTTTTTTGTTAGAGAAGAATAAGAGGCCCAACGGAGCAATTTTGAAAAATTAAATTGTGGTTGCTGGCTTGGAATTGCGTGAGAAATGAATGCATGGAGCTTTTATTGAGATCAAATAGGCCGATTGGGTTTTCAAAGGAGGCGTTTCTAAGATATTTATTTATTCTTTTGTTGGTACCAATCAATGCTGTATGAAAAGCAAATAACAACCTGCACGAACTCTACCTCGGACGATGAAGTGCTATGAATTTGTACTATTGTGCATGATACACACTATCTACCTACATATGAGAGTTTATAACGTACATATATCCCTCAGACATCTTTGTGTGTACTTGACGAATTGTTCATTGGTTCGAATTCTATGCTAAATTGCAGATGATTATGAACCATGCCATCTTGATATTTAGAAGGACGCTTATTTTATTTTGTGTTGTACTATTTTTAAGCTCAGGGATATAAAGTACAATATTATTTTTAGGGTTGTTCTGTTCTCCGTTTTTTATAGATTGGTTTCTCTTTATCCAATGAGAGGGCTCTGCTAGTCAATTGTCTTCTAACCCCAAAAAAGCAACGATTGGCAGGAGATATTCTTCGTTTGATCTCAGTCAGTGCTGGTGTCGTTGTCTGAATTGATAGCGGAGTCTAGGTAAACAAAGTCCTTAACTAACTGTCGAGAGTGACGTTCTGTCTGAGACGTCGGTGTTGGGTGTCCTTTCTGGTTGACAGAATATACTTGGTCTTGCCCCCATTGACTGTTAGGCCCATCTTCCGTCTTAACACTCGTGAAAGCGCTGACATAACGCTGCTTTCTTCCGATTATGTCAGTAATTGGACGAACTTTTGAAAGATTGTTCATCTTGTGTTGGCGCGTAAGTTTTGCATTATTTTTTCTGATGGTAAAGAAATCACATGACAGCGCATCGTTTTATCTAACTCCATTTTTGACTTCAAATGTCTCGGTGAATTCTTTACCGGCCTTGATGGAGCAGCGTATATCATCACCCTGCATAAGCGGATGAGCTTGGCGGTGATGACATAGCTAGACAAAACTATAGATGCTGGCATACGTGGCCTTAAAATCGATGAATAGGTGGTGTGCATCGATTTGAAGCTCATGGGTTTTTTCCAAGATCTGCCGTAGTCTGAACTTAAGCTTAGATTCACTCCACCCAAGTCGGTTGGACGGAATTTTTGATCTACGAGTACATCATCCAGGTAGATTGAAAGGTTCATTCTGATTGACAGCGGTACTTGGTTCATCTTCGCCGTTATATGTATAGTCTAAAGAAATGCTCTCTCCAAATCTTCGGCACTGACTCTACTACGATGTTCCCTTGTTCGTGTCTACAGTTTCGGTAAAACTTCCGAATCTCATTCCTTGAGTAGTATCTCTCAATTTCCTCGACCACGCACTCCTTCTTTTTCCTCCTGAGAAGCCCGTATTCGCCTCTCTTCTTCTGCTTGTAGACCTCTTGAGTAGCTCTAGTCCTTCTATATAGCGCCACTTTATATGCATCTTGCATAGCTGCATATACTTGCCGAGTGAAACCCAGCACGCCACAGTAGGCATCTCCGTCTTCAATACTTAATGTTGGTGCAACCGTAATTTGGTTGCAACATATCCGAGTGGATGTTGATACCTCGGAGCGTTCAGACATGCGTAATACTGGAGGAGTGCCTTGCGTGGATTGTAATGTGATCAATTTGGTTGACGGTGGATTGATGAGGAGGTCTCAAAGTCTCCTTGTAAATATCGAGATGCGAGAACCGCGTGCTAGCTACGACAATGTTCGACAATTCGATTAGTTCGAATCCGTAGACAATTTTAATGTCATACCTAGGGCTCAATCGTAAATCTTGTCCACGCTATATTTATTGTCGTCATCTTTCTCCTCTATGGAGGCGTGCGCGCATATAAGGCTAATATTGGCAAATTTAGCCTTAATACGAATTATTGATTAACATACCGGACACTCAAGATTTCTTGCCTAAGCGCTGCTTTTGCCATCAATAACAATCGCCGTAGTAGATGTAGCGGCTTTTCATCCTCTTTTTGTCCGGCCCATCCCATCGAGTTTCTTGGATGGCGGTAATAACTGCTTCGCAGCAGTCCAGTGCACCCGCTAGTTGTTCGGTTGCACGTAGGCTATTAAGGGACCTAACTAAAACTGGGTCTGATTATCCCGCACTTTGTTCGATTCCGGTATCATTATGTTCCAAAAAATATTCATCCTTGACATTGGAGCATTCACTTCTGGTCGCACCACATTTCTCAGGATCACATTTTTTTTTCAAAATTCAAAACAATAATTATGCACGTGCGGTCAAAAACGTCACAGCCTTTTGTTTTATCAAAAAATTTACTATTGAATTAATCTCGCTAGTCAGTAATTTCCGTGTATGTTCACGTGAAACCATGTGCGACCACGTCTTTATGTATAAGGTATAAGGTCATAAACTTAAGTTTTAATCATTAATAAAAGAAACCACTTACTACTTTAACCTTTATTGATTCAACTTTACAGCAACTCAAATGACGAGTATGTGCACTCAACTACTCGACAGTCTGCCAACGGGCTCGTGATCTCTAGTTTGAATTTGTCTGCAGGATCAAATGCGAGAGGAGGCTCAGTGCTGTTGCTGTTCTTTGCAGAGTAAAAAAACGATAGATAAGAAAATTTTTTTTGGCACAGTAATATTGCTATTGCTAGAATAATACAATTCTGATCGGCCTGTAATACGTATAAGACCGCGCCACGTGCAGCAGTGAAAAATGACATCATAGCATTAAGGCTCAAAAAATCGACGCCTTATATGGAAGAACAAAATTCTTCATAAATGCCTTGCACGTTTTGGTTGATATCCCCTTCCCAAATAGCAAGGATAAAATGGCAATAGTTTCCCGTTCTGTCAGCTCCACCAAATTTCAACAATCCTACCAAACATACAGTTCAACGCAATATTCTAACAAAGGGCAATTACAATTTTCGGAACCGTGCAGATTAAATTTACAGAAACATAAGGCTCCGTGTATTTAATTCCAAAGTATGGTTGAGCTGGGTATTTGTAGGCTATCCTTTCCCCCTGTATCATCACCAATTCACATGGAAGAAAAAAAAGACAGTGGAAACTTCAGACGGCTAAACGTTGTTACGATACTTAACAGGTCCAATCCCTTTACATTTACGATTTCTCGGTGCAATTTCATAATTGAAAGATTTTTTCGAGAGTTGACGTTGTCAGGGCATACCATCAAATTTTTGAGTAACACAATTACTGAAAAAGCGATAACTCCATCAAAAAAATAAATTGAACCTATTATAGGTTTACCACCACCCACATCAATTCGCCAGATATAAAAATTCGTAGGAATGATCAACTACTACAATCGCTTTATTGCTAAATTAGCTAAACTGTTATCGTCCATTCATACTCATTTGCTTCTCTCACAAAAATTAAAAATAACAAAAACCGTTTTATTTGGCCTTGTGAATGCGACAGTTCCTTTAATAGGGCAAAAGAAAGTTTATGCAAAGTAGCAATGCTAGTACATCCCATTGAGAATTCGATGGACTCATCGAATACAGCAGTTGGTGCTGTTCTACAACAAATAAATAAAGGACATTGGGAGCCCCTTTCCTTCTGTTCAAAGAAATTAGCCGGAAGGGAAAAAAAGTGCTCTGCAAACTTTTGGCAATTTTTCTTGCAATACAGAATTTCCGTTATTCGCAGAAGGCAGAGACTTCGCGGTCTATACCGACAAGAAGCCATTAAGAACCACCCTAACATCGAAAACGGAACGCAGCCTTCGCCACGCGCGGCATCTAGACGAAGATCGCATCACGAACAACATCCGTCATATAGAAGGCAAACAAAACACAGTCACGGATTTTCTTTTATGTTCCTGTACCCATACACAAAATCCTGAGATAATGTCATTAGCATTTGAGGCTTAAACCATAAGCAAATTGCAGGCAATAAATGGAGAACTTCAGTCGCTTATCAAAGATTCAATAGACAAAAAGTTCGTATTTAAACTAGAAGAAATAAAAATACCACTAACAGAAATTAAAATATGGTGTGAGACAAACCCAAGTACACACAGGGAGTTTGTGTATCAAATACGTAGAACACAATCTGCTTCACGAGGGTTTAGAGCTACTCGAAGGAGACTGATTAGCCATCAATGAACAAGGACTGCAATCACTGTACTTTCAAAAGTGCATGTAGACACACTAGATCCAAACCGAATTCATTTACATTACCACAGGATGGTTTTGAACACATCAACATGGATATAGTAGGGCCCCTGCTTATGTCAAATAAATTTTCTTAAATCCTTACAATCGTCGATCGATTCACGCGATGTGTTGAAGCGTATACAATAGGCGATATCTCAGCAATCACAATTGCGAAAGTTTGAACTTGACCTAATTTATTTCTTTTATTTTTCTCTACCATACATAAATTTTTCAAACAAAAAAGAAAAAAATAAAATTTTTGGCATATACAAATTTAATTATTGATTAAGCAAATTTCTGGGTATTGTAATCAGGAAATGATACACTTTGTGGCATAAAGTTGCCAGTAGCAAGTGCATAAATAATATACTAATATGTTCAAAAAACAAAAGCTGAAAGAGGAAAGAGCCACGCGGAGGAAATGCAAAAATTATATCTAGAATGCGTTTTAACCAATTTTTTCACGTGTTATCAGCTTGGATATGTTAGACCACAGTTTGTTAGATATAAGGTGACGTCGTCGACTGTGTTCGTTATTAACCCTAGAAACGTCTGCTGCACATCAATTTCTCAGTGAATTTACTCCTTTTCTTCTTAAGTGTATGTTACCTTTGATCAACAATATTTTAAGAGCTTTGAGAACGAAATATCTTGCTTGTTGGGAAAGGGTAAGGAGGGCTCATATCTATTCTTAAAAAAAAACACGAAATGAATATTTATTTTAATATTACTATTATAATGCGGGTACAGTTGTTTACGTAGGCACAGCTTCAGTATGCAAAACCATACTCAAATCGAACTAACATACGCAAGTGATACATTTTGTTTCAAGATATGTACAATATCTTTTTCAGATCTCTTTAGAGACTTTTCAATTACAATATTATAATTCCAAGATACTTAAATTCTTTCACGAGCTTGACGTTAAAGCATTTGCCTTTGTAGTTCATCTTCTTGCAGATAGGATGATGAGAGGTAATGTGGTCAAATACGAGGTGTGTTCAGAAAATAACGGGAATTTTTAAATTTCGCGGTTTTTGAGAGACCGATTGTCAAATTTTGTTTTATTATTGTATTATTTTATTATATATACCATACATAATATGGTATGGTAAAATTTTCAGCTGTATTAATTGTTTACTTTGTCTATGGCAGCCGCTAAGGTTAGACGTGTTCTTATGAGCTTGGCGATTTTCGTTTGTTAAAAGAAATGGATCAAATGAAATAAAGTGTAACAAAGTGTGTGAAATGTTAACAAAGGCCTATGGTGAGTCTGCTATGAGTAAAACTAGAGTTTACGAGTGGTATAAGCTCCGGACGCCGCAATACATCAACAACCGATAAAAAGGTGGAAAAACTGAATGGAATGGTTTTGAACGATCGCCGAATCGCAATCAGAGAAGTCGTTGATGATGTTGGCATATCGCTTGGCTCATGCTATGCAATTTTTTCCAATGTTTTGGGTATAAAACGGATGGCAGAAAAATTTGTTCCAAAATGGTTGAACTTTGAAGAAAAAAACAGCGTCGAATAGAAGTTTCTCAGGAGTCACTAAATGAAGTCAACGATGATGCAGAATTACTGAAACATGTTATAACAGGTGACGAAACATGGGTTTATGACGTCGAAACTAAGGCTCAATAGTTTCAGTGGAGGCATTCTGGCTCGCCAATATCGAAGAAGGCCAAGATCACTGAAAGAGCTAACGACTATACCAAAGATCGAGTTTGAGAAGTGTTTCGAGGATTGCAAGTAGCGCTGGCACAAGTGTATAATATCTGAAGGCGACAATATTAATGTAGTGTAGACGAAGAAATAAATATTTTTTTCAAAAAACTAGAATTCTCGTTATTTTCTGAATACACCTCGTACATAACTTCCGATTTTGTGCTCAGTATGACTTAATTGCAGTTAAGCCACGTGATAAGTATTGTAGCTGAAGATCTGAATTCATTTGGCCTCGAATTGTACTGAAGGAATTATTTGAATATGAGAGTGCGAGATCGCCTGCATAACCAATTAAATGATCATTTAGAGGTAGGCTAAATTTTGAATTAATATAGACAAGAAAAAAAATTGGCCCTAAGCTGACACTTGCGGGATACCAGTATCAGAACATACCTCTTCTTTGCTTATATATCCATTAACTCTTATCCACTGGTTTCTGTTGCGTAAATAGGATTTAAATCATTCAAATTTGCTTCCTCTAAAGCCGGCATTATATACCATATTGTAGCCTATCCAGCAATAGCTCATCGTTAACTAGGTCAAAAGCTTTTTCTTGTCACCAGCATCCTACCAACTACCATCTTTTCTGATATCTTTGAGAATACCGACAGCAAAGATATTGGTCTATAGTTGTTCTGATCACTAGAATCTTCTTTTTTAAGAATTGGAACAATAAGAGAGGTTCCAAGCCACTCCGGAAATACTTCGCACTGGAAACTTTGATTTAAAATATGGGATTAATAATTGACTCTCCTGTTATCTTAACTGCCATGTTGCTGATACCATCTATTTCACATGAGTTTTTGTTTTTTAAGTTTTTAACCATGGCGAAAAGATCCGAATTATTGACTGGCACAAAAAAGAAAGTGAGTGCAGTCAGTTTATTGAATAGAAGTCCCCTATCGCTTTCATTTAATTGGATACACACAACTGGTTTTAAGGTTTTGGCATCATTTAAAAAAAAAGACTTCATCCCATTTCCTTAATCCTCATTACTTGAGGCGATAACTTTGCCTCACTTAAAAGGTTATCGATCTGGCTCAGTTTTGTCGTTCCCTAATATACTATTAATAATACGCTGTCGTTCTTTGGGATTATCCTATGTTCATCAAATTTTTTGATTAAGTATTGAAGGCTGGTTTATTTTGCTTTTATTCCTTTCACAAAATTTATTTTTTGCCTCTACTTTTGACAGATATAAGAAGTTATCCACGGCGTAATTTTAGTTACCGTACTACTTTGCCTACTTGTTTTACTCTCACTTAAGTACTCTTTAAGATGGACTGGAAGAACTGTACATCGAATTCCAGGTTTCTAGGACATACACTGATTCAATTTTGAGAAATTAATTTGAATTACTTCTTTTTTACGAAGGGATTTTTTTCGACGACTATCGACGGAGGTTCTTCTTAAAGTGTTATTAAGAACAATGTCAATTGAGTGGTGGTCAGTAATACGAAACTGTAGAATATAGGGATAGATGTCGGTAAGTTCTCTGGACTTGAGAAACAAAGGGTCAATGCATGATTTTGAATTATCTCTTACTCTCGTTGGCAGATTTATACACGAATGAAAGCCCAATGATTATAAAAGAAGCATGTAGCATTCACACTTCCTTGGTTGACTATAAATTTCAATATTTATGTCCCCAACTTAGCAAACATTCTTACAATTGATGGCGCACAGAAAATTTTCAAAATCTTCTAGCAAATTGTTGCTATCCGCAAACTGGAGCCGATAAACAATAAACAGACAAGAGTCACGGAAAAATTCTTACCCCGTTTAAATTTAATGATGAAACAATTTGCACTTTAAAAATTTTAAGCAAAAACATCCTCCGCTTCAAGTTCCTTATTAACAAACACAACTGTGCCTCAGAATGGATAAGATTCTTTACAATTTGGATACACAAGATAGCCCGGAATATAGAAATTTTTTGATTCATGATTATAAATCCAGGTTTCTGTTATAATAATACTTACTTACTTACTTATGCGGCGCTACAGTCAGAGGTGGACCTGGGCCTCAACCAATAAGCCTCTCCAATTAGAGTGGTCGTTGGCTAATTTCTCCAGTTGTGCACTCAAAGTTGGTTGAGGTCCCCTTCCACTTGCGCGCGCCACCCAAGGCGAGCCCTTCCTCTACGGCGTTGTCTCTCCGGATTAGAGTCGAAGATTCTGCGGGCTGGAGCATTGATGTTCATTCGCTCTACATGTCCCAGCCATCTCAAACGCCTAATGCGCAGTTTTTTGACCGGGTCGATGTCGCTCTACAGCTCCAGAACTGGTCAACACATACGGGACTAAATATCTTAAGAAGAATTTTTCTCTCAAAACGACCAAGGATATCTTCATTCGCTTTAGAAAGGGTCCATGGTTCGGAAACATAGAGCAGGACTGCTATTACTAGGGTATTATGTAGAGTTTCCTTGGTTGTTAGGGAGAAGGCCTTACTTCACAGTTACCTTCCCAACTCAAAGAAACAGCGAAAAAGTCCCTTACTACCTCAAACTTATAGCTGTCGATTGCGACATTCTGGCCGGTTTGTCTATGTTGGGCGTCCCTTCTTAATGACAGCATATACTTTGTTTTACCCTCGTTTACCACTAAACCCGCTTCTGTTACTATACTCGCAAACGTACCAGTGACAGCTCGCTGTGTTCTACCAATATCGTCGGCGTATGCATGCAAATACACAGACTTTTAAAAGATCGTACCTCGTGTGTTGTGAATTTTGCACAATTCTCTCAAGTATGATATTGAAGAAGTCACATGACAGAGCTTCGTCATGCCTAAATATTTTTTTGACATCAAAGGTCTCGGTTAGATCGTTACCGACCTTGATGTAGCAGAGAACTTTCTCCGCCGTCATCCTGCACAAGCGGACGAGTTTGGCAGGGATGCTAAATCTAGACATGGCTCTGTATACCTCGTCTCTATAGATGCTGCAATATGCGACTTTAAAATCGCTAAAAAGGTGGTGAGTATCGATCTGCATTTCTTAGGATTCCTCCAGGATCTGTAGTGTGAATATTTTGTCAATTTTGGTCTTACCGGGCGTAAAACCGCACTGATTGGGACAAATCAGATCATTGACAAATGTTTTTAGGCGCTCGCACAATACGACAGACAAGATCTTATATGCAGTATTTAGGAGACTGATAGCTCTATAGTTAGCGCAGTTTAGAGACAAACGATGCTGAGATTTCATTCGTCAGGCATTCATTCATCCGATCAAATCTTGGAGATAAGTTGGTACATGCTATCTACCAAATCATCTCCTGCTATCTTAAATAGTTCGGCCGGTAGGCCCCCCGGCCCTGCAGCCTTGTTCGACTGGGTGGACGGAATTCTTGACTTGCATTGCCAATATTGAATGATTCGCTAAGTCTGACAGCGGAATAGTTTTTCCATATCCTTAGCATCGACTGTGACTCTGCTAAAAGGTTTCCTTGTTTATCTCTATAAGTTTCCGTTCCGATTTTATTACCCTGACACGTTCTTTTTACCTTCTGGTAATATCTATGAACTTTATTCCTGGAGTAGCACCTCGCTATTTCCTCGACCGCGCGCTTCTTATGCTCGTTCTTTTTTCTCCAGAAAAGCCGATGTTCTTCCTTGTTCTCTTGCTCATAGAGCTCACGAGCAGCTCTCGTTCTTCTGTGCAGCACCGCTTTGTTGGTATGTTGTTTTGCTGCATGTGCTTGCTAGCACTCTTCATCAAATCAGGAGTCTTGTGGCCGTGGGTGGGTTAAGCCCAACACGCCATTTGCGGCATTTTTGATGGCTTCTCGGCATCTAAACCACTGGTCTTCAGAACTTGATGCTGGCTGTAAAGGACTTCTTGAGAGGTTGAGGGATACAGGATGGCAAAGGTTCTGGCAGCTTGTTGCGATTGCAACCGTTCAACATTGAATCTGCTCATAGTACTTCCCAGTTGTTGTGGCGTCTGAGATATCCGTAGACGTACCTTGGCTGTAACTGGCTAGTGGTCCGAGTCTATGTTGGGCACTTGAAATGTTCGGGCATCTAGAATACTTGCCTTAAGTCGATCGCAACATGATGAATCAACAGTTTGCTTATCTGGTGTCGGCCATGTTCCTTTGTGAATTTTGAAGTGAGGAAACCGTGTGCTTGCTATAGTAACGTTACGTCCCGTAGCGAAATCGGTTAGCCTAAGTTCGTTTCCAGACGTGATGTCGTGTAGGCTACGTCTTCCGATTGTGCTACCAAAGTTGTATTCCTTTCCGATTTTGGCGTTAAAGTCGCCAACGACGATTTTAACATCGTACATCGGACATTGCTCCTAGGTTTTGTCGAGGAGCTGGTAGAAACTTCCTTTGGTAGCATTGTCCTGTTCCTCTGTTGGCGCGTGAGCGCATATAAGGCTGATATTCGGGAATTTATATTTGATACGGATTGTTATAAGGTGTTCACTAACGTGTTGAAGGCTCAAGACTTCTTTCCTAAGTCTGCCGCTTACAACAAATTCGCATCCAAATAAACGCTACTTACGTTCCTTATAGCAATCACCGTAGTAAACATCACAGATTTTCATCTTTCTTTTGCCCGGGCCATCGCACGGCACTTCCTAGATGACGATGATATCTGCTTTATAGCAGTCTCGGCTACACGCGGTCTGTTCAAGGTCCGAACATTCCACGTGCAGATCCGAAAGTCGTAGTCCTTTGTTCGTTTTGCAGGGTCGTCAACGCTGAATCCACCGTTATCCAAGGCTATTTGTCGCTTCGTAATAGTTACTTTCTTACGTGGTTAGGCAGTTATCCTCACGCACAACCCCAACCGTGGAGGGCTGGAGGCTAGAAAAGTAACTTGAGGTAAAGTAGCAAAACCATCCTCTATATGAGAACTTCTTACATTCTAATGTGCAAATATGAGATCTACATTTGTATTAGAGATAGTAGAGGTAGCATAAGTTTCATTACTCATTCACCCAATTCGGATTACAGAGGTCGTTAAAGATATTAAACATTAATTATGTATTTTAAGAAAATCTATAATCCTTCAATGACGTGCCCAGAGAAACTCATAGTGCAAATTTTTTCTTTGCAATTTTAATTTCCTTCAGAAGAAATTTCGTTGCACTAGGTAACCAATCGCTAATGTAAACATTCCGCTTGGCAGAAGCTAAAATTAAATTGGCTTTTATTGGTTTCTGTAGCGCATACTCGTACTTAGATGTAAACACATTAGACTCGATAAGATTTCCGTTTACTTTTATCTTCTTTCTGTGGCAGAGGTTAATGTTCTTGCAGGATATTTGCATTCCCGAGCCAGTATTTATTGTTGTATGTTAACAGCTGTATCAATGGCCCATTCGTTGTCCACCGTAGGTACATTACGCAACTCCAAATAATTGGCGTGAATCGCCTTCTTTGTATTGATGAGACGTTTTTTGCATTCGTCTAGCGTTGATCTCAGTTTTTAAATGCATTCCCAAATTTATTCCACTCTTCTAGGACATTGAGACGGGTGTTCATAGCAGAGAAAGTTTTCCTTAGTTCGATTACTTGGTCGTAAACTTCTTATAGAATGATGCTAGTGGGAGTGATGGAGCTGGTGTTATTTCTGGGTGTAGAAGACAGAAGTAATCTCCTGATATCGTTCCGCATTTTCTGAGTATACATAGCACGGATCCAAGCTTTTTTAGATTTTATAAGTTATTCAATATCACCTTGCTTTACTTTGGTACATTCTGCACCCAATAAGTTGTTGCATTAATCGCATTCTATTTTTCTAGAATCCCTAACAATTTAACGTTTGCGCACTGAAAAACTCGACATTGTCGGCTTCACTCTTTCACACTTTCACTACAGGTGTTTGTGCTTCTGTACGCCCCTCGGTACACCAGATCGAGTCACACCTGACCAAGGTACTCAATTTGAGTCAAAATTATTCGAAGAAGTAATGAAAATCCAAGACGTTCACCGAATAAGAAAGTCAGCATATGACCCTCATGCCAACGGCATTGTTCAGTACTAAATGCACAAGTTGTCAAACAACGTGAAACATACCCTATCAATTGTTTCTTACTCTGTCAATGTACTCGCCCTCTAATTTTGCCAACTAGTTGTTCCTTGCTACAAAATGTTAACGTTACTTTTTGCTATTTTTTATGTTTGCTTTGTACTCATTTTTTTAATCGGTCACTTTGCTTACAACAAGTAGAAGATCTTTCTTTTTCAATTGGACCTCTACCCAGAGCACATGAGACAAGTAATTTGGAATATAAAATAAATAATTAATTAAACATTACACTAGGTACATTTATATTAATCACATTAACATTACACAATTACATAAAAAATAAAAAAACACGATTCTTTTTACACAACATTTAAACAACAATATCATTTTAAAAATAAATCCATGCAGTTCACTTACACAATTCAAAGTCATACACAGGCATGATAGAGCGAGTACATCATCAGCTAAAAGCAGCTATTATTACTAGATGAAAAAACAATGAACAAATTATAGCGATGAACTCGCACTTGTTTTTGTGGATATTAGAACGGCGATAACGGGGGATTTAGTATGTTCACCTGTCGAGGTAGTTTACGAGCAAGACTTCACAATATCGGAAGAGTTCTCTGTGACGAAGGACTCATCCTTTGAAGTGACAGTACATCAACTTACCTTTCATTAACCATTTGAAAATTGCAATGCGATCAGTAATTCCAACAGACACAAAAAAAAATTGCTCAACCTATCGTATACGTTCCAGAGTCACTGGAAAAACCTGCCTTTGCTTTAATTAGAGTAGATATGTAGAGTGCGTCCAGGTCTCACACCTCCCTATTAAGGACCCTATAAAGTCGTAAAAAAATTGCGGAAACAATTGATACTGAACGTAAAAAACACACGCACATCGTTTAAAACTGGCTCATGTTATCGATTCAGAATCAAATAATCCGCCGATTGATAAAAAAGTTAAATTTAGAAAATTAAATCGAAAAGGAATGAATTCGAACACATATCCATATTTTGTTTAGCTAGATTTTGGTTTGAGATCACTAAAAAGCATTTCAAGTATAGAGGGTGATTCAGGATCTAACAATAAGATATATGGGGGTGTTTGGACAAGATGATACAAGAAAAAAATTGTTACAAAGTTACAGGGCCGTAGATAATATGTGTTGCTTTTGGGAAAATTATAAAAAATATTCTAATAACGAACATATCAAAAACTTGTTGTATGTTATTCCTGCAAATTTTGGAAAAAAAGAATGGTATTTAATTTTTTTTAAGAAAAAGTTACAAAAATCGATTTTGAGGGCCTCTGTTTCGTAATAAGAAATATTTTTGCTTAACTTGTTATAGAGGGTGGGGCAGAACCAATTGAGGAGTTTGGTGAGGCAGGTGTTCGAGCGGTGGTGGCGGTAGGCAGCTGCACTAGGTTTCCTTTTATTCTGTTGGCATCCCCATTTAGTAGCAAACATGGTTTTGACCGGAGTACATCTTGTCCTTGCCGTGCGTGCATTTTATGAAAACAACCGATCTATGATTGCGACGCAAAGAACTTTTCGGCGACGCTTTAATATTCCGCGCAATAATGCTGTTCCTACTGCGAACACAATTTGGTCCTGGATTCGGCAGTTGGAGGAAACTGGTAGCACAGTAAGAATAGATACACATGGCCTACGAAGATCCATCAGAACACCAGAAAATGTGCAACTAGTGAGAGCAGCACTCGAACAATGGCCAAAACGTTCTGCTCGAAGGCACGCTATTGAATTGAGGGTTTCAGACCGCAGTTTGAAGAGGATTCTGCATTTAGATTTAAATTCCCATTCCTTCAAAATAATGATGGTTCAAGAATTGAACCCAGCAGACTACGCCAACCACCAAAATCTGAGGCAGCATTCTTCAGCAGCGACGAGGCACATTTTCAGGTAAGCGAGAAAGTTTTCGCTACTGGGCTGAAAACAAACCCCAAATTTTTCACGAAAGACCGTTACATTCTCCTAAACTAACGGTGTGGTGTGCCGTATCACAAGTTGGCGTTATTACCCAGTACTTCTTTGAAGAGGGAGGCGTGACCGCGACCGTGACCGTGACTGTGAATTCCGGGCGTTTTGTTTCAATGTTACAAAATTTTCTTCAGCCCCGACTAGAAGTAGTTGTTGAGGAAGAGGGATTAGGGGATATTTGGTTCCAACAGGATGGGGCTAAAGCCCGAAATTCTCTATATGCTTTAAGAAAAAGGTTTTCCGGACGTCTAGTGTCTTTGAGAGGTGACGTGAGGTGGCCTGCGCGGTCGGCGGATTGGCGATTTCTATGTTTGAGGATATCTTAAGGAAATGTCGCCCCCCAAAAACCTGCAAGAGCTAAGGGAGCGAATTGTTGAAGAAGTGAACGCGATACCTCTCGAAATGTGTCAACGGGCTGTTTAGAAATTGGCAGCTAACGGCCGCCATCCGAAAGATATTATTTTTAAAAACTAATGCGTATGAAATGATAAGTTCTACGGATTTCAAAAGTAGAAACATTTGTTTCATATATACCCTGGTTTCTTTTTATAACTCTTCAAAACTGCTCAACTGGGTCTGCCGCACCCTGTACAACGTGGAACAGAATTACAAATTTATCTAGCTTTCTAAAAACATTTGACCGATCAGATTCCATTTATTCGCTAGAGCACTAGACTACTTTAAGTGATTTATGGGGGGGGGGGGGGGGGAAACGTTTAAGCCCCCTATAACTTTGTAACGCGGGAAGTTAATTATCCTATTACCCACTGGAATCTTATTGTTAGGTCATGAATCACCCTGTATATAGCGAATAAAGCGTATGTAGCGAATTGATAGACCGTAAATTAACTCATTTTCACTGTCTCACTCGTTCTACGCCGCTCGAAAGCCGTACAACGTATGACTTGATGTATATGCCTAATATAATAATATCGTAAATCTAAATCGATCTACCAATATTAAACTGAATAAGTTGATTGATGGTGGTACCCTCGACATTAAACATTGTATTTTGTACTATAAGCAATTATATAGAACAGTTTATAAACTGTTTAGAAACGATTGTACTTTTGATTACCGGTGTTGGGAAGCAAAGCTTAGCTAGTGGGATATGCGATGATTTTTCAAAGTCCACAAGGTAATAGCTCCCTAGTATTATGTCCTTTAAGCGACAGACTCAGCAATAGCATTAGAAATGAGGGCAATCCTCTGGAGTTTCAATAACCGCAGCCTCTACAGATGCTGTAATCCTTAAGACTAAACGATCTTTATAAGGAATGAACAGACTCTACGACGTCATCAATGGAAACGGTCATATACTTATTGCCTTTGCAACCGGACGCAATGAAACTATAGTAAGCACACGGTTTCCTGATAAACAAGCAAGTTTTACCAACAAATTAAACGAACTTGCCAAAGCTGTAAAACGAAACAGAAATCTGCAAGAATGAACAATGCTGACTGTTGAACAGTGATGAGGAACAACATCGAACCGTAAGGCTGAATACACCATTCAGCCTGGACAAAGACAGGCATCATTTCGGTCCACGCGAACAAGACAAGTCCTGGGCGGAAACTTCTTTGCTTAAGTCTTACAAAGATCCTGAATACGATATCTTTACTGTCGAACTGTTTAAAGCAGTAAGTGGTGCTTGGATGCAGAGAATACATCAACTCATTTGTAAAATCTGGTTCGATGTAAGAATTTCTCACGATTCGAACTGTATTGCATAGATGAGCTGGTACATATTTTCAAGCAGGTCATCTCCGGCAGCTTTAAATAGCTCAGTAAGCAGACCATCTGCATTAGCAGATCTATCAAACATACGCATCGATTTTGCAACCATAACTATGTCTAGGTTTGGGGGGTGGAATTCTTTGTGAGCTTTTCCCAGGGTGAATAGTTCATTTTACCTGATAACAGAATTTTGACCATTATCGCCGTTATACAGTCCGTTGAAGTAGCCTTTTCATATTTTCAGCATAAACTGTGCAATTGCTACTTGTATAAGTTCATCTTTGCAGACTCTCATTCTGGCACACTAGCACTTTCGGACATCATTCCTGGAGTAAATCTCTATATACCCTTCATCGCGCGCTTCTCATGCTCTTTCTTATTCTTTTCGAGAAGCATGTTCCCTTTCCCTCGCCCTTCCATGGAGAATTGTTTTAGAAGCTTTGTTTGGCTGTATGTATTGTACCTGCCCTATATTCATTGTCAAAACCAGAGGTTTCTTTGAGACAAATCACATCAAAAGCTACTCCTCTAATGGCTTGTTGACAACTTTCCCATTGGTGTTCTATACAATAATACAATAATACAAGTCTAGAATTAATGATTAACAACACAACAAATTTAGAGAAATGCTTCGTGTGTTTGCAATAAAAAACCCATTAACCCACAGCTCAGCATCTGAAAATAGTCCCAAAGAATTTAGTTCTAGGTATCAGTAAGTTAGAAGTGAGATTCCTTGAAAAATTTCGTGAAATCAATATTTTGTTTTACCAGTTTCGATTAGTTATGTTGGCGTGGCGCAGTAAATACTAAGCAAGACACAAAAAAGAATAAAAGATAGTCTTCTTTTGGGCAAACAACAAAGTTAATAGAAGAGATGGAGACTAAGATTTTGTTCACTCCGGGCTGGCATAAATTTATTTACTTATATTTCGATAAACTAGATCATATCTAAAATATACCAGGAAATACATCGAAAGATCTTACTTTATATAGGATCCATAGCACTGCGAAGCAAGGCATTGATCTAAACGGAAAATCTAATAAATACGTTGTATGAAATTGTTACGTATACGCCACAGATGCCGGGTATCGTATACGCCACAGATTCCGGGTATCGGTGGCGTATGTGAATTAGTTTTTTTAGAAAATAAATGCATAATTCAACATCCTCCATCCTTTTAATTTTATATGTATTACCAGAGACAAAATTAAAATTAATACCTCCTCGGTACGAACACAAAAAACCCACACAAACAAAAACTTTTCTCGGATAATCTGTTTACTTGGGCTAATTAAAAATAATTTCATTTTAAGTCCCTAATTATCGCCATTTTCGGGCAGAAAAAACCAATGCCGTAAACTTTTTTCCTGCCTTCTTTTTTTTGAAAAAAAAAAGGTTAGGGAGAAAAGAGGAAAATAATAAGGCGTACCTGTATAAAAAAAAAAATTGTTAATACTCTCATAACCACACTAAGCATTTGTGTGGTGCCGGATAGAATATTTTATCCCTTTTTGTTGAGCTATGTTTATTATAATAATAATAAGGTGAAAGCCTTTTTCAATATTAAAGATCTACTTAAAGACGATTATCTTTTTAGGAAAGTGGAGATGTAAACCTTTTCCTTAAAAATTCTTAATTATTTAGAAATTTAATCAGAAAGTGAGGGAAAATAAATTAATTTCTGTTAATGCACTTACAACTTGTTCAGAATTACTATTACAAAAAATGATATTGATATGAGTAGTACTACATGCATATGTAATATCAAAATAAAATAAAAACCGTCGCATAAAAATTATGTATGAATTGGGCCTTGTCATCAATTAATGAGATGTAGAACCATGTCAAGGCTTGTCATAAGTTTCTTGAGAATATTTCCTTTGATCTGAGTAAGGACTTTTCATAAAGGAAAAACAGTTTCAAGTGCACTCAATTAAGTATTTCTGCTATCGCTTGACTCGAAAGAAAAGCGTTTTTCAAAGAAATCGGTTGATTAATCGTACACTTGTGCGTCAAATTATTTAAGAAGTGATTTTAAATGCTGATATATCAATATCAGATACTGATAAACTAGACATTGCGTGGGCATATTATAGCGCTTATAATACATTTCTTTCTTTCTTTATTTGAACGATTTATTTTGGACGGAGCCTGAGGAATGACTTCAGATTCTGCAAACCTAGTCAATCCCACAAGTGGCAGAATTTAAATATGGAGTACTGGAAGTATATTAGCGCACTGCATGCTTGACTGGTTACGAAAAGAAAAAGAAATACACTGAATATGTCCTTGACGGCACATTTGTCCAAAAGATTTTCAAAGACAATTTGTGTAGTGGGCAAACTGATAACCATCAATTTGCTCAATCTCGACTGAAGCAGCGGCAAGTGAAGATCATGTTACCAACATAACAACGATACAGTTTATGAATCCATTAAAATTTTTTGGTTGTTGGTACTCTTATACGTGCAAGATAGTACACGATCGTGATTATTAATTTAACACTTTACTGCATGAATTTTTCTTTTTATATGAAAAAATATTTCTATATGTATTTCCCCTCACAGAGTTCAAAGATGCCAATATTTTTGAAATATGTTGAGCCAATTTTGAGATATTGAGCAATTTGTACGTTTATCATATGTGATATACCATGCAGTTAAACCATTTTTTTTCAGCCTTTAAGATTCCATTTATTTCACAGATTTTTTTAACTAACAACGTACATGGATGTTATTATATCAAAACTTCAAATTATAACTGTAAAAGAAAAAGTAACATTTTTAATATATTTAATATTAAATATTTACGTATGGATTTCTGTAATATTTGCTATAAATAATCAATTCATTTCGAATGAAATGCAGAAAGACAATTTCTGTCCTTATTGAAGCATAATGCAGCATTGCATTTGGCACATTGAACGAACGTTAGTTTTCCGCAACCAGGAAGTTTGCACGTTAACCTCTGAGACATCCAAATAGGTAAATGATCGATACCATCGATTCGGTCTTCTTTTGGTGGAATGGCTACAGCTGTTATTTTCTTGCGTTTGGCTTCGATCTACTTGCTAAGCTCAATTGGCTTTCTTCCAGGTCGATTTGATAGTTTACCTAATCAGCACAAGGTCTCTTCCACAGATATTTTAAATTCGGATAGGGAGAGAAGCTTCTGTTCTGAGTTTCTCTGTGATTCTGTGCGTCTAGGTATTGTAAATTATATTTAAGAATTTAAATAACATTCGTATTTTTCTTACTTGTATAAAATCCATGCACTGCAGACCATCACGTCGAATAAATGATGATCCGATTTTAATCTTATATCTCCCAAGAAGAGAGCCAGGCAAGTCCACCCCTCCCATGAACTTATTATAATTATTTACAATAGCAGGGCAATTTAATTCTATTATACCTTGCCCTTTTTAGTGCCTTTGCGATCATAAAATAGATTGCTTACCGACGAAATTAGATGCAATTGTAACCATTTTAGTGTCTTGCCAAGCAACTACAATGCTACTAACAATTTCAAGGGAAGTCCCACGTCCTAGGTCCTTCCAATACTTGTCGTCCGGAAGTTTACAGTTGGGTAATCGATTTTTTCGGACTGTTCAAAGACTTAGAATCCCTAGTAATATATAAACACGTATAAGAATATCTACAACTATCTTAATATGTAAATATATGTGCATAAATATGTATGTGTATTAAAATAGAAACAAAACTTAAAGAGTGCATATGTACGTACCCTTCTTATAAAGCTCTCCAATTATTGGGATTGACGTGAAATTTGTCAAAATATATCTTATGAAATATATTTAAAGTAACGTTGCGACTTAAGCGAATTACAACATTTGAACTAGCACCCAAGTTCTTTTCAGTAAGTGGACGGAAGCGATCGTCGTTTTCTTGGCCAGTATATAGTTCGAAATTGTAAGCATATCCAGATACTCCACACAAAACGAAAAACTTGTAGCCCCATTTATGAGGTTTTGCTGGGAGATACTGGTATCATATATTGTAGTTTCTGGATTTAATGGAGCACATTTGTTCTTCAACACATAGAAACTCTTCATATGGAACTTTTTGGAAGTTTCTTACTAAATCATTGACAAGAGGGCGGATTTTGTGAATTCGGTCATGTAATGGATTTGATTTTGGAACCATTTCGGAATTATCACTGAAGTGTAAATATTGGCGAATCTTTTCGAACTTATTCAGTGACATAGTTGTTTTAATAAGATCGTTACCTACGATTGGATTCCAATATCTCCTTACATCTGGGACCTGTAGTATTGATGTAACCATACAGATTCCTCTGTATTTCTATATTTCAACAGCTGATATGGAAAAAAATGTGGCTGGATTGGACTGACAAGTTGGTCTCAAATACAATTTGGTCGATGATTTTTGAATCAAAAAATAGTTGAAAAACGAATATGGCGTAGAAAGTTCTAACACATCATCAGACAATTCTGTGCTACCCTTGAATTCAGAGCTTTCGCAGAAGAAACCCTGTTGTTTCCAAATCATTTTGGAATAATGTATTTTTCTCGCCCTATGCTCTTCAGCTGCTGATGGTCGGTCCATTGCGATAGATACATCCTCAGTATCCGCGAAAATGATGGGCAGGGATTGAATATCAAAGAGTTCGTCCTCTATTTCAATCTCTTCGCATTCTTGCTCTTCTGCTCTAACATCAGTGAGATTCTGTATTTCAATATCGTAGTTTGTGTCAAATATGTCATCTGCAGCTTCAAATTCATCCTCACTTTCATCCCAATTAGCAACTATTTGTGAAATTTCAGCATCCGTAAGAATTTTTTTAGTCATATTTATCTAAAAAATATTTGATATATATATCACATAACAAATGATATTATATAAATGCAATATCATTTGTTATATGATATATATATCAAATGTGATGTATCAACTGTTTTCACACTGATCGCATGGAATATCATATACTCGTATGATATATAGAACTTTATGCAGGGTTTTCTTTATTTTTGCTTCATTACTGAAGTTTGAACTTCATGAAATCAATAAAATAACATAATTTATTATAAAAAATAATTAAGTTCTTAACTAACCCTGTTATTTTACAAAATTTGTAACCAAAAAACTATGACTTTATACCGTGAAAATGGGTACACACTGACTCTTCAACAAATTTTGGATAATGACACTATTTCTAACGGTACGGTATATGTACTAACATATTTTCAGAAAGATGTATTTTCCACTTTAAATGGGGGAAAACCCACATTTATGGAAACATGTCGTATATGATGTGCTATGCAGTAAAGGGTTAAATTTTAATTTAGTTGGAGTGGTGAAGGAGAACGGATTTGAAGCATGGAATGGTCCGGTGAATTGATTTTTCGTAGTATATGGGCAGTTGGTTCGTTCGCGCCATAGGATGTGTGGTGGGTTGCTAGATAGAAGCGGCGAGGGGTACGTAGATTACGAGGGATTGTGTTGAAGAAAATAGAGTTGTGAATGGACGCGCATTCAACGTGACCTGAAAGGAGTCGATGAAGTAAGAGAGAGTGGGCTGCATCTCTGCGTTCGCCAAGGGTGTTTAATTTAATAAGGTTGAGACGCTTTTGACAGGGGGCAGAATAAAAGGATCGTCTCAGTGCATACCTCGAAGAGCAAATCGAAGAAAACGGCGCTGGATGCTTTCGATTCTCGAGATATGAACGCGATGATATGGGGACCATACTTGACTGGCGTACTCTTGGAGGGGACGAACAAAGGTAATATAGAGGGACCTGGTCACGTATGGGTTGGTGAATGCCGAGGTCGCGAAGAGATTCAACGGAGGAGATAGGATGGTTGTGGAGAAGGTAGAGTCGGGGAGGAGATTTGAGCCGCTTATGTGAAAATGTGATGGATTGGCATTTGGGGATATTAAGTTCCAAACAATTTTTAAGGTACCATATCGAAAAACTTTCCAGATCTTATTGAAGTAGGAAGGAGTCATGCGAAGAGGAAATGGTTTTGAAAATTTTGGTACCGCCGGGGTAAAGGGAGGCAGACGAGTGCTTGATAATCTTATCGAGATCATTTATGGTTAAGATAAATGAAAGGGCACCGAGATGGCTGCCTTATGGAACTCCAGAGGTGGCCAAAAATGGAGCCGAGTGGGCTGATCTAAAACGAATACTGTAAGAACGGTTTTCGAGGTAAGAGCGTATCCATTTTAACAGAATGGGTTCAAAGTCAAGGGTAGACAATTGGAAGAGTATTAATCGATGATAGATTTTATCGAAGTCCTTGCTAAAATCGGTTGCAACTACATCGACTTCATTGCCTTTCCCTAGGGCAGAGAGGGCAAAGGATATGAATTCAATGAGATTTGTGGTGGTTGATCTACCCTTCAGAGGGCGATGTTGTCTAGGGGAAATAAGTGATTTGCATTGGAAGCTTAAAATTTTATACAAAATACTTTCGAAGGATTTGGGTATATGGGAGAGTTTGGCGATTGGACGATAGTTTGTTATTTCGTTCTTTGATCCCTTTTGTGGATCGAGGTTATGAAAGAGGTTTTCCAAGCCTGAGGGAATTCTCCTTGTAAAAGAGATAGACGAAATAGATTAGAATGGACAAGGGAAAGAGAGGAAGAATATTTTTTAAGGAATATGGCAGTGAGGCCATCTGGGCCGGGTGCGAATTCGTCATTAAGTTGGTGTAACTTAATATAAGACGTGTCCAGGTTATGAAAGAGGTTTTCCAAGCCTGAGGGAATTCTCCTTGTAAAAGAGATAGACGAAATAGATTAGAAAGGGCAAGGGAAAGAGAGGAAGAATATTTTTTAAGGAATATGACAGTGAGGCCATCTGGGCCGGGTGCGAATTCGTCATTAAGTTGGTGTAACTTATATTCAATATAATACGTGTCCAGGGTGTGCGAGAGTAGTGGGTCATTCGAGAAATTCATTAGGTAATTAAAATACTATGGATCTGATATAAAGGAGTCGTTGGGGAAGAATTGTTTGAAGAAGGTGGCAAGTTGGTTGCCAGTTGTGAGTGGATCGATTGATGACTTGTTGTTAAAAGAGAGAGAAGGAGGGTAGCCAACGGACTTTCTAGTTAAAAAATTAGAAAAAGGACTTAGAGTCATTTATAAGGTTGACTTGCGCATTGTTAAGGTAGTGCCTGTAAGGGGAATCGCAAAATTCGGTGAAATGAAGATAAGCATCAAGATAGTTGGAATAGTCAAAAAATGAGCTGATGCGAAGGAAAACAGCGCATGTCTTGTTTCTCTTATTTCGTAAGGAACTGAGCTTGCGATTATACCAGTGAAGACTAGTACAATATATGATATTTTAAGGCGGGAAAACGAAACCTAAAGGGAAAACGAATTAAGTATAAAAAGTGAATCAGGCATCATTTATACTTAGGTTGTGAAAGTTAAAGGGGGATCTGCTGAGATAGTCACTAAATTTGTGAAAGTTTGCTTTATGAAAATCGTAGGAGAAGAGAATTGTGGAGGAGGTGGACTGGACAGAAGAGTTATGAAAAAACGTTAGAAGAAGGGGAAAGTTGTAGTTACGGATTATTGAGAGAGACAGGGGACAAAGGGAGACTGAGGAGTTAATTTAATCTGTTGTGAAAATTAGATCTAATCGCCTGCCCATGTAATTAGATATACCGCTGACTTGGCATAGACTTGAGTCTGTTAAGCGATCTAAGAAGAGGCATTCCTTAGCTGAGTTGGCATTTGAAGCTATAAAAAAACGATTGATATGGAGTCCACTATAGCTGAGGAAGATTAATGTCCCCGAAAATAAGGATATCCTCAATAGAGTAAGACCTGTCGACCGACCAGTTAGATCGCATCGATAGCAAGTTGGTAGGATTAAATAGGTTGAGCTGGTAGAACATAGGAACATATAACGTAATGGGACTTGAAGGAGATTGATATTTTTATTGCGACAAAGTCGACCTTAGAGGGTAAAGAAATGGTAATGTGATAAGAGTTAAGGCTGTTGTGGATCTGCAGTAGGATGATTTGACAGGGAGAATCATCATTTGGGAAAATAGGATCGTCGTCGGAAGAGCACGCGATTGACGTAGAAGCGCATTGGTTTTAGGGGTTTTAGGGCGAAGACCTGTTATATTCTGGTAGTAAAAAGTAAGAGGGATGTTGTGGGGTGGATGTGTCAGGCAGGCTGGTTTAAGTGTCGGTAAGGGAGGCAAGTTATGGAAGATAAAATTTAACGTGGTCTGCTCGACTCCGCAGTAGGTGTGAAACTCGCTTAGAATGAACGTAATGGCCGAATGCAGCAAGGTCGTCTGCCACTTTCTGAGGGGACATGCTAAAAATCTCATGGTAACTGACATTAAGGCTCCTGAGATTGATAGGGTCGGTAGGGAGGTTTTCCTGATGGATGGAAACCATGACGCTGGTTTGGGTCTTCCCTTCGTAACAGACCGAGTCCGATTTGTCATCTAGATAGGCAAGAAAGAGACTAATGTTTTCATATATCTTTCTTTCTCAAAGCCTGCAGAGAGCATAGTGACATTCTGTAGTGCCATTGGTTTGCTCTGCTAGTGTAATTGTGGAGGAAAAAAGGGGATCAAGAATAGGGGCAGCAGAAGAGGGGATGGAGATAAATGGTTGGACGAGGGATGAGATGTGGGGTTTAGGGTATGGGAGTTAATAAAATTAGGGTACTTAGCTAGAGTTTTAAGTTAGGAAATGAGTTGCTAGCTGGGTTTGGTGGCGTAGAAGATTGCGAAGGGATAGTATGGGTGCGGGGGCTTGGGTGGAACGTGCGGAATTAGGAGATTAGAGGGTTGGTGTGTAAGGGGTTTGTGTCGGATAAGTGAGGAGGGGGGACTAAAATTAGGGAATTTGTTTGTTTTGAAGCTCCCAGTAGGATCACAAATAGAGCTTTGTTTTTTATTAGCATGTTTCTTTGCTACTTTTGGAATGGAGAATGGAGAAGGGTAATTTTTTAAGCTTATCATGAAAACTACGTTTATTTTTAGATCTTTGTTTATGGTCGAGATGTGGGTGCTCTCGTTCCTCAGAACTTTTGATGATACGTATCTTCCCAGGTTTAATGGCCTTACCAGGGGAACTTAGGAACAACCACGAATATTTGCTTGGGATGAGGAGTATTTAGGAGTTTGTGTATATACAGTACTGTGCAAAACCTAAGCAACCATCTGCAGTCAGCATTTCATATTAAATCTTTTCAACTTTCTACTCCACCAAATAAAAAGAAATGCATATAGAGTGTGTTTTGAAATTCACAACTTTTTCTAAAAGTAACAATACTTCAGGTTTTAAAAAAAAAACGCAAAAACCAACAAAGTAGCCAAATTGAGCTGCACAAAACCTAAGCTACTTTTTTAATATTTTGTGTAATATCCTTTATTTTGCGTAACGACGAGGCATAGAAGTAATTAACTTTGAAAGTGTATCCTGAGATATATTTTCCCACTCAACTTTCAAAGCATTGAATAGGTGAGACCTGTTGGAAAAGTGTTTTCCAGCGACACGGCTTTTAAGGGTACCAAACAGGTTTTCGATGTTTCGGCTGATTGGGCCGGCCATTCAAGGACTTGAAACCCACTATCTGCTAACTACTTCTTTACCAACTTCATGTGTGTTGTTTCGGAACGTTATCCTGTTGACACACCCAACGAAGTGGCATTTCCCACTCCGCATGTGGTAGCATTACCGATTCTAGAATGGATTTACATATATTTGAATCGGTCCAAGATTCCGTCTATTTTGTAGAATGGACCTACACCTCCTGCCAAAAAACAGGTCCACACCATCCCCCATGCTTTACAGTGGGTGTACAGAATCTAGGATTGAGTCGCTACCTTTTACGACGTCTCACATAAAATTCGTCTCATAAAATTCGTATTTTAAACACCAGCAACCCGAATATGTTCCCGCAAATAAATAAAATATTTCGGAGGAAAGACCAAAACGACCTTCCGTGCCTAAAAATCGACCGATTGATGCCAAATTACCAAGTACTGATAGATCCAAGAGAAGCTGTCGATGATGACAATTTCTTTGTGACCAAATATCCGCAGAAGAAGACAGAGGCCATAATGTCATTGGCCCAAAAAACGACCCGGAAAATCAGATGCGTTCAATGTCGCAAACATGGCAAATAATGACGTTATCCCCGTTCGTGTCGAAAGAAGACATCCAGATTATATTCGAATCACTTAGAAGTATGAAATCAATGGGAACAGATGGCATACCGAACATTGTGCTACGACGTCTCCCAATATAAGCGGTGGACACTTACACCCCCCTGTTTAATAATTGAATAATGCCAATTATCCAGCGAATCGGAAAACAGCGATGGTGCATCCGATTCACAGAAACGATAAAGACACACACGTCCGATCCGGAAAATTATATTATTATAATAATATAATATATTTATAATAAAATAATAAAAATATAATAATAAGCTATTCCAAAAGGTGATCAATAAAGTCCAAACTAAGTGGATTGAGCACAAAAACATAGTTCCGGATAATGAATTTGATTTCAAGTTCGGCATGATATCTCAAAGGTTGCGTCTAAACTCGTATCTGATACTTATCCAGTGGAACAAAACCAATAAACATTGAATGAGTGCCTGCTTGATTAACTTGGCGAAGGCGTTCGAAATCGTATGGTTAGAGGGGCTATTCTTCAAGTGCAACAGACTGGGTATAAATAAACCACTGTCGTACATTGTTTTTGACACGCTCACTAGTAGGCAGTTTATCGTGAAAAATGGCAATGCGACTTTTGCTGCATAATTTGACATTAAAAATGGTACAGATCAGGTCCAAAAATTGAGGTCACTGCTTTTGCAACCAATGCTCCGGTCCGCAGAGTCTGCAAACCTAGCCCGTAGAGGTAGGGCGCAGAAGTAGAAGATGACCTCAATGGACTTGGAATGCTCAGCTGGAGGCTTGTTAGCTTAAGCCCAAGTTTACCCCGAACTGCAGTTCGACCTAAGTAAGAGCCAGTATAAAAACACAATTATGATAACATATTTTGCAAAATTTTCCTTCCATTCTCCCCCTTTTGAAGAGATGCGAAGCCAAATCTTCAATATCTAATCACTAAACCATTAAGTAACTTCAAAACAGAGTTTCATTCAATATTGTCCCTGAGCCTTTTAACCAAATTTCAGTTGAGGTTTCCCCATAGGCAAAATATCTTATCTTATCTCATGCACTCAACCCCCTCCTGCTCAGCCACATCTGCTCATCCCGATGCTATCTTATCTATTTGCACGACAAACTTAACTCCGTTTGCATCGATGGCATAACCAAAACCAATGTTATGGTTTCGGTGCAACATGAAGTCTTTCTTATTAAAGCAAATATTTCCCCGCTTCCCACTTACGATCAAGGCGTTCAAATGAGAAAGACTATTACAGTTCCAGATCAACCGAATCCTACATCACCCTCCTCTACTGCTTGTCCATCTACTACCAAAACATAAGAGCCTTACGGTCAAATAACTCCACCGTATATCTTAATTCACGGAAGTTCTCTTATGGCCTCTTCGCTCTTACTGAAACTTATCTGATCCCTGACACTGAAAACCATGAGATTTTTGTTCCGATTTTCAGTGTTTTTCGAAAAGATGGCTTCGCAATCCATAACCGCTTTCTTCCAATCCCTCTTTAAATTCCTCATATTAACAAATTTGAATTACTATGTGTTCCGAAACGATGCCTTTAAGTCGCTTGTTGTTACATCTATTGCTCTCAACCAATAAAGTCCTATTGACCTGCAGTTCACTGGGAAAATTCATTAATTTTAAACCCTCTAACGATCCAACTTCAACAAACTTCAAAATCTCATTAGCAGCATTAGCTTTGACCTTATTACTGAGACAACAGACATTAATCTTGCCATTGCAAATTTTTATTCATTAATTTTCTCCTGCTTTGTCCAATTGGTTCCATATTCATTCAAAATGGACTTCTCGTTATTTCCTCTTTGGTACAACATAGAGTTGCGCCCTTTCCGCAACTGCAGAAACGAGTTGTGGCATAAGTTATTAAAAACTCGATCTGATTAAAAACTATCGAGTTTTATACAGATGCAATTTAGTTAAGCGTATAAACCAATTTGTTAATACCAAAAGAAGGTCATTATGCTATCCTCTTACTCTTAAATTCTCCAGTGTGTTTTCTGCAAACTCAAAAACTATTGCAAATTTCTTTGCATGTCGTTTTAACAAATTTTTTTCGAAACAAACACTCTAACCCGATTCTAGTTTCCGTTCCAAAGTATTTGGTTAACTCCCTATAAACATCATTCAACTTAGTAAATATAACAACAACTTTAGTAACACATAATTTAACCCACCTTAAAGATTTTTATATTATCCTAAGAAAAGGAATAATCTTTGTTTTTCTCTTGCTGCCATGTTTTACTAATCTGTTTCAACCAGAACTTTTCCCTTTCTCTAGAAGGAATGTTATATGGATGATTTTATCCACAAAAAAAAGAAGTATGGCCGAAGGTAATAATTACAAACCAAAAGAAGTACTTGCATACGCAAATTGTTCGAAAGCATACTCTATCAAGAGTACTGTGGACTAATTATCTGCACAGATCACCACGGTTTCATGAACGGTGAATGAAACACCACTAAAATACTTGAGGATATTTTGTGCTTAAAAGATAGTAACGAAATCGACTCAAGTTCTACCGATTTCAGCAAGGCATTTTAGAGTGAATTTCAGACCTAATCCCATCAAAGCAATATCTGGTGTCCGACAGGGTTCCCATCTTGGACCAATTATTTTTATCTTATCGATAATCGATATCAATCTCGTTATAATGGACTCTGATGTTTCCACTTTCGCTGATGACATGAGAATTTCCAGACTTATTATTGGCCGATCTCCAACCCGTGCACACATGTTAACAAATTGCACTCGCAGGTTTACAGCCGCTGCCCGAGTGTTTCAATAAAAAAAAAAAAAAAAACGCGCGCGTTCGATAGAAAAAAAAATATTCAGTGCAGTACAGTGCAGTGTTTAAAGAAAAAAAAAGAAAACAGTGCGGATATCCCAACTCTCCCTCCCCCGGTCAAGGTACTGTTGCTTACACTTTATCAGTGAAGCTGCTGTATTTGTCATACAGCACGGTCAATGACTAAGTGCATGTAATAACCGATGACTAGCCGGTCGCCAGTGTGAATTTTGTTGGTGTACTGCGGATGTTTTTCGTGTTTGTTTGTGGTTATGATTTGGGAATTCAGGGTTGATGTGGTTAAAGAGCCCTGTAAACGCTAAAACCTGGTACTAGTAAACATTTAAAACAAACCAATTTTTAGTTGATGTTGATCGTCTGCGGGCTGGTATGCGTACCAATTTTTTGGCCTCACCAACATCAGAATTTGGTCTCACTAAAATCAAAAGTGGTTTGATTTTTGTGAGCGAAGTTTCGTGTTGCTGATACTATGTTTGAGTGTCTGCGCTCTCATCTGTCAACATTGACTCGAGCAAGCCACTTTATCAGTGAATTTGGTCATGTGAGCACACAAAATAATCGGGAAAAAATGGAGAACATTCCAAACACTGATATTTGGAAAGAATTTTTCGAGGGTTTTCACAGTCTACCATCTATGTTGGAATGAATTGGTCTCAGCGTCTGCGGGTTTTAGTGGTACCATGTTTACTAGTACCATGTTTTAGCGTTTACAGGCCACTTAATATACGCTTACCAAACACCACCACAACGTAATGCCTATTCCAATCCGGAATTCAATTTCAAATGGTTAAAATCCCATCTCCATTAGCAAATTATCCGTCTGACTCCATACAAAGAATTGTATCCCTGTATCCTCATACAGACATCGTCATTACGGGGGATTTCAATATACACAATTCTGGGTGACTTCGACATTCTCGACATAAAACACCCGAAGGAGAAATGTTTTTTGGCCCTACAAGACCAACCCGACAGAAAAAAACCGAAAAAAGTTCAAACAAGAAACAAATGACTGCAACGCCTTTCCAAAGCTTGTGAAATTCCAATGCGACCAAAACTGGGGCAACAAATAATACAATATCCCAGAGGTAGCACAAAATTTTGGACGTTCGTTAATCACGTCAAACGCTCATATATGTATAATGACATTCCAGCTGTCAGCTTTTTGGACATGGCCAATCTGCTGGCTGCACGCTTTGCGGCCAGCTCAACAGTTCCAGATTGTGCTTTGTCTCCGCCTACACTAGAGTGCATCGAATCTTCAATGGGACTAATCCAGCGTAGCACTTGTGTAGTAGCAAGAGTTCTTAAAGATTTTAATACATATACACAAATCTGCTTGGTCAGATGGTATATCCACCCTTCTTCTGAAGAGGTGTTCTTCCACGCTTGCGAAACCACTGCGTAAGCTTTTTCATCAATCCTACTCTTTAGGACTCTTTCCGAGCAGAAGGAAAACAGCATTTGTCCAGCCCGTCCCTAAAAAGGGCGAGCTTTCCTCTCTCTCCTCCTACAGACCCATTACACATACGTTCCTCCTTTCCAAGGTCGTTGAAACGCTGACAATCCGTCAGCTCATGAAATATCTCGAAACACAGAAATTTCTTAATGACCGGCAGTACGGGTTCCGTAGCAACAGGTCCACTGGTGATCTGATGGCATGTCTCACCGAAAAGTGGAACCGTGGCTGGCGAAAGCAAGATAGCTGCACTTGATGTATTTGGCATCAGGCTCTTTTGTCGAAAATGCGTGCTTTTGGGATCGATGACTCTCTTCTTCAATGGATTAAAAAACCTTTCGGAACGTTCAATTCAAGTTGTCTTGGATGGTTTTAAGTCTGGTATTCACAAAGTAAATACTGGTGTACCCTAGGGCTCCATTCTGTCCCCGACACTATTTCTAGTTTTCATTAATGATCTCTTGTCTGTTACTTCTAACCCAATATATTCTTTCCTGATGGCGTATGATATTCTTTCGTAGGCTAACGTCTCTACTATTCGGTTGTAGAACGGGAACGGCAAGATTAATATACGCTCATTAAATTCATAAAACATACCTAATTGGGGAACTATCAACAGAGTGAAACTTAGTCTTTCCAAAACAGATTGCTGTCTGCTGTCGTTTAAATGAAATACCCAGCCATTTTCCATGGATGGTACTTGCTTGTTTCGTCGAAACCGAAAATCAATTCTCGGAATATATGTCAGTGACAACTTACGTTGGAATGATCACATATTCGATGTCGTCAAAAATTCTGGAAAATGTCTAGGTTTCCCCAAGCGCTCCAGAGATTTAAGAAATATTTCACCCCCTCTGATGATTATGCAATGCCTATGCAATGCATTCAAGACCGTGAGATAAAACTCATAAGTGATAGTAATATCACTCAGACAATGTACACCCTCGAACACTCACGTTATATTTCGTGCCTCTCTCTGTTCTGTCGCTTTTTCCACCACCAGTGCTCCATTGAAATCGCCAGTAGCTTTCCGTCACTTCATGCCTTCAACCGTAACACACGTCTCGCTATGAATGCTCATCAGTATACCCTCAAGCCCATTTTCGGACGTATTCTGAAATATTGTGATTCGTTGCTAAACTGTATAAATTGCTTACGGAGTGCCCTCTACTCTCTCTACTTATATTTCCTGTTCGTTATAACTTGCTAAGATTTAAGATCAATGTACATCGGGATCTTCCTTTTCTTTCTCCCTAATTTTAACATTTCAAGGGTACTCAAATCCTTTAAGTGCGCGCTAGTTATAAAAAAAAATTAAAATAAGCTAAATAAAGTTTCCCGGGGTAAACCCGGCCAAAAATAATACAACAGCCGTCTACGCTGAGTTAAAATTTCAATATTTTGGTGAAAACAACAGGTCATTGGTCCATAACTGACTGCCTATACTACCGCCAATAGTTTCATAACTTTTAAGACAGCACATATTTTTTCGATGATAATTCAACAGCATACATAACATAGATTGTGCATAATCACTCAAATGAGAGATTTGCAATCGCATATACCATATGTACTTTCTATATGAAGGCAGTACCATCTAAAGTATCTCGGTGTATGAATATGAGTTATGGAAACGCACAGATTCACAGATGCTGCATAGTTGAAAAAAAGATTTGAAAGTCAAAATGTAAATACATATTTCAATATACTAATTTTACATTGGTTTTTTTTTTTGGTTGGTTTGCATTGTGCTTCTACGTATTATGTTGATTTGGCATTTACCTTAAATAATAAGTTAAATATGTTAAATCAGTGTTCTGACATTCCTTCCTTTCGATGGACTTGCCCCTCTTTTATAATCTTAGTACTCTAATTGAAAATTCTTTCAAAATTTGTTTTGTACTTGCTGATGTAGTTTCATTGACACAATTAATTATTTTATTGTCTATCGTATAACATTATATCTCTTTTCTCACTGAAATTACATACAATACTATGTTTGCATGTAATTTAGATCTTAAGGGATACATCACGTTGGCACTAGAAATGCTGTGTTCCAACGACAATTATTATTAGTGCACTTTCATTAAAATTCTGGAAAAACAAATATCTTAGATGTTAAAATAGGGTAAGAACTGATTCAGCACTTTCTTGTGCACTGAACTGAGGGACAGGAGCTACACTAATGAAATGTTCACTTTGCTTAAAGTGTGGTGTGCAAACAAATAGTGAACAAATTAGAGAAGTAAATTCAGCAATAGGAAAACTCCAAAACAACAACTGAGAAAGTGTTGTAGTCTACACCCTCACGTGGTTTGCGGCATCCCTCTATCTGTATTTGGAACACAGATAGATGTTAAGCCTTTCAGCCTCCGACGACAGCTTGCGTAAAGATAGATTTCAGATATTACTGCCGGGTACAATTCAGTGTTTTTTTCGAAAAAAAATTGCTATGAGGTAGTCTGCTTGTGACGTACCAAATGTGAACTCCATAATAACAATTATATGGATTAAGTCATCCAAATTAAAAGCTATATACACATTCATATAAGTGCATGGTAACACGGTGACTCTGAGTCATCTCCACTTACTGCGATCTTGCGCTCACATCTGCAGCCCACACTAAATTGGTGTGGCATCTCTTTTCATTTAAGCGATTCATCAAATACACAATCTGCATTGCTTTCCCTTCTAGATTGATTCCAAAATTTTCAAGCCGAAGCACTGATTCAATTCACTCCATAAGCTCTAGCTATCTGAACCAGGGGATTGTTAGTAAGACGGAGTGGCGGTCAAGACGGCTGTAGCGTGTTCAATATTGCAGTGCAAAATGCAATATTGATTTGCCACAGTAGTTCTTGAAAAGAGCGTTTATTTATTTTTTATTTTATTTTATTTTCATAGGTACAGATACAAATCAACTTGTACTCCGGATTACAACGCCGGGGAACAGTTCCCATATGGCTGTTATAGTACATACGATTACATTTTACATACATCTTTACATACAATTAAACATCTTTAAATTAGTTTGATTTTATGTTCATCTAAGGGTTTAAGCAACATGCAATTTTCGGGTGGGATAGATGGATCTGGTAGTTCTTGTATTGTTGGGATGTTGCATGAGAAGTACTGTTTTCTTGTTTGGCATTCTTGAAGGACGTGGAATATTGTGCGCACTACGTTACAATGGTTGCATAATGGTGCATAAGTATGATTTGTATAAGTATGATTTGTTAAATAAGGTGTGCCCCAGTCCCATCCTGCAGAGTTTTATTGATTGCCAGCGGTTAAATGAGCTATTATAGATGGTAGATTCCAATGAAGTTTTGTATTTTCTTAGAAAGGAACTGGATTGCTGCCACCGGTGTTTTGATTCTTCGTGCATTTCCCTTGCTACTTACTTCCATACAGTTTTTGTAAGAGGAGGTGTACTGTATACCAATGGCATTTGTATAGCATTTCTGGCTCCTGTGTCAGCTTTTTCATTGCCAGCTATTCAAAAGTGTCCAGGTGTCCATTTTAAATGAATTCGAGGGGAGTTCCTGGCATTGATGGCCCGTAGACTTTTAATGACAGGTGTCTTGCTACTATTTCCCTTAATAGTACGTATTGCACTCGGGGAATCGCTGCAAATGTCTGTTCTTTCGGTTCCTGCGTCGGCGAGTTTGAATTCTTCAACCAGAGCCATTAGTTCTCCAACGAAGGAGTTTTGGTTGGGTGTAGCGAGTTGTTGGGTGATAATTTTGTCACATTTATCGTCCAATCTATGGACGTAGAAAGCTGTGTAGCCTTCGTGGCAGGAGGCATCCGTGTGCAAGACGCATTTGAATTTACCGGTACATAAAACTTCGTCGAATTTTTTCCTGTAGACTTCCATTGGAGTGCACTGTTTTTATGTTAGGTCTAAAGAGATGTTTATCAGGTATGCTGGAAATAACCAGGGTGGTGTTTCGATTTCATAATTAATAGCTTCTGGGATTGGTGCATTTAAAGCCTTTATGGTGCACATGGAGTTATATAAAGCCCTTTACATTTTGATTTTTCGATGGTAGACCACCCAATTCTACAAATTTCATGTAAAGTACGTCTACTTTTGGTATTGGTTTTTACCACAATTTTCGCTCAAGGAATTTCCTTCATATCTACAAAGCGGATCGTGTTTGTTTCGGCTCATAGGACATCTATGGGTGTAGACGGTAATGCATTGATCGCTATGCGCAAAATTGCATTTATTTTTGTTTGTATATCGTGATGAAAAGCGATCACGATTTGTCCAGTGCAAATAAATAGTAACGCTATGCTGCGTTGCTTCTCTTATGAGTGCTTGTGCTATATTGATCGCAATATTTCTGTGTGGTCCTTTTAGATTTTTACAGATGATTTTCATCAAGTTCTGAGTTTTCAACAGTTTCTCTGCAGCAACTTTTGAGTGGGCTTGCCATTTCCACGACTTTGTACACGTAAGGCCAAGTATTTTCATTTTTTCCAGAAGAGGTAGTGTTACATTCCCAAATTGCATTGTTGCCCTTTAGCAGTAGTGTTTCCGACGAAGAGAGCGTTTTCTAACGACAATATCGTGCTCATCTTACCGATCTCACCCATCACGCGTACCTGGGCACTTGTAGTTCCGGCCAAGCTCAACCTGCATGGATCCGGATATGCGAAATGGTATGAGAATTTATAGCAATTACTTCTAATACAAGAGCGGATTAATCATACACGTTAGTCATGATCACGTATTAATGTACTCGTATGTAAGCTGGTAGAACCGAGCAAATGAAACAAACCTGACTTCTTGTTGAAACTTAGCTCATAATCATTTTATTAAAGCAAACAAAAAACAGAACAGAAGCTCATAGCAAAAATTTACTTAAAGGTTAGAATATTAAAGAAAATGTGCTATCATGATAAAGTCACTCTCTTACCTCAGAAATCCGCCGGTCATAACGTCAGGATCAGCTGATTGATTTACACCTTTTTTTTGGGACTTTTTGTTATCTTTTTTCAATATTATTATTATTTGTTATACTAACTTAGATCAATTAAATATGTTATGTTTTGATCATTTTGTTAATTCTTTTAGGTTTTTTTTTGTTTCTTTTTTCTTCGTATGAAATTTTGCACTTTGGTTTTTTTTTTTTTTTTTACAGGGGCAGAAAAAGAAACTCAGGCTCAGCTAGTTGGGGGTTTAGCTGCCATGGATGCTCGGGACGTTGCACAACAGAGATCTTTGAAGAGAGTCTTCCTGTTATAGCGACTAGTGCACCTAAGTACTCCGGTTGGCAGGTGTTTTTTTTTATGATTTTTTGTTCGTGTACCTTGTTAAAGGCGCTTGTTCGTACAATGATCTTGGCGGATGGTTTGCCCAAGAATGTTGCTGCTCTCGTCTCATCGTAAAATCAGCCTGTTATATTTTTTTCTTCGGATACGAGCTTATTCCAAGCACAAGGGCAAAAGAAAACTACCTCGGGTTTTTTCCTCAACCTTAGAAATAACAGCGTAGAAAAGTGAACCAGGAAAAAACTTTACGTACCTTAGAAGTGCGTCAGGATAAGAATCTTGAAAATACGTCTTACCGCTTCGAGAGATCAGATCGAAAGGAGGAAGTTTTTTTGGCGGAAATGCAGCCAGCGAGTGTAAACGCAATAATTTGAGTAGCGACCATTAACTGAAATTTCTGTTTAGGTACTCGTTACATATTTAAATATGTGCGTTCAGTGCTGAGCAATGGAAATTTTGTGATACTAAGCAGGGAGTTTTCTGATTTTTATACGAATGCTACAAGCGGTAGTAGGCTTTCGAGGTGACATAAATGAGCAATAGCTGTTGTTTTAGCACGTGGCATTGCATCCGCATTAGGGAAACTAGGTTTTTCTTTTATTAAAAATAAAAAAAAAAAACTAATTTTGGTCGATTTGCTTCTGATTTTTCAAGTTCAATTCGATCGTGTGTTGCGATAATTATCACTTTAACTGCCAAGCTGTTTTAACATTTCGGGTCGCCCCAGGCCAAAGATTTTTTTTTCAATTTTGTGTATAGTAGTTCCCAAGCAATTCCCAGTTGTTTATCGCCATTTTTGTATAATTATAACGGTTTTTCTACGTCGCACGTTTTCGTGCGACATGGCGCCAGAGAAATTTTTTTTTTCTGAGCCATGTCACACGAAAACGTACGACAGTCGTTTCCTCGTGTTAGAAGTATTACCTCGTGTCATTTTGTTTGCTTTTTAGTAAGTACAATTAGAAATGATTTTATTTTAATTATTTTTTTTATCAAGTAAAAAAGCATATAAAAAATGGAAAGGCGAAACATAACTGACAGCGAGATTGCCAGTTAGTTGGAAATGGAAAAAAGCGATGTCGATTTCTCAAGCGGTAATGTTGATTTTGCTTCCAAATGATCACCCAAACTCCAATACTGACTTAGATGATGATTTGAATGCAGTTGATGAGGAAGATTTAGAAAGTGATGACGAAGAAATGCAAGGAGAAGCAGAGGAATACCAGTTACGATTGATCCAAATGACCGTACGCTGGACGGAGTTTTCTTCTCGGCAAAAATCCTTTCCTTTCACTGGAAGATCTGGTTTCCTAAGCGATATCTCTTCAACTATTAGCTACATGGAAGCTTTTGGCATTTTGTGGATGAGGAACTTATTTAACTTTTAGTTCATGAGACAAATTCTTATGTAGAGCAGCTACTAAATAGTGTTCACATAACTCGTGGATCAAGAAAAAAGAAGTGGGTTCCGAAAAAAATTCCTCGGTATTATGCTATGGATGGACCTTATAAAGCCAGGACTATTGGAAGACTATTGGTCGAAGAAGCCTATCTACAAGACGATGTCATGCAATCGCTTTCAATTGCTTTTGAACTTTCTTCATTTTGTGGATAATACCACCATAGCAGCAAGCGACAGAATTGGGAGAGTTAGGCCTCTTTTGGATATGCTGCAAGCGAAATTTCAGCGAGTTTTAATTCCTGGAGAAAATATTGTAATACACGGAACAGTCATTCCTTGGAGAGGAAGGCTCCTTTTCCGACAATATATTCCCAACAAATCTCATCCATATGGTGTGAAGCTTTACTCCACCGAAGGCTTCACTTGGGCTACTAAGATTTACTCCGGGAAAAGTGCAACAGGTGTTCGAGAAGTTGATTTGGCAAAAATGTGTGTGAAGAACTCAGTTCTCAGCTAAAAGAACAAGGGCGAACTCTATAGTTGACAAGAAGGGCGCACTCTATATGTTGACAATTTTTATACTAGCTACAAACTGGTACTTAAAAAATAATTTTTTCCAAAGGAGGTGATGGATGCTAAACTGAAGTGGAGCGACACAATAGATGTAAGGATGCTTTCCACAAAACATGCTCCTATTATGGCCACCGCGTCCGACCAACCAATTCCTGACACAAAGGCCCCATCCGCCAGTGGAAACAGGAAACCGTGTCGAAGACAAAGAAATCCAGAAAACCCTATTGCAATTAGAGAACACAACAAGGGCAAGTCAGATATGGATCTCTCGGATCAATTGGTTCCTGTGATACGACGCTGAGAAGAAGCCTAAAGTGGTATAGGAAAGTTGGCATTGAATTTTTGTTGGGTATGGAAATGGTGAATGCATGTTTAGATTATAAAAAAGCCACAACAACTACGATCCAAATTCGAAAGTTTAGAAAAAATGTTGCTGATGGTTTACTGGACCTTTTTTTCCCTAAATAGCTACATCCAGGAGGCACAACATAGAAAAAAGAAAGGATGATGATGGAAAAAGCATAAGACGGTCATGCGTTTTGTCTTATGCCCAAGCTAAGAAATCGACGGATAGGACCACTGCAAGGAAAAAACGTACAAAAGACAACAACATTCTCTCCAGAGTTCTTTTTTTTTTATAATCAGCGCGCGCTCTTTTTAGTACCCTAAAAATGTTCGTACACAGGCGCGGGCGAAGGAAATTTAGGGAGAAAGAAAAGACAGGTACCGATGTACATTGCTTTTAAATGTTCGCAAATTATAACGACCAGGAAACATAGATATCGGCAGGGCATTCCATAAGCGAGTTGTACGGCTAAGGAAAGAATCACGATAGTACGTCCGAAAATGGGATTGATGAGCATTCATAGCGAGACTGGTATTACGGTTGAAAGTTTGAATGGGCGGAATGCTACTGGCGATTTCAATGGAGCACTGGTGGTGGAAATTGCGAAAACACAAAGTGAGACAGGAGGCATTACGTCGGTGTTCGAGGGTGTGAATTGATTGACTGATATTAGTATCACCAATGAGTTTCATCGCATGGTTTTGAAGCCTATCTAGCAGGTGCAGAGATGTTTTAGGAGCACCTGACCAGATGTGGGCATTGTACTCCAATTTGGGCGGATGAATGCCTTATATATTGTGGCCAGATCAGCGGTGGTAAAATATTTCTTACATCGCTTGAGGAAACCTAGACATTTCGCAACATTTTTGACGATATCGAATGTGTGGTCTTTTCAAAGTAAGTTGTCACAGACACATATACCGAGAATGGAAAGTTTATCGGTTTCGACGATGCAAGTGCCTTTCATGGATAATGGCTGGGTATTTGAATTTCACTTTAATGACAGCAGACAGCATTGAGTTTTGGAAGCATTGAATTCCACTCAATTGATAGTTCCCAAATTGGTTATGCTGTTAATATCGGAATTTAATGAGCTTAACATACACTGTCGTTCCCGTTCTACAGCCGATGAGCAGGGGCGCAGGGGCGTGAGTCCGGGAACGAATATGAAAAGCAGAGAGTACTGTCACCAGCAAAGGAATATATTGGATTAGAAGTAGCAGACAAAAGATCATTAATGAAAATTAAAAAAAAGGGTCGGAGACAGAACGGAGCCCTGGGGCACACCATCATTTATTTTGTGAATATCAGACTTGGAACCATCAAAGACAACTTGAATTGAACGCTCCGAAAGGTAATTTCTAATCCATTGAAGAAGAGAGTCATTGATCCCAAAAGCAAGCATTTTCGACAAAAGAGCCTGATGCCAAACTCTGTCAAATGCCTTAGAAATATCAAGTGCAACTAACTTGCTTTCGCCAGATTGATGTACGCTTTGGTTCCACTTTTCGGTGAGGCATGCCATCAAATCACTAGTAGACCTCCTGCTACGAAAACCACATTGCAGATCATTGAGAAATTTTCGTGTTTCGAAATATTTCATGAGTTGATGGTTTATCAGTTTTTTCATTACCTTGGAGAGAAGGGACGTAAGTGCAATGGGTCTGTAGGAGAGAGAAGAAGATTCGACTTTTTAGGGACGGGCTGGAGGACAAATGCTGTTTTCCGTCTGCTCGGAAAGAGTCCTAAAGAGTAGGATTGATGAAAAAGCTTACTCAGTGGTTTTGCCAGCGTGGAAGAACACCTCTTCAGAAGAAGGGGAGATATACCATCTGGACCAGCGGATTTATGCATGTTGAGATTTTTAAGTACTCTTGCTACTACACTAGTGCGAAAGTGGATTCGTCCCACTGTAGATTCGACGCGCTCCGGTGTAGGCGGGAATAAAGCACAATCTGGGAGTGTTGAGCTAGCCGCAAAGTGTGCAGCAAGCACATTGGCCTTGTCCAAAGAGCTGACAGCTGAAATGTCATTGTAAATAAGCGTTGGGATGGAGGATGAGGCAGAATTTCTATGACCAACAATCTTTACTGCCTTTGCGACATTACAGTATTTTTGCCTCAGTTTTTGGTCGTATTGGAATTTTACACGCTTGAGAAAGACTTTGCAGTCATTTCTGGCTCGTTTAAACTTTTTCGGTTTTCCTCTGTCGGGTTGGTCTTGTGGGACCGAAAAAACTTTTCTCTAACCCTGACTGCCTCTTTACAGCTCGAGTCGTACCATGCCTTGTCTTTTGGTTTGATACTCTTTATCAGATGAGGGATAAAGCATCTCATTCCAAAGAGAATAGTTTCTGTGATCATGTCAGCAGCGGCATCCACGTCGTTATCGAGGAAACATAACGATCATTTAAAATTCCTAAAGAAGTTGTTAACTCCGCTCCAATTAGCTTTTTCGTATTGCCATACGGTTCTTTTAGGAATATTTTCTCTAAAATTGTGGTGGGTGTACGAGAATTTAGCTGATATGACTTAATGGTCCGGCGAGGCTAGAGGGGAGAGCACATCAACGCAGTACTTGTCAGGGTGAGAAGTTAAAAACAAGTCCAGGGTGTTGGCGGTATGACTATCAACGTCTGGAATTCGTGTGGGCTCATTTACAAGCTGGATTAAATTATTTTCCGCAGCGAAGATTTCAACACACCGTCCATCGTGTGTTATCTGTCCAGAATGTCGAAGCCAACCAGAATTGAAATCGCCCGTAATCACGATTTCAGTATGAGGATACAGGGATACAATTTTTTGAATGGAGTCATACAGCGCATCAAACTTGTGAAAGGTCGAGTTGGTGTCCAGTTTGGGGCTTCTGTAAATAAAGCAGTAGTGGACAATTTTCTTACGGAGATGGAATTTTAACCACATGAAACTGAATTCCAGATTGGAACATGGACTACATTGTGGTGGAATTTGGTAAGCTACATCACTACGCACATAAATGGCGAGACCGCGATGAAGTAAGAATAGAAGAAAATACAGCAACGGCAGTGACCGAGTGCAAGCAACAGTACTACGACCAGGAGCGGAAGAGGTGGGATACCCGCACTGTGTAATATTTTTGTTTTTTTAACTGCACTGCACTATATTTTCGTTTTTTTTTGTTGGTTTTTTTGCACACGAGCGCGGTAGTTTGGTTTTTGTTTTTTTTTGTCCAAATAAACCGCAGTTATGCATTACTTGCTTTCCTAAGTATTCGCATTCTATAAGGTAATTTGGTATACTTTTCTCTACAAATTCGAGAACTAGAACTTCTATTTTTCAGTTAATATACTTGGAATTCTTTGGATTCTTCTCTTTCTTAGTAGCTGAAAGCCATTAATTTTTTAATTAAAAAATGTGTTTTCTAAATTTTTATTTTACGTTGCTCTAAAAAATAATAATTTTGTACTTTGGATTTACTTTTTTTTTGAATAAAATAAAATAAAAATTATATTGTATATGAAATAAATTTTTTGATTTGAGAATAAAAAAACAAACATGAAATTCTACCCTCTGTATTACCCACAAAAATTATCTTAGGGCCATGTAAGTAAGACCAAAATGTTCAATAAAGGCAACACAATCCGAAACCCATACGAGATCCCATATACGTCGCATAAAAGTGTATAACATGGCCTAAGCTGAAGTACTAGGTGTCGCACGTAAATGTGCGACGTGGCTCTAGGGGATATATTAGGTGTCGCACGAAAACGTGTAACATGGCAGTCAAAGTGATAACAGATTTAACAGTTCAGATTTAACTCGAAGTTATTCATGTTTGTCGGTGACCACAAAGCTAGATTAGTCACACAGCTAAGAACTTGTTTGTATCTGTAATGTGTATTACTTTCATTTATTTTGTTTTTATTCTGCTGGTCGTGAGGGGGTTCAAGATGGGGTTTGGATACTCCGTCTTATGCGCCGAAAATATTCTGACAAAAGGCAGGTCCCTATTTTATTTAAGGATGATGCAAAATTATAAAAGAACATCAAATGGAGGAGATTTATCTGCACATAAAAATTGCGGTGGAATGGGCTATGCGCTAGCAGCGAAAACGTTTTCTATTCCCCAAAGGACTTAGAAGGAAAGTAAAGATTGTGCGGGATAACTGGGGAGATACCACTGCCTCGATATTTGCAAATACATCGATGGTTTCGTTGGGCCCGAAGATTCAAATATATTGTAATAAAGAAGAGCGGGATTTCTGCCATTAAACATTGGATATGGAGAGTCGACTTTATGGTCTTGGAACAAAAGGCTTGAAGACTTTAGTTTATATTTTAGATGCAACAAATAATAAGCAGTATAATTTCAACACTGAAAAAAAAGAAGCAGGCTAAGAATGAGTTCAAGGATTTCTCAATAGACATCCAGAATTATCGTTAAAAAAAAACCAGAAAGCATCCCAGCTGTGCGTGCTTTGGGGTTCAACAAAGAAGTTGTTGATCAATTTTTAAATGGGATACGTGTTTGACGAGCATCAACTGACATCGCATTTATAACTGCGACGAAATAGGCCGCACCATTGTGCTGAAAACATGATCAAAAACAATTAAAAAAAAAAAGGAATCATCACTTGTGCAGAAAGAGCTACTACAGCCACCGTGGAAATATTTTTTAGTCCTAGTGGCATATGTATGACCAACAACTAGTGTTAAATGCTACACCTGGAGCTTGAGGAGCATGCAGTGATTCCGGCTAGATAACGGCAGAATGATTCCTTGGATGCTTAAACAAATTCGTGGAATTCAGTGGGCTATAGTTGCTTTACCTTCAACTGACCTGCACTCACACAAAAAATATCGATCTGATCCCACGGAGTTAATATTTTATACTCCCCTCCACACACCGCTCACCCGTTTCAGGTTGCTGAAGTTGCTTATATGAAACCTTTAAGCACATATTACTATCATCAAATCACAGCGGAGCTAGGTAGCATTCCAAGAATTGTAGCTACAATCAGCGCGAACACTTCTCAAAAAATTTCTGGAGTCTACTTCAGGCTCAAAAAGTGAAACAGATTGAATTTTATTCAACAGGTCTTAAGACAGCTACTACATATTTTTTTAACGCTTATTAGATTCAACGCAGTAGTTTTTATGATTTTAATTTGAAATATAATAAATTTATTAATTATCTTGAATATAACTAGGCAAACTACGAAACGAAACAATAAAAATAACAACGACTGAAAGAAAGACCATTAACTTGAGACAAAAACGTGTTCCAGAAAAACGTGCGTTAAATTACTTGTTTTACTTTACTCACACACATGTTTGCAGCCATATCATTTTCCGGTTTCAATTATCGATCCGCATTGTTTTCATTTCCTCAGTAAAAAAAAAAAATATTTCAATAATTCACGTAAGTTCTTTTATTTGCTTTAAAACTCTGTTTTTATTAAATTCATTCACAATTGCAAAAAATAAAAAAAATTATTTGGGTTCCCATTCTTTTCTCAACTTCTTTCGAATGTCCTTCATAAGGTTGGTGACAGTTACATCCGTGATCTTTTTGGACGCTATTTTCCATTTAGCACTAAAATCTTTTACATCCTTTGCACACTGCTCACTTTTCCTCAATTTAGCTTTGACCAAAGCCCAATACATTGGGTGGATTCATGTCTTTTGGCACAAAGTCGACATTTTTAGCAACAAGAAAGCTCAACGTCGCATAAGCATAGTGAGCTGAAGCTAAATTTGGCCAAAATAATGTTGAACACTCGTGTTTGTTTAACAAAGGAATAAACCGTTTTTTTAGGCACTCGTTAATGTACACTTCTCCGTTAATTGTTCGCGTTGTAATAAACGATGAGCTTGTGTGCCCACATTGGCATATGGCCTGCCAACCGAGATACGAGTATTTTGACCCGAATTTGTCCATCCCAATCGATGTTGTTGATTGCGGAAGAATCTTAGCTTCAAACGAGTTGTAAAACTGCGCACCTGGATGAGTAGTAAAGTCGGCTTTGACATAAGTTTCGTCATCCAAAACCAAGCACGCTTTCTTGTTGCCGATCAACTCGTATAGCTTTCGGGCTCGTGTTTGTATTACTTTTTTTAGCTTTTCAGTAACTTTTGGTATTTTTTGTTTTTTTTCGTGTTTTTAGACCGTTACGTTTTTTAGATCTTTGTACCATTGTTTGGTTGGTATTACATTTCCGAGCAACATCTCTGGATGACATAGTCCGGTTTTTTACGATGGTACCCACCATTTTCCTGTCCAAATTTGTATCATGTGCTCCACTTTTCTGTTTTCGCTTAACTGTCAACGTCTCTAAATATCATTTAATAACAGAATTCACTGCACTGCGTGCTATGTTTAAATTTTTTGCGATGAAATGGTTTGGACGCGAAGTATTTTCGAGCCATTTGTCGATGATCTTTTTACGGCGTTCCTCTTGACCCATATTTTATAAATATTTTAAACCGCACCGAACTAAAATCAATAAAACTGAAACTAGAGAATATACAGGCTAATTTGGGTACAAAATGGAATTGCAATTTGTATGCATTGGAAGTATAGCCCGTATTAAAATTTACAGATTTTATTCGTTTCAGTCCTTACTTTGATGGTATAACATCATTACAAAATGAGTGCGGCTTTTAAAAAGCGTTTCGAAAGAAATTGAAAAGGAACTAAAATGTTCATCGACACAATACGACGCCGTTTGGCAAAATAAGGTAACAAAAACTGGAGCACCTAACCTACACCGCTACTGACCCAAAAACCTATTGAAAATAGGCTAAGTTGGGCAACTCAAAATTTAGACGGGGATTAGAGCAACATTATATTTACAGATGAGTAAGTTTTTTTTTTGTTTATAATTATTGGAAGAAATCCTTGGCAAAAAAAAGATGAAAAGTTTCTGCACCGTAAAACATCCAGAAAAAGTTCATGTTTATGGATGCTTCTCGGCCAAAAGATTCGGAAAGTTATTAGTATTCACACAAAATTTCGATGCACAATTCGTGGTAAAATATTATACTAGAAAGTTTTGCTAAAATCTACCGAATCTCTGTATGGACTAAGCAATTCCGACTGCATTTTCCAAGAGGATAACGATTCAAAACATCGGAGAGGAAAATGGTATAGAGATGTTAGACATATGTATCGAGTCCAACAGAAAATGCGTAGTCTTAAATGAAGCATTATCACATTAACACCTTTCGGATCATTATTGATCAGTGCATTTACTTCCGAATTCCGCTTTCACAAGGTCTTAAGTTCACAGCGAAGTTCAGCAAGCATCCCTTCCACTGCGAAAACCTTATTCTCATCAGCGATGTATTCCGGGCAGTATTGATGGGAGTAAGCACGGAACGGAGATGGACATGATATCTTACCTCAAACATCTTGATCAATCTGATAATGTTTGGTTGCTTTTACACAGAAAAATAGGCCTACGTGATATACATGACATCAATCAATGACCAAGCAATCATAAATAATAATGGTGACTGGACTCTTACTAATATGATTGCGCAATTGATTTCGATATACCATACACTTTACTAAAAAAAAATTATTTAATAAAATTCTGGCATTTTTCATAGGTTTTTTCGAAGCACGTTTTTGTTGAACACACTCAATTATTGAAATTTCTAATTAATTGTTCACATATTAAGTAAGTTCTGTAAGTAGATTGCTCCAGCAGTACTTGCTGGTCGATTTTGACATATCCAAAACATCATGTACCAAGCTTTGACATATAGTAAACAAACCGTTTTGAGACACTAGTGATTTTGTTTTGGCGTTATATACTTTTGGTTGTGTAAAAATATCTGATTTTGGGCCAAATAATCGTCATTTGCAAGAAGTGCTGATTTTCTTCTTTCATTCGAAAAAAGCGGCGTCTGACGCCCATCGATAGCTCCATAAAATTTAGGTAGATGCTGCTCTAAGTGAAACGATGTGCCGCGATTGGTTCCGTCACTTCAAAGATGTTGATTCCGATGTTGGCGACCGTCCGCGTGAAAGAGGCCAAATTTCTTCGAAGACGCTGAACTGGAGGCATTGCTCGATGAGGATCCGTACCAAATGCAAGAAGATCTTTTTTCAGCATTAGCAGTTACCCGCTAAGCCATTTTCAACCGATTGCATGCGAAAAACCGCCAAAATACGAGCAGAGGCATGAAAAAGTGATTCTACTGCACAACAATGCTCGGCCTCGCGTTGCCAAACCCGTTAAGACCTACCTGGAAACGCTCAAATGGGAAGTTCTATCCCACCCGCAATATTTTCCAGATATTCCGCCGTCAAATTATTACTTGTTCCGTTCGATGGTACGTGGTCTGGCTGATCAGCATTTCCCCTCATGTGAACACATCAAAAAATGGCTTGATTCGTAGATAGTCTCAAAAGATGAAACATTTTTACCGTAACGGTATTCGATATATGTCAGAAAGATGAAAATACTTTGAATGAATCATTTGTTACCATTTTTTCGGCATCGCTGGTAAGTTGCAGACGTTTTTGGAAAGGCATTCATACAAGCATGTTTGATTGCAAAGGCTGTAAATGGTTTCAAGAGATATGGTATTTGGCCATACGATTCATCAGTGACTTTGCTCCTTCACTGACTATAAAAATAGAGAGTAAAAATTCCGGAAACTGAGAGCTTAGCGCTAAATACAACCACTAGAGTAGCAAGCACCACAATTGCAACTGTAACAACATCTACATAACCAGTCAATAACTGGTCTTCCTGTAAATCCTACTACCGAAACATCGCTTATAATATTTCCAGTAGAAATTATTGGTGATACCTACGAAGCCTATTTCGTCCGTCTTGTCAACTCCTGTACTTCACACGTGAATAGAAAACAAAAAACTAGAAGACCAGACGAGGAAAAACTGCCATACTTAGTTTGTCGCCATATAAAAATGAGTTGGGAATTTGGAAAAAAGAAACTTGCGGGAGAAGCTAAAACTAAAAGAAAAGAACATAGAGATTTAACATGGAATATATGGTATGTATATAACTACAGGAAAGAAATAAAAAACTTCCAGCTCAAATCGACGGCTAAAACCAGCGATAGCAATACTGAAAATCTTCCTTGCTTGTGCTCAAACGGTAGATATTTACATTTTAAAGAGCCGGTCTAGAGGATGAAGATGAGCTTTGTTCAGAATAATTGACTGAATCTAATTGATACCCCGTCTTTTCCCGACTTATTGTACTTTTTGTGTTTTGAGAGCTTTATTAAGTGACGTACGTGCTCAAAACAACTGTAATTACAAGTACTGATCACCAAAAATTGAAAATTAAAAAGATTACAAAAGTAAAACTGTTTCATTTTTATTTCATTCAAATGTTAAGTACGCCGTCTTACACTCCTAAAACCCTAATACATAAGATCTTTCCGAAAAATAATTATATGAGTATTCCAGGATTTTTACTCACTTCATTCAGCAACTCCTGAACAATGTTAATACTGTACGTGTTTTGGTTAAACATCAAATGGAATCAATTTTACAGCTAATGATTTCGAAACTTTTATAACATTTAAAAATGCTATTATTCATAAAAAAATCGCAAAAACAACAATCAACATTTCCAATTACTCGTAAACAGTAATTTTTTCTTAAAGCAACTTTTTTATTCCTTGTTTTCCACAAGCCAAAAATCGGCGACCATGATCGTATGTTACTGATACCTTTTCGGCAGCCGCCAATACACAATAGTTTGTAATACATGTCTTATTTTATTATAATAAATTATAAAATATTAAAACATCACTTTAAATTTATTGTTAAGTTTTTGGGAAAAACCTCGAATATCTGCGATAAGGATCAGAAAGGAACTGCCGAATAATTTGAACATATATACTGTTGGTTTACCTATGGACATGAATAATCTCCACGACCACCTGGGAGGAATCTTCTTCTAGATGGCATGAGTACAAGACTACAATTTTATGCAGACGGCATTGTTATGTAAATGATGATAGTAAATCTTAACAAACCCGAAATAATGGTTTTCTAAAACAGTGGTAAGCCTTCAGTAAATCAAAATGGAGATGTAACGCGGAAGTGGTGAACATTAATTTCAGAAACGGGTATTTGATAATATTACAGAAGCCAGAAATGTCATTTGGAAAACATGTGGAACCAGTGGAAACTGGAAATGTGCAAGTCAATGCAACGCAGGATCCTCTTGGTTTGATGAGGCAATCAAATTTCAACACTATTCTATAAAGCGTACCTTAGAACTACTGAATTGCACAGCAAAAATTTAACATTCTTTTACCTAAAATCTGCAATGTGCTATATTTATTTCGAGAGATTAACCTACAAGGTAATAAAAATAATAATATCTCGCAATCTATAATACTATATATTGGTATAAAGAGTTCAGCTGAACCACGAGAGGAATAACAAATGCATATACAATAACTGCAAACAAACAGCTACAATACGAAGAAACCCAAAACCAAGAAAATATGCATACTGCTCCGCATGGTAAAAAAAAAACTAAAAACATTTGTGTTATATTAATTAAATTAAATATTTCTTTAATTTATTAAAAAAAATATTTTTATTTCCTATCCCTTACACGGCTACTTAAGAACTGCCCTAAGATATTTCTATAAACTTAAAGGTAACCTAGCGTTTCTGTATCCATACGAGTAATCAGCAAAATGATGTTTGTTGCTTCAGGTATAATCTATAGCTGCAGGTGGTAGGTGTTATGAGACTGATGTTATCTTGTTGTTTCAGCCCGTTTAGAGTTATTTCAGTGATACAGGATTGTGAAAAACATATGCAAATTTTTTTCACAAACAATAATTTTTTAATTGCTCTAAATTGAGAGTTGGAATGAAACCTGTTGTCAAAAATGTTATCGATAATTTAATATTTAAAGATAGCAAATAAACTCCCAACATGCACGGTTCTTTCCGCTTCGAACACGAATTTGACTAAGCTCCCCTTCTAGTAGTGTGCGCCACCAAAGATGAGGTCGCCTTCTGCTGAGTCTCCCTTCCGTGTGGAGTCGAAAACTTTCCAGGCCGTGACGTGGGTATCCATGCGCTCAATGTGATTTAGCCATCTAAGCATCGTTGTACATGCCCTACAGTTTGCTGTTCAAAATCTCCTCCATTCCCGATTGATGCAAACGAGACTGGAAATTACTCGAAGAACTTTTCTCTCGAAGCGAGCGAGTGTCCAAACTTCTGCGCCTGTCAGTGCTCAAGCTCCTGCGGACTGAGAGGATCAGTGTCTTGTATAATATCTTTTTATTTACTACATAGAGGACTTCACTATTTAGTTGGCTACTTTGTCCATACATATCGTGATGTTTAGTGCCCGTCGATGTTGGATGCCTCTCTTTGTTAACAGAATATACTTTTGTAAATATGAAGATGAACGAGATTTAAATAATTTAACTTGGCAACTCCTTCTTCAATTTGAATTTATAGCATTTTAGTATTATGTATTGACATACGAATGTATGTCAATTCTGAATAAAATATCTAGTTCTGATTATCAGTTTAAAAGAGTCGGTCGCTTATTTTATTTGCTAAAATTATTAAAATGTCTGATTTCATAGTACAAATTTAAAAGCCAATATTATTTTTCTGTAAATTTTTATTCAATCAAAATAGGATCCGTTGGCATCTATGATATTTTTCCAACGTGATACAAGATCAGATATTCCTTTTTCGTAGAAGTGCTGACTTTTTAAGGCAATGAAATCTTCAAAGGCTTCTATGACCTCAGAATGACCTATGAGAAATATCAGAGGAGTACGATGGATGTTGAAAAATTTTAAATCCCAACTGCAGCAGTTTTTGTACCTTTACTTGTGAGGAATTTGGCATGCAATATGCCGATTTCCTCACAGTAATTGATAGCGTTCATCGATTCTCCTGGTTGAAGAAATGAAATCAGTTCGGTGTCTTAATGTAAGCGATGCGCAGATTTCCAGGCGTCGTAGTTTTTGGAATCCGTTCAGTTCATGGGGTACCCACTTATCGAGTTTTTTTACCTTTCCTATGAATGAAAGGTGTAGACCCTTTGTCATTGGGGATACTCCCATGCTTTGTGCAATCTCCTGTACCGATTTCATTGGGTCCAGTGGGTCCACCGTTGCTCTTAAAACATCGTCGTCAACTAACGTTTCCGGCTTCCCACGTGGTTTATTTTCGAGGCTAAAATTTACCGAACGGAACTTTCCAAACCAACGTCGTATAGTACGTTCGTTTACTGCTACATCCTCAAATGCGTCATTAATGTTTTTCATTGTCAATGACGAATTATGTCTCATTTTAAATTCGTAAAGGAAGATTGTTCGAATTCGAACTGCCCACAGCATGATAAATAATTCTTAGAAAAAAATAACGATACTTGTAATGAACCCTAAAATTCTCACACGTTAAGCACACATATCACTTTATTTTATAAAAAAGAAAATTTAACGTTCTGGCATAGATGTTCACTGGAGAACTTCTTATTTCCGACTGAGCGAAAATCATGTGGTAGAATCCAATAACAGGTCTTGTGCCTAAATCGTGCGATTTTCTAAAGGACAAGTGAAACTCATACATTTCAATAGCTTAAATCCGTAATCCCATAAACCGTTTCTTTAATTCTCAAGTTGAGATTTCTAATCAATCGGTCGAATATAAATTTAATATCCAAATGGAGAATGGCACGATGTAAGGTCGACAAACTACAAAATTCTGAGCACTTTTCTGTATGGAAAACCTTTCTCACCTGGAATATGGTATTATTAAGTGCTTCAGAATTATTCGAATACGTTAATGGTGCGATTGTTCGGCTGAATATAAAGCGGAGGCTGTCTGTGATAATCGTTTAGCAATATGGGTTAAACATGATTGTAAAGCTCAGCGCATTTTGCAATGAGTGTTGGCCCGATACAGTAAATTGCACCACTGCAAGAGAAATGTGGGAAAAACTTCAATCAGTGTATGAACAATCATCAAAAATGAATATGAATATGCTGTTGCCGCGGTTCTATTCATTTGAAATTGAATCTGAGGCTGATGTAGCAACGCATATCTCGAAGTTGGAGAACATAGCTAGGCAGCTGCGAGATATTGGGGAAGAGGTTACAAAAAGCTGATAATCACCAAAATTTTGATGACCTTTCCAGAAATCTTTAGACATTTTTTTTCTGCGTGAGAATCGACGACAAAAGGCCAGAACACTTTCAAACCTGAAAAGTGTTTCAGATGCAATGAAGTGGGAAATTGGAAGAGAGTGTCCCAAAAAGCTGGCTGATCATAAAAATGCTGATAGCAAAAGTGGAGCAATTGGAGATGCACTTATGTGCAATGCTGAAAGGAGAGAAATGAGCAGCAGCGAGAAAATATGTTTTAACAGATGGTAAGGGGGGATATTAAGTAAATTCAATGGATTACTGGTCCATGATGGTGGTCTTCGTGACAGCTGGTATCTTCCGGGGTCAGCGAGCATATGACTTATCGAAAGGATTGGCTCTCAAAATTTGAAACATTTTCAGTCCCAATTGATATAAGAATTGGTAGCGGTCCGAAAATATGTGCGTGAGGCATGAATGATATTAATATTTTGTCATACAATGGCGAAAACTGGTGTGAAAAATAATTATACTCGTATTCATCTTTTTTCCCAAAGTCGAGCCTAGGATAAAGGACTAAAATTTGTTTCTAACATGATGAGATGCGAATTTATTAAGGAGGACGGAGCTGTTGCCGCGAACGTGAATCACAACTTTTCAGAATGTGTTTTCGTGTCCACACTACAAATGGGCCGATGGCGAATTTGGCAACTACCAAGGCATTACCATTAAAGGTATGGCATGAAAGAATGGCTCACCAGAATATAAAAAAGGCACGTACTCATCTGAAAGAAAACAATGTTTATTTTAAAGAGGGCCAAGATTTTTCGTGCTATGCATGTGCTTATGGAAAATTGCATCGAATGCCGTTTCCAAAGAGTTATTTTGTGGCAAGTCAACCAGATGAACTTGTGCATTTTAAAAATATAAAATTCGATGTCTGCTGGACCATAGAAAATTTCATAGTTCTTGCGTTGTGTGAATCTCCCCAATTAAAACGCTTCGCACTAATAATGGGATGGAATTTGTCAATAAATCAGTCAAATTGCTGCTCACAAAACGCGCTGTTCGTCATGAAACCTGTGTTTCACCCCAGAACAAAACGGAAGAACTGAACGAGAAAACCGTACAGTGGTCGAAGCTGGGCAAGAAATTTTGGGCTGAAGCTGTGAATACGGCTGTGTATACATTAAACCACACCGCAGATAGCGCCTTGGGAGGTAAAACCCCCTACGAGATGTGGTGGTGAGGTAAGTTTGAGGTCAAGGAGTTCAAAACTTTTGGTATTGAGGCGTTCATGCACGTGCCTAAGTGAAAACGTAAAAAATGGGACAGAAGAGCAAAGAAAGGGTTATTTATGGGGTACGCTGACACATCTAAAGGTAATGGGATCCGGATACCAGAAACACGAAAGGTGGAAATCGTTAGAGACATAATTTTTAAGGAAATAGAGCAGTAGCATCAACAAAATAAACTTTGTGACAGTGGCTTCAGGGAATTTCCGAAAACGGATGTCAATCCTGTGAGTGAAAATGATGGTTTTTCGATAAAAGTTGTGCTAATTATAGTTACGGAAGTTCAAACGCAAGGCGATGTTGAGCAAGGCGTGGGAGTACATGTGGAGGATGACGATTACCAGTCCCCTGAGGACCATGACTCAAGCGTTTCTATTCCTCTAAGGTATCGACTATGAAAAAGGAAGGAAGCTGCAGCAGGGACTTGTAATTTTGTAGAAAAACATGAAGGAAGGGCCACAAAGCTAGTATCTCGTCCTGAGAAGAGAAAAATAGTTGGAAAAAAATGGGTGTACAAGCTTCAAGATCTAGGCATCGGAAAACGTAGATACAAAGCAAGACTAGTTACACAAGGTTACTCGCAGGAATATGGAATCGATTATGGAGAAACATTCAGTCCCGTAGAGAAGTTTACTTCGATTCGTCCGTTTCTTACCATTACTGCGAATGAAGGATTAGTTTTGACACAGTTTGATATTAAAACTGTATTCCTACATGGCGATCTCACTGAGGATATCTACATACACCAAACAGAGGTTTTTGCGCCAGAGAAACCAGAAGTTGACCGGAGTTCCTAAGGATTTCAAACTGAAGCCAAGCAAGATGAATCCCTGCACTTTTTTATCATCAGATAATAGATGCAGAATAATACTTGCTGTATACATCGATGATCGGCTAGTGGCGACAAAAAAAGTTATGGTGCCCTTCAGTTGATAAATTTCCTGCAGGAAAGTTTTGAAGTCGTAGTGTTGGAAGCTGGTAACTTTCTTGGGATCGAAGTTTCAGTAAATGCCGGAGGAGAAATTTATGTGGGCCAATAATGTTACAATGCGCGGTTATTAAAAAAATTTAACATTAGTAATTGCAAGCCAGTGTCAACACCAGCAGAAACCTCTTCTTTAGCTCAATCTGTTTTTTTCGAGAGTAGCAAAATTTCCTTACGGAGAAGCAGTTGACTCTCTAATGTGATTGGCAGTTCTTCAGATTATCACTTCAAACCAGTCGGTCGAGTCTTTGCTAGAGTTAACGGCTTTGTTTTTCCTTTCCATCCAAATGGTCTTTACAGCTTCTGCTTCAATAGTCGCAAAGGCTCCATTGCATGCAGTGGAGCGCTACTAGAAAATTAGAAGTTTAATGAAGGACATGACGACGAAGTTCTCATCCTACACCCCGAAGAGGGAGCAGTTTTAAACAATGGTGCTAAAGTGGCAGGAACCACCGACTGATCCGGAAGAGCTCCTTGCACTGCTGAAAGAGAAGGAGTGCGAAGAGCTCAAATATATAGGGGTTAAGCGATCCATCACGGCTGGAGCCAAAAAGGGGAAGCGGTCCAACCAAACTGGATTGTCTAAGAAGTACTAAAGTCCTACACTATAAGGTTGTATATTGGGAAAAATGAAAGAGGAACGAAAACATTTTACGATGTGTTCACTGGCCAAAGTTCGGGCACGCAGTTTCGGACTGGGAAATATATCTTCGAAGCACAAGTCCGAGGAATGCACTATAGGTAAGGACGGAACGTCAAAGAAAAGCCAGCACTCTTGTGCCTTATGCCGTAACAAACACGCAAACTATCGGGCTTGTCCAAAATTCCAATACATAAAAAAAGTAAATCTGGCTCGACAGCAGAAAATGGAAGTTACTCCCGAAGTTACTTACGCCCAAATGGGAGCCGGTAGTGGAAATACGGTGGTACAACAAGGCTGATTCTCAGGCCGCAGCATCTAGAGGACCAGAACCAGTACCTGACATGCTAGCCATCTTGCTCTCTATTCAGAGGCAGGTGGCTCAGCTTCTACGCCAGATAATAAAACAGCTGATGCCAGCGAATCAAATCTACGCACTGCTCCCGTGCTTAACGCACCTCCAGGCGTAATGGGTTCGTTCGTGGTGGAGGAAAACCTGAAGGCCTTTGCAATGTGTTCACTGATTAGGTTCGACCGAAGAGCCGTACTGTTTAAGTTGCTTAAAGATAAAGCCCCTGATGTTCTTTTGGTTAGCGAAACTAAGCTTACGAAAAGACGTAAAATGAGGCACAGAACATACAAAATAGTACAAAGAAACCGACCCAACTCCATGCAAAGTGGAGGCGTTGCGATTTTTATAAGAAAATGACTGCGTTGTAAAAGCGTAGATAGCCGTGTAGTACGTAGGTCACAGGTACTAGAAGCATGCGTAGTGTATATCCCTCCCCGTAGTCGAAAGCGGCTGTACATGGTATCTGTCTATGCACCTAAGGCAACTCAATCCACCTTATTCATATCAGACCTCGAGGCACTCTTCCAATTCCTAAGACTGGAATTGAAGGAGAATTATTTTATTTTCGGCGGAGATTTCAACGCCAAACATAGAGATTTGGGAAATGATATACCAAATACTGGAGGGGGCGTACTATTCAATTGGTGGGATCAGTACAGTACAGGGTGAATGAATCTAACTCCAACTTTTTAAAATGCTATAATTTTTTTATTTTTTGATAAATTTTATTGTGCCAAAGCAAACAATTTTGGAAAATACATCAATTTACAAATATGTCCACCTTTGGCGCGAATAATGGCCTTAAGGCTGCCAAAGAAAGCATCGCACGCTGCACGCAAGTGGCTCTGCATTATTTTGGCCCATTCCCGGCGAAGTGTTTGTTTGAGGTGGTCCAAACTTTAGTATTTTTTAGAGCCAACCTTCGCCTTCAAAATACCCTAGACAGAGAAATCCAACGGATTTGCATCCGGAGAATTTGCAATTTATTGTGTCGAAGAAATGAAGTGTGGAACATTGTTTGTTAACCAACCTTGGTTGACGGTGCCGAGTCTTGTTGAAATGTCCACGGTCTCCGACCTAAATGATTGTTTGCCCAAGGCTTCAATACTGCCTCTAAGACAGTTTCACGGTATACGATCGCATTAGTTTTGACGCCACGGCCACGGTCCAAAAATACGAGCGGAAAGCGACCATCGCCGGTTATGGCTGCCCAAGCCATCACCATTGGTGCTGCATGCTTTCTGGTGGCCGTCCGAAGGTGTAAATTTTCGAAGGACCTATCTGGCAAGTAAGCTCGGTCATTTTGTTTGTTGACATATTGCTCGATAACAAATGGCGACCTATCGGAAAAAACCAAATTCGGCAACTCACCACTTTGGTGCAAGCGTAGCAACTCCTTCGCTCTTTCGACTCTAACTTTTTTCTGTTACGGTGTAAGATCGTGTACTTTTTGGAACTTCGATGGCTTGAGCCCAAGCTCATTTTTCAGTATGTGTTGCATCCGTTCCTACGATATGTTGAGTTCACGAGCCATTTTTCTTCCATTTCGACTCGGATTTCGCTCAATTCGAGCCTTTACTTTCCGAACCATTTCTTGCGATGTTGCTGTTTTTTTCTGACCACCTCCATGGCGTTTTGCAACGCTACCAGTATCACGGTAACGAGCTGTGGTTCGAGACACAAATGATTTATTCACGTTGAGGTGCTGGGGAGCTCTAACGATAGCTGCTTGTGATTTTCCAGTTAAATATAAAGCAATCACACTATCACGTTTGAATTCCATCGCGGATAAAAATTTTTCAACATAACTGAGACGCTAATCGTTTAAATGGCCTGTAAATAATAAAATTATCTGTCATGTATCAAAATTTGAGCTCACTGTCATGAACGGTTTGGAAATTATAGCAGTCTGAAGTTGGTTGCAGTTCGAGTCATTCAGGGTGTATAAGGTACAGAATCAGCTCAAAGGCGACATATAGTCCTAGTGTAATAGACAGTTTCCTAGACACGGCTCCTAATTTGATCTCCTGCTGTTCGACACACGAATAGAACTAACAGGGACTAACCAACATACGACAAACTGTCTACGCACTTTTATGTACGACTGTTCCCAACGAAACTGCGGAACTGTAGGAGTTTGTTCAAAGGCATACAACTATAGTAGGGTGCGTTGGATACACTCTCCAGAATACTGACGAGAGCACTCTCTGCGAATTCGCTCTACACAACAGCCAATATAAATTTGTCAAACGCGGAGATTAAAAATTATAAAATTAAGGGACGAAACAACGGACAAAACGATACCTCGGTATCAACGTACTGACGACGAAAACTTATTCCGCAACACAACGATTGACGCACTATACCGACATAAAAGTAGACTGCTGTCAGGAATAAAAACCTTGTACAGACGGTTTACTGACAGACATAACCCGGAGACCATGGGACTGAAGTCGTCAATCAAAAACCTCCAAACATTAGTAAAAGAAAATGACAGAAATTCTGTTAGTTTGTATTGGAACAACAAAATTTGTGCTGTAAACGCCAGCAACCCGAATATGTTACCGCAAATAAATAAAATATTTCAGAGGAAAGATCAAAACGACCTTGTCTTAAAATAGCCCAAACGACGGACAACAAGCAAATACTTGAACGAGCAGGCATAGATCCGATTGAGTTGATAATGACAACTTCTTTGTGATCGAAGAATTTTCACGAGAAGGTAGAGTCTATAGGAGCGACTTTTTAAAAAGTGTCCAAGGCGAATGACATCATTGGCCTAAACCACGACCTGGAAGATCGAGTTCTTGTGCAGAATTTCTACCTTCGATTAGGAGCTCGGGTTTCATCCAGTTCAGTGACGAGGATGTGGCAAATAATGTAATCGCCGATGATAGAGTACCATCCCCGTTCATTTCGAAGGAAGATTTCCAAACGATCTTCGAATAACTTAGAAGTAAGAAATCAGGGGGAATCACTAGAATACTGAACATTGTGCTTCAACATCTACAAATGGAAATTTATACCATCCTTGTTGCGGCAAGTTGACCGCAACCGGAGATTTTTCTGTCAACTACTCTGGCAAGTGAAAGAAACTGCCTTTTTGCCAAGTTGTTACAAAACCTTTATTCAATATGTTAAATAGGTAAATGTTAAATTACAAAATTAAATTCACTTAGACAGTAACTTACTTAGTCTCCTTCTCCAGTTCAATTTAATTAGATTCAAATTATTTTTAAGTATATAAACAGACTCTAACCTAACCAGCCGGAATCAGCGAGGAAAATCCATCTGTCAGTTAGCAGCTCCATCTGTCAGTCATTTGGTGAAGCTACTAATTTATGGTGCGTTAGCACTTTCGCCAACAATCCTATTTAATAATGCAATGAACTATTCCCATTATCCAGCGCATTGGAAAACTGCGGTTGTACATCCCATCCCTAAAAGAGATAAAGACACTTCCAAATACGGCGAAACTCCTGTCGACGGTATTCTTCCAAAGACCAGTAAGATTTTCGAGAAAGTGCTCAATAGAGTCCTGACTAACATATGGTTTAGTTCCGGATAATCAACTCGGTTTCACGTCGGGGCATGATATTTCATGCTGCGTCTTAACTTGCTCGAACAGCTGTTGACAGGAGACTTAAATACGATGGAGACGGCGCATAGGGCAGTGCTTTGCATCTCGAGTCCAGTAGAGGGGAAGGAAGTCGCGTCATGTTGTCCGGCAGCACTAACAATTTTGGCGACTTAATGAAGGCGGGAGAGTTTCTTTGTCGAATTCCTCTAGCACAAGGTCGAATTCCTCTAGTAAGACTCGTTTTTCAAAATAAAAATCGTTTTCTTAATTTTTTTTTTAATTGTAATAAATAACATATAATATTGTAATAAAATAGCAGCATCGAAAGACATAGTTTAAGTCGTGGTTTTAACTTAGAGTGCCTGCACGTGACCATTAAGTTATTCCAACTAATTTTAACCCTCATATATGATATGTTTCAATAAATGTGGGTTTTCACCCATTTAAAGTGGAAAATACATCTTTCTGAGAATATGTTAGTACTCGTACATATACACTATTATATTCAATATTATTTGCCAGCGTGTCTGTTTTGTACCGTTAGAAATAGTGTCATTATCCAAAATTTGTTGAAGAGTCAGTGTGTGCCCATTTTCACGGTATAAAGTCATAGTTTTTTGGTTACAAATTTTGTAAAATAACAGGGTTAGTTAAGAATTTAATTATTTTTTATAATAAATTATGTTATTTTATTGATTTCATGAAGTTCAAACTTCAGTAATGAAGCAAAAATAAAGAAAACCCTGCATAAAGTTCTATATATCATACGAGTATATGATATTCCATGCGATCAGTGTGAAAACAGTTGATACATCACATTTGATATATATATCATATAACAAATGATATTGTATTTATATAATATCATTTGTTATGTGATATATATATCAAATATTTTTTAGATAAATATGACTAAAAAAATTCTTACGGATGCTGAAATTTCACAAATAGTTGCTAATTGGGATGAAAGTGAGGATGAATTTGAAGCTGCAGATGACATATTTGACACAAACTACGATATTGAAATACAGAATCTCACTGATGTTAGAGCAGAAGAGCAAGAATGCGAAGAGATTGAAATAGAGGACGAACTCTTTGATATTCAATCCCTGCCCATCATTTTCGCGGATACTGAGGATGTATCTATCGCAATGGACCGACCATCAGCAGCTGAAGTGCATAGGGCGAGAAAAATACATTATTCCAAAATGATTTGGAAAAAACAGGGTTTCTTCTGCGAAAGCTCTGAATTCAAGGGTAGCATAGAATTGTCTGATGATGTGTTAGAACTTTCTACGCCATATTCGTTTTTCAACTATCTTTTTGATTCAAAAATCATCAACCAAATCGTATTTGAGACCAACTTGTCAGTCAAATCCAGCCACATTTTTTTCCGTATCAGCTGTTGAAATACAGGAATACAGAGGAATCTGTATGATTACATCAATACTACAGGTCCCAGATGTAAGGAGATATTGGAATCCAATCGTAGGTAACGATCTTATTAAAAGAATTATGTCACTGAATAAGTTCGAAAAGATTCGCCAATATTTACACTTCAGTGATAATTCCGAAATGGTTCCAAAATCAAATCCATTACATGACCGAATTCACAAAATCCGCCCTCTTGTCAATGACTTAGTAAGAAACTTCCAAAAAGTTCCATATGAAGAGTTTCTATGTGTTGACGAACAAATGTGCTCCACCAAAGCCAGAAACTACCATATATGAAACAGTGTCTCCCAGCAAAACCTCATTAATGGGGCTACAAGTTTTTCGTTTTGTGTGGAGTATCTGGATACGCTTACAATTTCGAACTATATACTGGCCAAGAAAACGACGATCGCTTCCGTCCACTTACTGAAAAGAACTTGGGTGCTAGTTCAAATGTTGTAATTCGCTTAAGTCGCAACGTTACTTTATATATATTTCATATGATATATTTTGACAACTATTTCACGTCAATCCCAATAATTGGAGAGCTTTATAAGAAGGGTACGTACATATGCACTCTTTAAGTTTTGTTTCTATTTTAATACACACACATATTTATGCACATATATTTACATATTAAGATAGTTGTAGATATTCTTATACGTGTTTATATATTACTAGGGATTCTAAGTCTTTGAACAGTCCGAAAAAATCGATTACCCAACTGTAAACTTCCGGACGACAAGTATTGGAGGGACCAAAAACGTGGGACTTCCCTTGAAATTTTTAGTAGCATTGACGGAATGGATGTTACTGTTGGCAAGACACTAAAATGGTTACAATTGCATCTAATTTCGTCGGTAAGCAACCTATTTTATGATCGCAAAGGCACGGAAAAGGGCAAGGTATAATAGAATTAAATTGCCCTGCTATTGTAAATAATTATAATAAGTTCATGGGAGGGGTGGCCTTGCCTGGCTCTCTTCTTGGGAGATATAAGATTAAAATCAGATCATCATTTATTCGACGTGACGGTCTGCAGTGCATGGATTTTATACAAGTAAGAAAAATACGAATGTTATTTAAATTCTTAAATATAATTTACAATACCTAGACGCGCAGAATCACAGAGAAACTCGGAACAGAAGCTTCTCTCCCTATCCGAATTTAAAATATCTGTGGAAGAGACCTTGTGCCGATTAGGTAAACTATCAAATCGACCTGGAAGAAAGCCAATTGAGCTTAGCAAGTAGATCGAAGCCAAACGCAAGAAAATAACAGCTGCAGCTGTTCCACCAAAAGAAGTCCTAATCGATGGTATCGATCATTTACCTATTTGGATGTCTCAGAGGTTAACGTGCAAACTTCCTGGTTGCGGAAAACTAACGTTCGTTCAATGTGCCAAATGCAATGCTGCATTATGCTTCAATAAGGACAGAAATTGTCTTTCTGCATTTCATTCGAAATGAATTGATTATTTATAGCAAATACTACAGAAATCCATACGTAAATATTTAATATGAAATATATTAAAAATGTTACTTTTTCTTTTTTACGAGTAGTTATAATTTGAAGTTTTGATATAATAACATACATGTACGTTATTAGTTAAAAAAATCTGTGAAATAAATGGAATCTTAAAGGCTGAAAAAAAATGGTTTAACTGTATGGTATATCACATATGATAAAGGTACAAATTGCTCAATATCTCAAAATTGGCTCAACATATTGGGTCTACAAGTAAGTTTCCAGCGTTTTTTTCCAAAATTTGAAGTGTTATTATGAAAACATAGTTACAATGCTTTATTCAAAGTATCGTCCATCGGAAGCTACAACTTTCCCCCACCTTTCTGGCAATTTATGAATTCCGGACCAAAAAAATTTCTCGTCTTTCGAGCCCAAGAACGTATCGAGCCAATTTTTGATTTCCTCTACTGAGCTGAAGCGTATTCCCGTAAGAGCGTTCTGCATCGAACGAAACAAGTGGTAGTCAGATGGTGTCAAGTCTGGACTGTAAGGCGGGTGAGGCAGAATTTCCCATCCACTATTTTCCAAATAGTTTTTCACCGAAACCGCAACATGTAGCCGAGCGTTGTCGTGATGAAAAATGACGGACTCAAGCCTGGTCTCATATTCTGGCCGTTTTTTCTTTTAATGCCCGCTTCAAACGAATTAGTTGGGTTCGATATAATGGTCTTTTGATGGTTTCACCACTCGGAAGCAGTTCGTAGTATACGACACCCTTTTGATCCCACCATATGCAGAGCATGACCTTATTCACGTGAATATTTCGTTTCGGCGTCGATTGGGCGGGCTCGCCGGGCTTTGTATACGATTTTCTGCGTTTAGGATTATCATAATAAATCCATTTCTCATCACCAGTGACAGTACGATGCAAAAATGATTTATTTTTATACCGCTGCAGTAACATTTCGGACATGCAAAATCGCTGTTCGACGTCTCTTGGCTTCAATTCGTACGGCACCCAGTTTCCAACCTTTTGAATGAATCCCAGTGCTTTTAGGCGCAGGGAAACGGCCTGTTGCGTGACGCCCAATGATGCAGCAAGTTCTTCTTGAATCTGACACGGATCCTCATCCAGTAAAGCGTCCAATTCCTCGTCTTCAAAACTTTTTGGCTTTCCGGGGCGATCTTTGTCTTCAACTCCAAAATTTTTGGACCGTTTGAACCACTCGCGGCACGTCGCGCTTCCCGCAAATGACGTTTATTTGGCTGGAAACTTGCCATGATTTTGCTCGATAAAATGTACGACATCGATAGAACTGCTCAAATATAACGCTGCAAAGTTGTTGAAAGATACAAAACCTACAAATAAAACACATGGGGTCTGACATTTCTGCCCGGGATCCACTGGTGGCGCCATCTCTGACAAACGCTGGAAACTTACTTGTAGACCCAATATTTCAAAAATATTGGCATCTTTGAATTCTGTGAGGGGAAATACATATAGAAATATTTTTTTCATATAAAAAGAAAAATTCATGCAGAAAAGGGTAAAGTTATTTAAGAGTCAATACGAAATAAAAATGCATTTAAAATGAAAAAATGCAGCGGCTGGAGACATCCCAAGAGAGACCAATCGCAAAGATAAGCCTAGATCTAACGATTGGTAATTTATTGTAAATACAACCGGAATAACCACCTTGTGACGCTCCCATTGTTCCGATTTCATTTCTGGTTTTTGTTAAGTTGGTAAGTCTGTTGCTGACGTTCCTGTAAATCATAGCGTCATAGCTTGACATTTGCAAAAGTTACGTATCCAAGATTACATCTATCTCTGTGTGTGTTGGCGATTTTTTACAATTTTAGAAATGGATTTAATTTTGCAACAACGAACTTGTATTAAATTTTGCGTAAAAAAATGGATTTAATGGTGCGCGAACGTTGGAAATGCTGGAAAAGTGTTTCGGCAACGATTCTCTAAAGAAAACGGTCGTTTACCAGTGGCACGAGCGGTTCAAAAGTGGTCGTGAACCAATCGAAGACGATGAACGCAGTGGCAGACCATCGACATCGAAAACCGACGACAACAAAAGAAATGTTGGTCAGTAGCCGCAAATTAACCATCAGAGAGATAGCGGAGGACGTGAACATTGACTATGGATCCGTCCAAGACATTTTGGTTAATGATTTGGGTCTCTGTCGTGTAGCAGCAAAGTTGATGTCAAAAGACCTCAATTTCATGCAAAAAAGAGACCGTGCGAGGTCAAAAAGAGATGATTTGCAAGGCTGAATCCGATCCCACATTCATCAAAAGGATTACTACTAGAGACGAGACGTGAGTTTATGAGTACGACATACAATCTAGACATCAGGCAAGTGAATGGCGTTCACCAAATGAGCCGAGACCAAAAAAACCACGTCGTTTTCAGACAAAAAAGAAAGCAATGCTCACGGTTTTCATGGATTACAACGGTGTAGGGCATCATGAATTTTTGCCAGAAGACCAGACAGTAAATAAAGAGTATTATTTGGGAGTTATGAGACGTTTGCATGAAGCAATTTGCCGAAAGAGACCAGAATTGTGGGCAGAAAACTCGTGGATTTTGCACCATGATAACGCTCCGTCGCACAGTGCAATCGTTATTCGTAATTTTTTGACGAAAAATGCAATAAATGCCATCCAACAGCCACTGAATTCACCTGATTTGGCTCCCTGTGACTTGTTTCTGTTCAATCGAGTTAAAAAACCACTACGAGGAACGCGTTTCAGCAGCCGAGAGGAAGGAATGAAAAAATCGCAGGAAGCACTGATGGACATACCGAAAACCGAATATAAAATATGTTTCGAGGATTGGATCAAGCGCTGGCATAAGTGTGTTGTAGTCTATTACTTTGAAGGCGAAAATATAGATGTAGATCTGAATAAATTCCGGGATCAAGGTGGTATATACATATATCCGTCTAGTTTTCCGAAGTATTACGTTTGCGTAGATACGTAGATGCAATGAAATTAAATTCAACGGTCGTTGATTAGCGGCCTGTTTTATCCGAATTGGTGAAATCAAAACTCATCGCGGAAAGCAAGGGCGCGGGTTCAAATACGAATTTTTTTTTTGGTTTTGGAATATGCTCTATTTAATACAGGCGTAACCTGTATTATATGTAAGTTAGTCCTGAAGTTTATTGGTTATTTAGACGGAATTAACAGAGGGAATTATAACGCTGTGGTAAATATTAGTTTGTATTTTTATCCTTAGTTGGTTGAAATCGGTAGATCTGCATGGAAAAGCGAGAGTCATTCACTAGCGGAAGAGTAATCGCGTTGCGCCCATATTTAACGTCTTTACTCACGACCAGTGTTCGGAGTGGCCGGAAACTCTTCCGTGGAAAGTCACCTGGTGCAGAGAAAACGACTGTAACACGCTGACGAACACTGAGATAAAAGTGCTCTCGGATGCCACGATAGAAAAGTCCTTCCGATATTTTACATGGATACCAGTGTCCGGGCCGAAAAGTTTTCGACTCCACCCGAGAGCTACAATACAGTAGAGAACGACTTCATCTTAGGTGACGCGCAAAAGTGGAAGCGGACCTCAGCCAATTTCGTGTGGGCTACTGGAGGCAGTTGGCTAAAGATCGCACTAGCTAGAGGCATGTTAGCTGGACCATTGTCGACCCCGGACTGTACCGCCATCTAAATAAGTAAGTATGTTAATTTCTCCGTATCGATGACAATTAGTTTTCAAATGTATGCCTGTTATGTAGTTGGTCGTTAATATGTAACGTTTTATTAAAGGTGTTGCGCTTTTAGGCCATAACCGTTGCATTCCTCATTATTACCTCTTGTTCTCTATTTCGAAAACTGGTGCATGAAATACATTCATGGTAGGAAGGTTTTCTGATGCGTGCAATGTAGCCTATATTATCGAGGAACTTTCGTGCATGCCATCCAGGAGGAGCACATTACGTCGCTCTCAGTCCTATTTGGTGTCCATTTCTCGCAGCCGAGGAGTAGCCGCATTCAATATGGTTCCATGATTGTTATGCATTTTAAAATTGATAAGTTAGCAGAATTCTTTGTAAATCTGTCTTATATTTTATTGTAATTTCCAATTTTAATGGATATGTCATATGCACCTTGTGAAATAACGCAGTAGAGGAAACAAGCTAACATCGTTTTTTTGCTGCTCCTTAATTAAAAATTACAGGAAGGTATTCAGGATCGAGGTGGTTGTCAGATTAAGTCTTTCCTGCAAATTAATAAACGAGTATACGTCATATCGAACATATGTCTATATACACCCCTAAATATCTCATAATTTAGGAAATACTCGTATATACGAACAAAATTAAAGTGTTTGTTTTTATTGGGGCAAACCTTAAAATTATTCATGTTACTTATTTAATTTCAGATAAACAAAATACATCAAATGTGATGGAACAATAGTCTACATACAGAACATATATAACAAGCAAATAAGGGAAAAACAAGGAGCATTTTTAGTATCGGGTTGGCCCACCATTGGCATCGATGACTGCTTAAAGACGTCGAGGCATTGACATAACAAGTTTTGGGTGATTTCTAGAGATATTTCCAACCAAGCTTTACTCAGTGCCTCTTTTAGAGTTTCGTGACTGGTTATGTCATATTTTCGAAGTTCTCGTTCCACATATATTATGTGCGATGGGGTTTAAATACGGCGACTGTGGCGGGGAAATCAGCTGTTGTTCAGGGACCATTCCTTAACTACTAGAACTGTATGTTGATATATTATTCATCAGAATTTTGATATATTTATAGCTATCCATGGTACCATCAACAAATCCTAAATTTCCTACATATGAACATATAAACAATATGTTGAGATGGTGGAGTTAAATTTATTTTGTCTAGAGCTGTTTTTTTATTTTTCGCCGTATCTTTTGTCGCTCATCTGATCCGAAAATATTATATTTGCTCTCATCCGCAAACAGAGCTCAACATCTTGTTGCTATATCCTCAAAGCTCAACCTTTCGAAACCAACCAACTTGTTATCGATGCGATCGACCATTTAGTCAACCATTGAATTGTCTGACTCTGTTGACGATTTCCTTATTTTCGGCGAATTTAATCTACCTCAGCTACAGTGGACTCAATCAGATGATCAATCGTTTTTAATGCCAACCAAGCTAAGGAATGTCTCTTCTTAGATCGCTTAACAGACTCAAGTCTACGCCAAGCCAGCGGTATATCCAACTACACGGGCAGGCAATTAGACCTTCTTTTCACAACAGATTCCATTAACTCGTCGGTCTCACTTTGTCTCTTAACAATTGAAAACTATCATTCTCCCTTGGTTTTATCGCTTTTTCATATCTCTTATGCAGAGACCACTCCCCCCACAACTCTCTCATTTTACGACTTTCATAAAGCAAATTTTCGCAAAATCCGTGATTATCTCAGCAGATCCTCATTTAACTTTCACAACCTAAGTGTAAGTGATGCCTTATCCATTTTTTATAGAGAAATATTTAATCCTTTTTCCCTTTATGTTCCGTTCTCCCGCCTTAAAATATCATCTACTAGTCTTCCCTGGCATAATCGCAAGCTCGGTTCCTTACGAAATAAGAAAAACAAGTTATGGGCTGTCTGCTTTCGCACCAGATCCTGTTCCGACTATTGCAACTATCTTTGTGCTTATCTTCATTTCACCAAACTTTACGATTCCGCCTACCAGCGCTACCTTGACAATGCGCAAGTCAACCTTATAAACAACTCTAAGTCCTTTTTCCAATTTGTTAACTGCAGAAGAAACTCCGATGGTTACCTGCTTCCCCCTCTTTCAACAACAAATCATCAACCGACCCACTCATTATTGCCAACCTATTTGCAACCTTTGTTAAACAATCCTTTACTAACGACTCCTTTGTACCAGATCCATCCTATTTCATTTATTTACTGAACTTCTCCAATGGCCCACTTCTCTCTCAGTCCTTAGGCCCATCTTATATCGAATATAAGTTACACCAACTTAATGACGAATTCACAACCGGCCCAGATGGCTTCCCTGCCATTTCTTATAAAATGTTCCTTCTGTCTTTCCCTTACCCTTTCTAATCTTTTTCGTCTAACTCTTTTACACGGAAAATTTCCTCAGGCTTGGAAAACCTCTTTCATAACCCCAATCCACAAAAAAGTATGAAAAAATGAAGTAAACAGCTATCGTCCCATCGCTAAACTCTCTCGTTTACCCAAAATCTTCGAAAGTATTTTGTATGAAGCTTTAAGCTTCCAATGCAAATCACTTATTTCCCCTAGACAACATGGGCTCCTGAAGGGCAGATTAACCATCACAAATCTAATTGAATTCGTACCCTTTGCCCTCTCTGCCCTAGAGGATAGTAACGAAGTCGATGTAGTTGTAGGTCAGCCCACTCGGCTCCATTTTTGGCCACCTCCGGAGTTCCACAAAGCAGCCATATAGGTCCCCTTCTTTTTATGTTAACCATAAATGATCTCGATAGGATCATCAAACCCTCGTCTGTCTCCCTTTACGCTGAAGATACCAAGTTTTTTAAAACCATTTCCTCTCCCCATGACTCCATCCTCCACCAAGACATTGATCGATTGATAGTTTTTCGATCTGGTGCCTCAAAAATTGTTTGGAACTTAAAATCGCTAAATGCCAATCCATCACCTTTTCGTATAAGCGGCACCAATCTCCTCTCTGACTCAATCCTCCCTAAAACCAACCTATCTCCTTCGCTTAATATCTCCGCGACCTCGGCATTTTGTGTGATAGGGAGTTCAACTTCAGGTTTTTTAAAACGGTGGTCCAAAAATTCAAAAACCCATACGTGATTAGGAACCTCTATGAATAACGAATCCGCGAGGTTATCGGCCAATTTTGGTGCACTTATTTCGGGAGTTATACCAACTTTCTTCAAAACTGCTCGAATGGTCTTGCCTAATAGCTTTTTCGGACGTCTAGACCAAAGCTTGTTTTGAATACATCCGCTTTCATTATAATTTCTTCTGATTGTACTGTGGCTTAATTCCAATATTTTGATAGCTCAGATATCTCTTTTAGGCTGAATTACTAAATTTCTTATCGAAAATGATAAGTCCATTAAGGGGCTGCAACTAACATGTGCTACACAAAAACGACTGTACAAAATATATCTGTAAACTACATTAATAAGATAACTAACAGAATTTTGCATAGTGGTAATAAGCTCTCTGCAAACTTCTGTTTCACCACATTTGAAGTACTTTGTTTATTTTGTTTGTACGAAATACGAGTAGTAATATTAAATTAATTTCATGAATGTTCTTAAATTTTGTCTCAATAAAGACGTTCATAAACATTTTGTGTTTGTTTCGCAAATATTTCTTCAATTACAAGACATTTGGAGGGTGTATGTAGACTTACATACATGTGTTCTATGGGGTATACGTATGTTCTTCTTGAAAATATTGCTTAACCCATATCGTCCCAAGGATTTTTTTTTCGAGTATTTCGATGAAATTCGCATGGTAGAGTAAAATTGGGCCACTGAACTCGAATTTTTGGTCAAAAAAATTCTGCAAAATTTTAGTTTTCGAGATTTGAGGTATTCGATTAATCGAATGCTGGGCTCTAGGCTATGCAAAGAAAATACTTAGTTATTATAATGCTATATTTTATTCATTATAAAGCTAATGTTTTATAAAACATGACAACAAAATATTCATTGTATTTTTTGTTTTAAGTGATAGGTCTCAGAACAATGAGTATGAAGTGCGATGTTGCATCTCTTGCACAAATATGAACTGGGCTTATGACACAATTTACATCTCCATTTCTTGTTGTTCTCAATTTTAACTATGAGATGCTCTCCTCTGAATCGCGGAAGATTTACTGGATGACGGTCATTTAATAATATTGCCGAATCATTGACGTCTCTCCCTTCATTTTCTTCAACGTCTTCAGATTCTTTTTCATCCCCTGTCATTAACAAAGAATAATCAATCTCCACCCGAAAGTTTTTTTGATGAAGAATATTTTTTTGCAAATAGCGACGAATGAAGCAGTCAAGTTTCTATGCGTTTACAACAGCAGAATTCAAAACTGAGATCCATAATGGCCAATACCACTTTTTAGATCAGATTCCAGTTTTTTTTTTTTTTTTTTGAAAAAGAACTTAACACTCAAGAGGGTATTACTACTCTTAAAATGCCGGAGCACGTGTTAAGTTTTTCGGAAAATTGAATAGAGAGAGAAAGAAGGATTTTTGGGCTCAGTGGTTATTTCGCTCCATGGGTGGCATCCAACATTTAATGGGGAGACTAAATTACTTGTGTAAATTGGACTTGATGTTATATTTAGACAACCATTCATATCACAAGATTTTAGTTGCTTGAAAAAAAGTCTTTCGGTCACGGCTGGTATTGAAACCCCGAACCCTCCGATTGGGAAGCCCTCACACTACCACTTGAGCCACGGCCAGCCATAATTCTGAGCGGTATTGTCGTGAAGATCTACTCCGCCCATCCCTTTATTGTAATTTTTTAGTAGCTGGGGTTGGTTGTAGTTGACGTAACGACCAGGTTCAACGATTTCCCCTCCTTTGCTTGTTTTTTACTTCTTCCATCTTTTAACAGGTACCATTGGCAGGATCTGGTCAAAGTTTGTGGCAATTGTAACCTCGCTATTGTCCTGCCAACGACAAATCAAAGCCTCATTACTATTATCAAATTGGAAATCATGGTGACCTCTTTCCAGTTGCTTTTCGGTTTTAAGTTGTGCACCTCCAATACGGTTTGCTCGTACGGTCCCTGTTGCACATAATCGTTTTTCATATACGAGTAAAAGGCACATTAGGTAGTAGGACGTAAAAAAATTGTCAAAAAAAACCATGTGGCGACTTGGATACTCAACATTGTCCAGCAAGTGTAAAACTACATCAGCTCCTAAAGCAAGCTGCTTATCATACTTATCCGCTGACCCAGCATGTGGTATTGCTTAGTTTCTGTTTTGTCTCGATTCGCTGCCTTTTGGAAGAACGTTTTACCGCAGATGATGTTGAAGCTAACGAAGATTCAATATCCCCTACTTTGCCTCCTTGAACGTGGTCACTAGGATCTATATAAACTCCAGTAACTTTTTCAACCGCATCTACTTCAAACGTTCCCGCACACTCCACTATATTTTCAGACTTTTAAAAGTATCATCCGAGATAAAGTTAAGATGGTAAAAACTCTTTGTTTTATGATTATAATTATGAATGTTATACCTATGAGTAATCATGCATAGGTATAACATTATCATCAAAATCTTCTTCATCGGTGTTTTCGTCTGGTGGTATAATTGTAACGGCAGAGACCTCCGTCTCATCGTCACTCCAGTCTTCAATAATAGTCTTCAATTCAGATTTCGTGAGAGCTCGACGTTGAAGTTTCGCAGTACTTTTTTTTCCATTTTCAAATCACTTTACACTGCTTCACTTTCACTCGCAAATTGTTCTGACTAATAAGGTTGACTAAATTGCAAATCGTGGCATATTAAACTCGGACAGTTACATTTGGTTGAAAGAAATATCGCTAGGCTACCAAACAAACGGTAAAGCGATGTTTCAAGCTGTGATTTTATTCAAGTAAGAAAAAAATTGAATTGAATTGCGCCCAGCGTTCGATAAATCGAACACCTGATTTTAAATATATGGGCCGCCCATTATATTGACTCAAATAAAAGAGTGAATATTATGTTTTCACTCTTTTATTTGAGTGCCTTTTTATTTACTTGCAAAAAAAGCTGTATACTCCATTTTTTAAATTTTAGTTGTTTTAATTATTTTTTGACATTTTAAATATTATATTAAAAATGGGTCTTTTTTGGGGTCTTGTCATTAGGAGGGGTGGGCGTTGAAACAATGTACAATATATATATATATATATATACTTATATAAAAAATATTCCCTGCTATCAAATAATGTAAAAAGATGGCATTTTAATTCTAAGAAACTACCAATAAAATTAACAAAAAGAAAATGAAATTCAAGTCTTCAACTTATCGGACATTAGGCCGATATGGGTTAATAAATGTAGACAAATTTTCACAACTATTTTTGTTACTTTTATAAGAAATTATGATAACATAAGACAGAGAAAAATCCATTATTATTCTAAAAGGACAATAGTACTCAGTGCGATTCATTGCAATTTTCTTAAAGTGTTATCAAAGCAGAAACGAAATCTGAAATTAAGGAACCATAAACTTTTACTTAGTTCTATGTCTTGCCACTTAAATAAAGAGACGCAAATCAAACACTGCAATTTCGGCGACATTTGCATCTATTATCAGTTTCTGTGCAAACGTGTTCAAGAGAATAGTACAAGATCTGTTGTGCTACCACGTCCCTTTATTTCAATTCATATTGTGGAGTTTAAGATGCATATATATGTTACTCGTATCTCGATAACTTTTTTTCTAAGTTCTGTAGTGTAGGAGTTTTTATAGTAATGGTGAGGAGGTTAATTGTGGAAAAACTTTCGCCCTACGGACTTAATGTTTACGGCTTACCATATTCTTAAGCTTTCCATTAGCAGCATCCTTTTTTCCTGGACTTTATAATGGAGATGATTTATTTTACTTTTTTCTTTTTTTGACCCAAAGAACAAGAAGAAAAGTGTGTTTGATATTATACTTACGAAGGTATCAGGTAGGACCAAAAGAACTACGTTCATATTTCGGCCTTTCATTTATACATACATTCACTTTTACGACCCATTTTTCTAGGTATGTCACTAGCAACATCGTTAATAGGAGCTATTGTAGTTTGTCAGCTGGTTCTGATTATGTTACCTGGGAGGTGAGCCTTAAGCAGGAGACAGAGAGTTTCAACGACAGTTTTGATCTTTCCGCAAAAGTCTTTTTAAGAGCCACTCTTCGAAATACTGATTAGCTTCTTATACTTATATGGTACATACTGCGCATCAGCGTTCCACCAAATGACCATCTTCCTGGAATCACAGTGTTCAATGAATTCGATGGTAGTGGTACTCGTAATACCGAACCATAGGAAAACCAAGCTGACGCAATGACGAATTTATGTTCTTCTCCGTTCGTTTTGCAGCTACTACATCTTGGTTGTAAAATTGCTCAAGTTTGGACGGTGAAAGTGAGTTGGGCACGTCAAAACAAGTTTTCAGTCTTTCCTATCGCTCATCATATAGTGGCGTGAAACCCCTTAAACATCTGAAACCACAGATGCGCTTATTCTACTCTCATGGAGCCTGTACGGATATTATGTGAGGTTTTGTATTCATTACTGAAGGTCTCATACATAGGTATGCAACGGTAGACTTGGAATGTTGAATGTTGATCAGAGTACATAAAATAGATAAGTACTCGGGTAGTCGTCTTTTATCTGCACTAATTTGGAAACAAAGTGGATAGGAACCTTTCCCAGGTGCAGATAGGGACGTGGGACGTACCTAGAATTAATGGTCTCGACAGAAGTTTTGTTTTAGTAAACAACAAGAGAAGATCTTTCCTTCAGTCATCGGCTTATCTTCGAGATTTGCGTATCGTGGTGGGTTATAGACTTTACTTTGACAATTTAGCAGTGTCAAAAATTCCTCTCATTTCTCGCATTATTACAAACTTTTTGAATAATCGGAGTGACCGTCTGAGTAAAAACTTTTGTTTTAATGGCTTCAAAGTCACGTACTGCCAACAGGTTTAGAGACCTTGAGGATTTTTCCTCTTCTCGTCCTCCTGATAACGTAGAAAGGCCAAACAAAAGACCAAAATCTTCTCTTGATTTATTTTCTGATTACCCTGATCTTCCAAATAAAACTATCTCAAAGAACCCCCGTTTTGTACTGATTTCATCAAACAGTGAAGAAAAACCTTTAACCTCCATCAGTGTATTTCTGTTAAAAAAGTTATTGATTCCATCAGCACTGAATATCTTAAAATATGGATCAATTCTCATTCTTACGAAAAACGAACAAATCGCAGAAAAAGTTATGAAATCTTCCACCTTCAATAAAATATGCCTAGTGACAATTAAACTTCACCCCAACCTCAACCTTACAAAAGGTGTGGTCTACGCCCCCTTTCTCATCAACATTCCTGAATTTAAAATTGTTAACGAAATGAAACATCAAAATGTTACTGATGTATACAAATTTACAAAAACACATGACGGTAAGAGAAAACCTACTGGTCTTATGCTGTTTTCCTTTAATCAATATCAACTTCCGAGCTCCATTGATGTCGGATGGTATAAAACACAAGTCACCGAGTATATTCCAAGTCCAATGAGATGTCGACAATGTCAGCTTCTTGGCCATACAGACAAATGGTGCAAGCGGTCGCCTTCCTGTGTTACCTGCAATCTCCCCCCATATGACAATTCTGAATGTTTGCGAACAATGTGTGCAAATTGTCAAGGCCCTCATGCGGCATCTTCCATCACCTGTCCTAGATATATCCAAAGCAAGGAAATTCTTGCAATAAAAACAAAAACAAAATCCACTCTTGCAGAAGCCCAACGTATTTACAAAGAAAAAAACCCTATGCCAGTAGTCCCAACCTCAAATCTATATTCAACAAAACTAAAAAAAATGTCAAATATCAACACCTTATCCCCCGCACAAGCGCCTTCATTAAATAATTCGCCTCACTCCGCTCAGAGTAAAGAAAAGTCAAAAACCACTCCCCAAGTTACAAAAACAAATATTTCTTGTTCCACTAATAACAAAACGATCCATTCTTTACCCAATAACAAAAAAACAGTCAACTTCCAAACAATAGAAAAAGAGAAACCAGAAAGTTCTAATAGCTCAATTCATCCTCTCTCTTCTCTTGCAAAGAATCAACCTACTCCACACACAGCATCCGCCACCAAACCTACCTCCAATCCAATTATTTTCTCGCTCTTAAATTGCACTGAACCGGCAATCGGATGTCGCAATAACAATAATATAGTGTCTGCTTTTCGAGTATCGAATTGCAATTGCTCTCCCGAGAGTAATGACATTGCGATAATCGATCAACAAACACAAAATAATAATCGATTTAATACTACCCCCCTTAGATCACGTCAACAAAACAATTTACATAGTTTTAATCAATCAATGCAATACTTAAAAATTTTACAGTGGAACCTGAATGGGTACTTTAATAATTTGCATGAACTTCAATTACTCATCCGAGAGCACAAGCCAGGCATAATCGCTTTACAAGAAACGCATATTAAAAACCCTTCTTCCGTCCTTCCACTTAGAGAATACACGCCCTACTTCGATCCTAATTCCAACGTTTATGCCAAACAAGGTGTTGGGCTTCTAGCTGAAATACATCTTAAAATAAACCTTACTACTATATAATCTGCCTCTACATCCCTCCAGACCAAAATTGTACGCTTTCTCAACTCCACAATATTGTTTAAAATATTGGAGCCAACTCTGGGGATCGCAGTCATCTAACACTAGAGGAAGAATAATTGAGAATTTCCTCACTTCATCGAATTTATGTCTTTTAAACAATGGGTCACCGACACATTTTTCAACACATAAGACATTTACTCATACAGACCTTTCGCTTATTATAGCTTCATATGCAATTGGATCTCGGTGGGAAACTCTCCCAAACCTTCATGGAAGTAATCATTTCCCGATCGTTATAAATATTCCCATAGACAAGAAACACAAACCAATAAAACTTTTACCTAAATTCAAGACTATGGAAGCCAATTGGCCATTGATCAATCAAGCAAATTTTAATTACTTAGCCCTAAGCCCATCATCCTCGAACATAAATAAAGAAGATGCCATCATCACTAAATCGATCCGAAGCACCGCCCACATTGCCATTCCCCAAACTAAAAGTGTTTTACATAAGACAGTGGT